>OZ014455.1:15038747-15638747 GCA_963966035.1 Acleris laterana
AAAGAAATGTTTAAAAGAGGCCCAACAAAATATTAACAGTAATTTCATAAAAAATAGTAAAAATAAATGTAAAGCTACTTGGGATACGATATCGTCCACTATAATGAGCAAATTGCATGACGATGACATAAATACAATTAAATATAATGATGATATTTACTCTAATCCTGTTGATATTTGTAATATTTTTAATAATTTTTTCATAGACCTGACATGCAATCAAAACTTAACGCCTTCTAACTTATCTTATAACTTATCTTATAGTCCCCATACAATGTTTTTATTGCCAATTGACGAAAACGAGACATATAATATTATTATGACTCTCAAAAATAGTAAATCCAGCGGATATGATGACATTACCACAAAAAATTTAAAGCTTTGTGCCCAGTTTATAACGGTGCCTCTTACTCACATCATTAATTTATCCTTCTCTGATGGAACCTTCCCACAAGAATTAAAATATTGCATTGTTAAACCTTTGTTCAAGAAAGGGGATAAATTAAATACAGACAATTATAGACCCATCACACTAGTCCCTATATTGTCAAAAATTTTAGAAAAGGCGATAGTTAAGAGGATAAATGGGTTTATAACTAAACATAATATACTTTGTTCAGAGCAGTACGGGTTTCGCAATGGTCGTTCGACCACGCACGCGTGTTTTGACCTTGTTCGTGCAATAACAGAGAGTATAAATGATGGAACCCCGGTGGTGTCAATATTTTTAGATATGTCGAAGGCTTTTGATTTTGTTGACCATTCCAAACTTCTACATAAACTTGATACATATGGAATAAGAGGGAAAGTGCTTGATTGGATAGGGAGTTATTTGACAAATAGACTGCAATGTGTAGAAATTAAGACAATTTCAGTGGGTAGTTCAAGTAAGGAGATGTCAAAACGGGTTTATAGATCTCAATACAGAGCTAACAATACAGGAGTTCCGCAGGGGAGTATTCTAGGGCCTCTACTCTTCCTCCTGTACATCAACGATCTACCAAAAGCAATCACACAGAAAACCATTATGTTCGCTGATGACACAACAATTGTGGTAAAATATGAAAAGATGGATACATTTGAGTTTAATATTAATAAAGGACTGTTTGACACTATCGAATGGATGAATAATAACAATTTGCATATTAATATAAATAAGACTAAATTAATACAATATAATTCATATAATTCTAATTCTATACCTCTAAAAATTAAATATAAAAATGAGACAATCAACGCTGTAGATTCAATTAAATTTCTGGGCATAATGATTGACAAGCATCTAAATTGGAAAGACCAAATTAATCAAATATGTAATAAATTAAACCGTTTTGTGTTTGCCCTTAAAAGGTTAAGAGATACGGTTTCTATAGAAGCGGCGCTAATGGCTTATCATGGATATGTGTCTTCAGTACTAAGTTATGGCTTGATCCTATGGGGAAACTCGGTGGAGTTTGATCGAGTATTTAAAATTCAGAAAAAGTGCATAAGGGTGATGACTAATGCTCGGTTAGACGACAGCTGTGTCCCGTTATTTAGAAAACTTAATATTTTGCCACTACCGTGCGTGTACATAAGAGACGTATGTGTGTTCGTCAACTCCCACCCAGAATATTTTATGAAACGGAGTCAAGTCATTAAAAGGCATACCAGAGCACGTATTATGTCTCTTTTGTATAAACCTCCCTGTCGCAAGGATATGTACAAAAGAAATATATTTAATATGAGCATTGTAATTTTTAATCATTTACCGGACGAATTAAGAAAGTTGTCGGGAGAAATGTTTAAACGTAACTTGACAAAATGGCTAATGGAGAAATGTTTCTACAGTGTCAAGGAATATTTAGAAGTTTGAACTTTTGTTATTATTGACTAGAATTTATAAAATAGGAAAGTGTTTTGAAAATAGAATATTTACAATATTTGTACGCTTGCTTGCATGCTGAATACAAGTGCTAAAATTTTATAACTAAGACCATGTATTACTGTATTCTGACAAATAAATGAATTTGATTTGATTTGATTTGATTTGATCATTTTGACCTCTTCGGTTGCATAGCTAGTTCTGCTGCTGATTGTACAGTCGCGGCATGTTAAGGTTAACCACCTTAAGATCTGTTTTTGCTTGCTCAGTATAAGTAATAAGTATCTGCTTATCGACCGAGTATGACAAATTCCGTCATAATGAATGTCATTTCACTACATAATATGACCCACAGATACATGGTTACCATGGTCACGTATAAACAACAGCCACTATTGGTTCAATATTATTTCTCTCGTCTGTTACACAGTTTAAAAAGGTAACATGTGCTTGCAACGCGTAAATGAATTTAATTGAAAACTGCTCAACCTTTTCGTTTCGCGACTGTACAAGGGGGACATGAATCCAGACCTGAGGGCTTATTGCCTAACGCACTCGTAATCGACTTCAAAGCGGAACAATTGTTTTCATTTCGTATGCAAAAAGCCTTCAATTTTTAAAAATGAAAACGATTGCTATTGCGATTGCGTTAGGCTGCTTCGGTGTTTGGTAGAGAGAGTAATGCGCATGAGATACTAGGGAGTCATAAACCGCGTGTTGACATCGGCTCTTGTTGCAGTTGGAGACCCTAAAGGGGCAGGTCGGCACAGAGACCTTCGACCGCCTCCTGCAGTCCGTGGACAAAGAAACATTACAGCAAATCAGGGAATACATACCTATTTGAAACAAATACTTAGTTCTAGATGCGTCTTATGAAAATCTTCCTTTACTTATAAAATATATGCATGCGTGTCTTATTCATGAATACCAGGAATATATGAAACATAGGTGTAATTAATACAGATTTTTATAAGTTGTGGCGGAAATTATCCGCACAGTAATATACTGGTTTATTTTGTTTATACTATGTACATTTTGTATTACTTTATTTGTAATAAAAACATCGTTATTTTAATGAAACAATTCTTTATATGGACGGGTAATGTTTTCTGAGATGTATCAGTTATCGTATAGAAATCGTATCATATTTTTAGTTTTAGCATTTGCTTTAAATTTGTTTGTTAATTTGTTGTTTAAATGATTAGTAACCGGTACCATAATAATTAATAATGTGTATATGATTGTGATATACTTACAATTTCCTGTAATAGCTTTAATTATAGGAGATATGGTATTCTGTACATTCGTGTAAAGGTGAATAGTGATTGGAAGGAATTAAGGCAGTATCATGGTGGCTATAAAGGATTCTTTCACTCTTGTAGTGTACAGAATGCCACGCTAGATTTAGGCGTAACGCACTTGACTTATAGAAGTAAATATCATGCAGTTGTTATCTCTAAAATGATCTTAAATTGTAAAACTATTTCGTCGTGAATTATGAAAGTTGCATTTTACATTGTATTCATGTTGGGATTGAAAAAATTTAACTAATGTCGAACTCTAAATGTGGCAATAGAGGTAATTTTAATTTTAACTTAAATCAAGCTTTATCTAAGTCATTTTAAAATGAAATAGTTATGAAGTAGTGCCATTTGGACATATTTTGCGTTCTAAAAAATACATTGTGTATTCGAGAGGCTAGCATAATGTCTTTAGCACAGTGCACCCTGTTCATAGAGATCCGAGGAGATCCTACAAGATATGTCGGCTTCTGATTGGCCAAGAGCTGTCTAATAAACAATTTTAACTGCTCTGATTGGCTGATACTGATGTATGGACAAGTTATTGGCCAATTAGAGGGTAACTGACGATTACCGAGATGTGCAGACAAACAATTGACATGAATCGTGCATTTTATTTATATAAAGGCATTATATTTGCTTGCTCGTCTTGGTTTATTAATAAATGGTTAACAATATGCAACATTATAATAAAGAATATACGACACTATAACACTTGAGAACTACGGTGATTTTGTATAAGTATAGGCTCTTGGAATGTATCATATAAAAAGCGCATATTTTTTTAACGCTCCAATGTACTCTTAAGCTTATGAGGTGCTAAAAGCAAGTGTCTCTTTCACACTATAGTAATATGACATGCGAACAAATGTGACAATACAAGTATCGCACTATAGTCGCGCCGATCTTAAGCAGATTTGACAGCTGTCAACGCAGTTCAAAGTATAACCTCAAACGCATATGTTATGCTATAGTCCATACCATCTGACTTGTCTTATTTAGTAAAGACACCTCAAAATGCTCTGGATAGGGACGAGTAGCGAAAAAGAGGGGAGGTCTTTGCCCACTATCAGGCCGGCAAAAAAAAAAGATGGTATGGACTTGAAGTTGACAGTCGCCTAATCGGGGCTTTTAGAACGGCACTACTATAGCTCGACTAATACTACCGTTAAAACAAATATGCCTGTGTTATTAGTCATTACTTTAAGAGGCGTTCGGACATCCACAAGAACTGCTCACAAAAACACATTATTTTAAAAGTATAATCGATTGAAATTCTCGAATGTAATCTATAAGACTGGTTTCAGACTAACGTTTTCATATGCGCGTATAAACTTCTTTCAACGTACGCGCTTCAAAATACCGACCGCGCGACCGACTTACTATTTGCTACATTCCTGGTACATTTAAATGTGGGCAATGAAATATTTTGTAGCAATGAAGGTTCTTTTCGAATATGAATTAAATTTTAAAATTACGTAAATACGAGTATATTCAATAATGGGTTACATCATGACGTGAAGTAGTATTACACGCTTGTAAATAGATAACATTTGAAAATTCACTTGATTTTATTTTAAAAAGCGAAATTGAAAGCGACGTTGCGGTTTAGTGTTTTTAAGAGGCCTTTAAATTGGTTAAGAACTTATATTTTTACCCTATACACACGCACTTCCTGCACAGTACTGTGCTCCTAGTGATTAATATTACAGATTCGCTGTTATTAGAATCTTTTTTATACTAAAATAAATAAATAATTCTTGAAAAATAATAATGGAGTCACGTTAAAAAATATATTACATTTCGAAATATTACTAGTAATATGGCAATAGCAATAAAAATATAAGGTTATAAAAAATACTTATATGTGTATAGGTAGATAGGCCCTCTTCATGATTTTTATGGTCAACCATATCTCATAAACAGTAAAAAGTTATCGAGTTCTTGTGATAGACTTACATTTGTATTGAACAATAGTGTTCTGAATTCGTATGCATAGTGGATTTCCACGCACAAACAAGCTCGACGAGCAAAGGGTCAGCTAGAATGACTATCTTTAGATAGCTTTATTGTTGCGAAATACCTATCAAATGCTCGATCATGATTTATTGTCAAAATTGAATCTTGCTCGATCAGCGGTTTGTTCGAGCATGCTTGTACGTGGAAACTAGCATAACTTTATTCTTGCTGTTCCTACCAAGTTATGCATCCCTAGTAACTTTCTGCTTGACTTGTATGCAGTGGACGCAATAACATCTTGTTAGCCTCATCGCATGTAATAGACGAATAAAAATTATTTTACAATGCGAAATGAAGTTTTATTTACCATCCTTTAATTTGAAAGTATCATAATAGAAAACCCACTAGGAAAGTATTCGGCTTTTGTAGTAGATTATACACCGAGGGGATAAAGCACTGTTTTATGGAGGCTATTCCCAGTTGTGCACACCCTCGAATAATCTATTATATTCCCATCTGTCCGCACTCTTTAATTTGACTTAACTGTGTGAGTTTTTATCAATGTAGATATTAAACTAACACAGTTGAGTCAAATTAAAGAGTGCGAACAACTGGAAATAAAAACTTTACTTGAGGGTGTGGACAACTGGGAATTATTATTCCCAGTTGTTTACACTGGAAAACTGGTTTTTTTTCCTAGTTGTCCACAGTGTGGACAAAGGGGGTGTTGACAACTGGGAGTAGCCCTTTTATGGCACGGGCGCGATATTGAATCCTGAGAAAACGAGGGACCCCAGATTTAACTCCCGAGCGCAGCGAGGGTGTTACGAGTTAATTCCTGAACGAAGCAAGGGAATTAAAACCGAGTTCTGAGTGGAGCGAGGGATTCAAGCTCGCCCAAGCCGAAAACCTCTTTATCCCAAAGGAGAATACTCTACTTTTTTCACCTTTTCTTTGTTTTGCGTATATGGCTTAAAGTGACTCATTCGATTTTGAAATAAGATTCAAATCTTATTATTCGTCAGTGGGTAATAACCTAATGCGATCCAGTAAGTACCATATAATAACCCGCTGGTTAACTGATGGCTATAATGACTTACTTTAGGTGAGGTTATTATGATATATAATTGGGCAATTTCGAACAAGTGGTGTAAAAATCAATTACACTTTAGATAAGTCCATTGGCAATTGTTAGACTCTTTCTCGGCTGTTGCCAGTTGTCCGCACCCCTTTGTCCACACTGTGGACACAGCCGCACTTTGGTAAAACTACCGAGTCTTACTATTATAGGTTTAATTATCAAGTTTTAGAATAAAGCACCAGTTTTAAATATTAACTTTATTTTTAATTGTCACTTCTTATTTAACTCCTACTTGATTGTTAGCGGTTTGTTATAATTATAAAGTAACCGCCTTAAAACCACACATGGACTTTGTGGTTGACATTTCGTATCGTCATCCATTACGAAAGATACATTTTTATCTAAAAAGTAAACGTAAGTCTATCAGGGGTTCGTTCTACGGATAGATTCCGTAAATCTATCGTATGACTGAAATACTTTAACGGAAAAGGAATTGTATTTTTCTTTTAGTGAATTTGTAATCTAGGTAAGTACTTACTACATTTTGGTCGAGTACGTATTGAACTTTTCTATGAAGGAGCTGTTTTTTTTTTCGTGATTTCCGGGTAGGTTCCATAGTGAAAGTTGTTTATATTCGTGGGTAGAACACAGAGGTGATCATTCGATTCACGACTTAAATTTCACCCTGTAGTACAGTCGATAATACGGGGACTGCATGATTTTCGATTATTTTGTAATTAACTAGCGACCCGCCCTCGCTTCGCTTCGGTTAATGTGAGTTTTCTGTAACACACGTACATAAAGCTGAATTTATTATACATAAAAACCTTCCTCTTGAATCACTCTATCTATTAAAAAAAACGGCATCAAAATCCGTTGCGTAGTTTTAAAGATCTAAGCATACATAGGGACAGACAGCGGGAAGCGACTTTGTTTTATAATATGTAGTGATTACCTACTACGATTACTTTTTTCAAGCAATGCATTGTTTTATTTAAATTAATGCGGTCAAACTAAAAACCAAACGTAAACTTAAAAAAAATACGTGACCACAACTACCAGGAGAACAGCTACTGGAAGCGTAAACCAAATTACTGTCCAACCCGATTCCATTAGCTAATTCCATCGCAAGAAATATAAACCAGCCTACTTTATGCGCTCGCCAGAGATTCTCGAGAGGCCAAAACCTAATGGGGATGCATTTTAAAGGCGTAGGTACGTTGGCTGGAAGCCAGGATCGTGAAGTTCACTAAAATCGATTTAGAAAGGTTTTACTGGAGTTAAAATCGTGGCTTGTATTAAAGATGGATGCGGGCCGGGCATGCAGAGTACTTGCCCGGTTTGTTAACTATGCATTAGTTTGGGTTAATTTTTGGATAGCAATTGGAACTGAGTGTTTTTTGAGCGGGCTAATGTATGAATGAATATATGTATTTGAACTCTTCATTGCAAATAAACAATTGGAATTGTCTTTTTTTTTACAATTACTTTAACTCGAAAACCATTTCCAGAAATGGGGGTTTCAAAGCCGTTCTGCATTACTTATTAAGTTTTTTCGGATATGTCGACAAAAGTAGATTTTACCTTTGTTTGACTTTTGATTTCGGCTTGAAGCTCTCCTAGGTGTATCTTACGGGTTAGGTTAGGCGAAAACCGCTTGAAATTGTATGCTTATTATTAAAATGCACTATTACTACTTTTTACAATGAGATACCATTTAATTGTTGTTATTTATTAGAAAATGCTATCCCAAATTTAAAATAATCATGTAATCCATGAAATGTCTGCTAAATAAATATATATATATTAAAACAAAACTATTGGATCCAATACAAAATTTATGAAATTGGTATCTTTAAATTACATATTCTTTCAAATTAGAATGTAAAAACCGCGTTTCTTTTTGGTTTATACCAATTACTTATAAGATATACCTATTTGCATCGAAACAGTAGATGTATAGTCAAGGAAATTGATTGTTTAGCAGTTTGGCGTTATACGTAAATTAGCCGTGCTATACATTTTCCGGCGTGACGCGCCCACTGACACGTGTAAGATGTATAACCCTGCTAATTGAGGTAAATTGACAAACTGCTGAACAATCAAATTCCTCTACTGTACATAGGCGAAGTTATCACTAGGTAGTTGAGTCTAAATAGAACTTTGTTATTTTTTTTCGAGTTCTCACAAAACGTTTCTTCATTCAAACTAAATCTAAGTAGTTGATATCAAAATGGTTTTTAAATCGAATTTGTATTAAAGCTATTACACACTCGTATTAAATAAAATAAATAAATATAAGGGATGGGGAAGATCGTAGCAAGTGGAAAGAAGTGGTCTCTGCCTACCCCTCTGGGAAACAGGCGTGATTTAATGTATGTATGTATGTGTAAGGGGACAATCTCACCATTATCCATTAACCTATCGCCAAACAGCAGTGTTCGCATTGTTGTGTTCCGGTTTGGGGATAAGACAGCCGGTGAAATGACTAGCATAGAGGCATTTCATCTTATAAAAAATAAAAAAAGGTAAAAATATGAGCACAGGCAGTCTAAAAATGCCGTGTCCTGTTTTTATTTAGTCTGTTCGAGTGTCCCACTGTTGCTTGGCAGTAAAGTAAAAAACTTTGCTTGGCGAGATTACTTGAGCACTGCCCGCATTTCCCCTCGAGTTTAACTTTGTATCTTTGGGACTGAAACTCAAGTCTCTAACCTGTTCAGCAAGATTGACTGGAGGATAAAGTAATACAGCGGTTTAACATTTATCTTTGACAAGGGTGTTAAAAACGGAAGTGGATAATGTCGCTAATCCCGCAGGATTTGATAAGAGACGCCGTCGCCTCTCGAGGGACCAGGAGATCAGAAGTTTAGGGAAGTTTGGATCCAATAATAACCTAATCAAATCAAAACAAGGTCCCCTCAAACGGCAGGAGACAAGCAGGGCAGTTCTACACTGTAAAACCTTATTGCTTTTGACGTTGATAGCTCTTATTTACTTAAAACAATACTATTTAAATTGAAGAATAGAGGCTCTGTATAAAAAACGGATAGCATACGTGCAACAACTAACATTCAATTCTATACATTAACGGATATTTTCAGGGAGCTATCTCACACAAATTCATCTAGTCCTAAACTAGCTAGCTCTAGTCTTGGACTACTGTATGGGTACATACTCGCGCTCATCATACAAATCATTGCTTCTACCGGATATCGAATCCAGAACCACTAGCAACTATGCTAAACGTGTCGTCAATATACACAGATACACAGATATAACTTATCCCCTATATTTTCGTCGGGGGTTGTCCAGCTCTGACCTACAGACAGACCCTAAAGGCTTCTTGCCATTTTGATAGGTACCAGGAAACTATAAGATCGAGGCGTTGGTTCAAATGTGCGTTTATACCGGGGCGCGGAGGCAATCAGAAGCTCGTTGCCGTATCACTGGCTAGCGCTCGCGTCGCGACTGACTAACCTTATCACGAGCTGGGAGAAAGCCAACACATAGCTATAGAGCAGCCAAGTCACTAGATTTTTCTAATGACTAAAATTACTTATTTACTACGAAATACTGTCATACACCTAATTTTTTTTTACACCCAATACTGTAATGAATCTTAGGCGGGCTAATTCGCTTTGAAATATAACTAAAAAGTCCGACTTTATTACCAGAGTACGGATATTTTTCTCCCTGCAGAATCAAAGCTTACGTTTAGTGAAAATTTATTTGCTTGACATTTTCAGCGCGCAATTAAAATTCCTTCAGTCCTTTTTTAATTAATAGATGAATTTTAGCTAATGATAGTAGGTTACTTTTATGAGGAGCTTTAAAACGAATTCCTGTGCTACTCTTAAACCACATGCTAGAGTAAGAAGTCCGTGGTTGCAGGTAAATTTCCAGATTGCACTATGTTACAGTTATGTCTTAAAAAGACTTAAGACCGTATGGGAGTGGGTGAAAGCCATGTACAAACCTAAAGACAGTTTCATGACAAATATTAAGTACACAGGATTGACGAAAGCTGCCGTACATTAACCATTGTATTCCATATAATTCAGCCAGATTTATACGGCGGTTAAGCGTTCGAATGCAACTTGGCTAGCACTACAAAGCATTTAGAAGAGAAAGAAAGAAAAATATTATATAACAGACCAACAAAAAACAAAATACTGACATAGACAAGAGGTCTGCTGTCACAAAATAGTTAGCATTAAAATCAGCGCTGGTCTTGCATTGAAACCATTCATAAGTCACTTCACACATGGGGCGCGTCAGAAATAGTTCCAACGACATTCTGAATATGATTGCTGGTAGATATGACTGCCACATCTTTATCTATTGGGTTTCACAGGTCTCCAGTGGTATAAGGTATATTAAATAATCCTTGTACCTTTGTTTTTGTTTTGTAAATATAAAATTGTAACTAACCTATTTTTAAGTAACATGTAACTAACCAATATTATGGGCAATACTCGTAGCCTGAAATAAATTATTCTATTCTATTCTATTCTATTCTATAAGTGATTTAGCTGTTTTGCTTCAAGCTGCGACCTAACCGTCGTCGTAGGCATGCCCCAGATATCCAAGGAATGATGTGGAATAGAATTTAAAAGTAGGAAGCAGGAGCAATTTGGGTGAACTCCGTCTAGCTGGCCGAATACGGCTGAGACCAAATCGCTAACGATGTTGTGACTTTCCTACGTCTAAAGTTCAAAGTTAGCTTGCGATAAATAAATAAGAAAATGAATATGGTAATCTCATACAAATTGACTTAGGGTAAATTTGCGCACGATACTTTAGTTTTAGGTCCAACTTAGGGCTTCTTCACTACGCCTAGATCAGTGGCGGGGTTCTCAGGTAACTAATAGGTAGGTTCTGACTAATCTAGAATAACAACACCTTTCTTTTCAATGTATGTGCCTCTATGCGACAACGCGATGCGATTGATTTGATTTGATTTGATTTGAAGAGTTTAACGGTTAACGTGCCCAGAATCCCAAATATTACTGAAAATTACCTAGTGATGGCACCAGTAATGGACACTTAACTCTAAATTCAAATTTCGTATGGTCATAAATTTATTGTTGCAAAACAAATGAATAACCCTTATCTTCTGTAAAATAAGAATCAAGTGTCCATCAAAGGTCTTTGTCCATTACTGGCTGCACCACGCTACATGTTTTACGTTAATACCAAACACACTTTAATCACACATTGCTCGCTGTCCCGCTCATAACAACGCACATGTCGGTGCTGCAACTTTATGCTGAATTGACAAGATTTCATATTTTCAAGACTTTAATTTTATTCGTTTTATAGATACTGTTTGGAAGGAGAAAGACACTAAGGGCCTGTTTCACAATCGACAAGTAAATTTATCTGTCACATAAAGTTGTCTCTCTCCTTGCCTATTTTCAAGTGTACGACAAAGAAAGGGCTAAACTTATCCGTCAAATATCCTTTACTTGTCGATTGTGAAACAGGCGGTTATAGTTTTAAATTTTCTCTAGAATGAATAATTATTTAATTATTAATTTATTAAGATGTACTTATTCTAAAAGGGCGTAACTTCATTTCTACGACACAATGGACATATTACGTTAGTCCAATCTGTATATAAAAAAGTATCATGTCAACCGATAAAGGGCCACTTGCACGAAAAGTTTAACAAGGGCCACTTGCACGCTGAATTTAACCCTGGGTTAAGGCACTAACTCGAGTTAGTAAACGTCAGATTCATACAAAAACTGTCATTTTAACTCGAGTTAGTGTCTTAACCCAGGGTTAAACTTTTCGTGCAAGTGGGCCTAAGTCTCTATCCATCTGTCAATAGTGTCAATGTCTAATTTGAAGTATGACAGCTTTTTTTCTCGTGAAGTGGCAATGGTATTATATCTATTCAGGCATAGTATTGGTAAAACTCAATATTTTTATTAACTTACTTGTAATTTTGAAAATAAAGAAAAATAAATCTAAATAAATATTTTGCCGTGTTCAGGAGGTAAAACCCTTTCGATTCGTATAGTAATTTGCAGGTGTCACCAAAATGAAATGTTGTTAATTGCGATCCATTTCAGTGGGACCCATATAGCACTACATTTGTTTCATTTACACCCGTATTTATAGTCAAGATAAGTAATTACTTGAGTAAAAGTACTGACTAAAGTAACGATTTTTATATGACTTTTGACATTGCTATTACTCAAGTAATTACTTTTTTTGACTATAAATACGGGTGTTAATTTAGACGTAGGTTCACCATTGTGTTTCAATAAAAAAAAAACCTTTGCACTTAGGTGCTGTATGTATCACTTGTCATTGTTTTATCTTTCTTTCAAAATGTCATATCAGTATGACTAGGTAGGTAAATGTGGGATAAACCAACAGTTTTAGTATCTAGCATTAGACTCGAAAGTATCTTATACCTGTATAACTAGAGGCTTAGATAGGTAATAGGGTAAAGTCACCAGTAGTCAGCCAGAGACCTGTAGTCGGCCTCCTGCCTTTGTACATATATGAGTGGAAAGAGTAGGTACGAAAGATATATTTCCCACTCTTTATACTCATATAATGTCGACTACTGGTCTCTGACGGACCACTGGTGACTTTACCCTATCTTATTGCTACTGACTGTACAGCACATGAAACAAACCCGTTGGTCTACAATTCAATTATTGAAAAACGCCCAAAAGTCAAAAAGATTAAAAAAAAAGATAAAAGATATTTATTCAGTAAGTAGGCCGCACGGGCACTTTTACACGTCATGAATCTACCAGCGCTTCCCAAGAGGAGACCACTGCCGAGAAGAAACGCCGCAAGAAACTCAGCAGTCAGTCATTTTTTAAACATGTTACAATGGTACTACTTAATCTAGCATTATATAAAGCAACAAATATTAAATTAAATATAATATCAAATAGCATGCGTAGTTCAGCAGGAAAACATGTCAAAAATATTACGAGAGAGACAACGGGGGGGGGGGGGGGGGGAGGGGGAAGAAAGGAAAGAGAAAAAAAAAAACACAAGACAACCAAATAAAAGTTTGATATGCTTTCCCACATCAACGGTGTCCCCTAGACAAACAACTTTGCAATTTTACAAATTATGAATGACTAAGTTTCGGGTTTAGGCCAAGCATTTTCATCTGTTAGATAGTCCTCGACCCTATAGTACGCTTTAGATATTAACGACTTTTTTAAGTAATTTTTAAGTGCTGGAAAGGGTAATGTTAAAGCTTCGTCAGGTAATTTGTTATAGAAATGAATGCATTGACCAACAAATGATTTATATACTTTACGGACACGGAATTTTCGGATAACAATTTTATTTTTATTTCTTGTATTTAGATTATGTACATCGGAATTTTTGGTGAAAGAATTTAAATTTTTAATAACATAAATAATATTCTCATAAATAAATTGAGACGCTACAGTTAAGATGTGAATTTCTTTAAAAAGTTCTCTTAAGGAGTCACGGGAATTTAAGTTATAAATAGAACGAATAGCCCTTTTTTGTAAGACAAATATACTTTGTATTTCAGCTGCCTTACCCCAAACCAGAATACCGTACGACATCACACTATGGAAATAACTATAATAAACTATGCGAGCTGTCTCAACATTAGTTAGTTGTCTAATTTTCCTAACCGCGTAAGCTGCCGAACTTAGTTTACCTGCCAGTACCGCTATATGGGGAGCTAGTCGCTGCGTATAATGGTTTCCAAAGATGTTAAAATACCCCCACTAGATCACCTCGTTATTCTTTAAAAAACCTAATTAACTTCCCGGCTTCGCGGCTATACCAGAGGATATTATCAGCATATTGTTATCAGGCGCATTAATCACGAAATGATATTTATTTCAAGCCTTCGTTAAGCCGGCTAATTGCTGCGTCACCGTACCAGCGGAGGACCATAAATTACTGGCGGGTGGGAGTTACTGGCGGTCGCGGGGAGGTTCTCGGAATAGGTTGATCTTTGTTACCGCCACTATCCTCTTTTTTGTATAGACATTTTGAAATATTGTTATTTTTTCACTTTTGTCATGTGAGGCCATTCATATGGTATTAATTAAATGTGTTTTTATTTTTTTGTGCCTAGTGTCTTTTTAGGTAGTACACTTACTACCGTTGTATTTATATAGATTTAGTTAATTAATGATTGTTTGTGATGTCCTCCCGTGGATGGCGTAAGAGACGACTAAGGGAATAAAGGCTGTGAAGTACTGTTAGGCGATGGGCTTGCAACCTGTCACTAGCCGGTGAAATGACTAGCATAGAGGCATTCCATCTTAGCCTCAGGGTTGGCAACGCATTTGCAGTCTTAGGATTGCATTGCAGTCTTGTGATTGCGAATGTCTATGGGTCACAGTTTCCACTTATCATCAGGTGGCCTGTGTGCTCGTTTGTATACTCAGTGCCATAAAAAAAAAAAATACACCGTTAAACATCTTAGACTAATTGTGCAAAATGTGGTTACAGAATTATTAACAAGTTTTTAGAGTTTTTAGTAATTCTGTAGCTCTACCTACCCCACTCTGGGAATAAAGGCGTGAGCTTTTGTAATGTATGTATGTATGTATGTTTATTAATGTGGGTATGTATTTTCTAATACTTATCTTGTAAAAAAATAATTGTAACGATGGTTCAACTAAAGGTGCCAACCGAAAACCATCGCTGTGGTCCCCTGACCACAGCATTATGCTGAGTTGGAACCTTTTTGACGCCACAACTCGAGCATGTTTCAAAGTGTATTGTTAATTTAATTTTTTTGGTGTCAAATAAATTTATGTTCTATTCTATTCTATTATATTCTATTCTATCTAATCGTACGTGCCCCAGTCCCACAACACGTCATAATTCTGGAGTCTTAGTAAAAAACGATACAAGTCGACTTAACTCGTTATAAAAAAGGGTATATGCACGGAGTATAGTAAAATTAAACCCTATAGAAATGGTAAAAGATGAAAAAACAAATCAGAACTGTTTGAAACAACCTCAATATTTCTGCAAACGAGTTTTGATGTACATCATTAAATACCTCCGGCATGTACAAAAGTACGTGATAATGGTGGAAAATAATGGTAAATAGGTCCCTTTGGTTTTGTTTACATCTTTTGCCATTTCTATTAACTGCGACTTTACATTATGCCTGACGAATTATAATAAACCGTCCTTCGTTCTGTGCTGAAGAGACGGTCGGGTTTTCAAGCTTATTTTTTTTGCGAAGATGTGATTCTCATAAAAGCACGGTCGGACGAACGAACGAGTGAATGTCGCAGCGGCGAGTTTAAGTTGACACGTCAGACCGAACAAATTACTTTGACGATGAGATGGAACGTAAAAGACCGCTTCCGTACTTGTAGGTATGCGTGCACTAAAACACGGAATCGGTAAGGGTTGCTAGGCAACTAGTGACATCTACTAACTAACGCGCAGTATTTATGCCGACTGTATGTTTTACTGCAAGGCTGCCTTATTGAGAATGCACAGAAACCACTAGATTTCTGCTCTCCGCGTCCACTCTAGCCTTGCGCCGCGGCGCGGGTTCTCATGTTGCCGACGCCATTAGTTTTGTTTCTTGCAGACTGCTCCGGATAACCAGGACTTTCTCAAGAATTAGTTAATGAACCGGGGGAATATTAGTTTACTAGTTAGCCCTGCGGTTATTTGATAAGCTCTCCGTTTCCATGGTAACCCGAAAACTCGTGTGTTACTGTAATCGTTAGATTGTCGATCTAACATCGATTGGTTGTCCGAAGATGATCGATTAATCACAAGAAAGCTTGATGATTCCCACATTTTGTTAGTCATACATAATATCTCATTTTCGAAAGTTATTATTTTCATATTGCTGTGGCTCTTTATAAGATGCATAGCGAGATCGTTATCGCAATCGAAAATGTATAGGATTGACGTAAGCTGCCGGATGGTCACGTCAACCGCTTGTGTCAAATCCATACATTTGGACAGTTATCGAAATTTTGAATTATTCAATGTTTGTATGTTTAATACTCAATCACGCTTCAACCACTGAACGGATCGGGATAAAATTTTGTACACATATAGATTATATCCTGGAATAGAAAATTAGATAGTTTTTACCCCGGAAAATTTAAGAGTTTCAGAGGGAATCAAAAGTATCAAATCGTCCAGACACCAATTGACTTAATTCGAAAAGTTAAATTACTTTTCACGTGTCATATTCTGTTAAGCCACCAAAACATAATAATATTTGTAACAGAATTTAAAATTACCTAATTAAAACTGTTTGTGAGAGGTTCTGAATGGATTCTTTAAGAGCAGGTACTTGAGAAACTATCCGAACTCGACGACCAGATAGGAAAAACATTTTCCGCAACTTTTAAGAAGCAAAAAGTTTAAAAAATCTTTGGACAAAAAGTTACTTTGCAACGGAAACTACTCCTTACCTGCTTATTTGAGAAATGGCAAAATCAGGAAGTATTTGCGGTAAAAACATGTACCTTTTTAAGAGAAATGTTCCAGTTTCAAAAAATGGCAAAAATTCTCGATTCTCAGGATGGATGAAATATCCTGATTAATAATTAAGTGTACGTACGCGATTACTATTATACCCGTTACTATTTAATTGTTTAATTTTATTTCACATTCCTATTTTAAATAAACCGCAAAAGTCGTAATGGTTTTGGCATCTACAGCTTTCCGCTGCCACCGACGTTAAAAAAAATAATGAGTCCCAAGATGGCGCTGGAGCTCTATTTACTTATCAGCGGAATGGCTTTGTCTATTGTAATTACCAGTTTGTTTGAGAATAAAGTGCTCACTTTTCCTTTGGGTTTTACCGCTTAGAATTTAGAAAGGTTTCTACGAGAAAAAAGATAGGAAATACAAGATTTTTGAAGTACCTAACCTGGTTTGGTTTTGTTCTATGCATGAAACTGGATATTTACCGATACATACATACATACATAAACTCACGCCTTTATTCCCGGAGTGGGGTAGGCAGAGCTACAGAATTACCAACAACTCTAAAAACTTGTTAATAATTCTGTAACCACATTTTGCACTTTTAGGCTAAGATGTTTACCAGTGTATTAGCGACAGGTTGCAAGCCCATCGCCTAACAGTACTATACGCCTTTATTCCCTTAGCCGTCTCTTACGACATCCACGGGAAGATATGGAGTGGCACTATTCTTACCCGGCAACCACACGGGTATATTTACCGATATACATATAAAAAATAAACTTACACCCATAATATAGATACGAGTATGTACAGTCAACCAATTTGATTCCTAGGCCACTATGGACTTCGTCAACGTGATGTTGTAAACCAAATCATAGGAAGCCTCTTACGTTTTGGTCGACAACGTCACTTTAACATAGTCCTGGGGGGTTATTATGACGTAGCTATGCAGTTCAATTTACGCTGAGAGAAGAGGACAGAGCTATACAATTTCTATAGCTCTGTCCTTTTCTCTCAGCGTAAATTGAACTGCATAGCTACGTCATAATAACCCCCCTGTACCTAGTGGTCTAGAAATCAAATTGGTGGATCGTATTTTTTTTTACATATTTATCCTTAAAGATCAAATGATGGGGGAATGAGTTTATATTGATACTAATAATATGTTCTTCAATTGTTTGATTGTTTGTATTGTTTTGTCTTGCAACCTGTCACTAATACGCTGGTAAACATCTTAGCCGATTGTACAAAATGTGCTTGCGGAATTGTCAACAAGTTGTAGGTAATTCTGTAGCTCTGCCTACCCCACTCTGGGAACGAAGGCGTGAGTTTATGTATGTAATTTTGTGGGGTAGTAAATTTAAGATTATATCTTATACATTATATCAAAAATGGTTATGCCAACTGTACTTTAGATTAAACTATCTTTAGGTATATCATAAGTTAATTATAGGATTTATTATAGGTTAATAATATGCATTATACTTAACGTATATTACATGAAATGTCATTATATCAAATGATAATTATATCAAATACCTATTTACATAATATTAAGTGTTGTTACCTATATCAAATACTACTAATACTATAGGAAATATTTTTATATCGATCGTTACGCACCGTTTACATACATTCAGCCAATTTGATTCCTAGGCCACTATGGACTTTGTCAACGTGACGTTGTAAACCAAATCATAGGGAGTCTCTTACGTTTTGGTTGACAACGTCACTTTAACATAGTCCAAAGTGGCCTAGAAATCAAATTGGTTGACTGTACATGACTCACAAATTGACATTCATAACATAACACAATAACGACCGCACTCAGAGTCAGTTGATAATGTAATGATCAAGTCGTTTGAAAAATAAACAAGTCAATTCTTTTGGTTAATAAGTACGAGTATTAAAAATCCACGATGACTGCAGCTTGCTTGAATTTGCTCTAATCTCGGCTACCAGGATAACAGCAACGCAAAGGATCCTCAAATATTTGGGTTCGCAACTCGCAGTAAACTTAAACGAGATTAATGAAATTTGCCTACATTAAAATTAACTTAAACATAAATTGAGCTAAGTCCTATATTAATTGTTCCGTAGTTAGTCCTCCGTATCTTTGTTTGCTTATTCGTTGACTAGGGGCGCAGAGGATGCTCGGAGTATTTTTGCTAGTCAGCAGCCGGGAATTATCTGATTCCGCTGGCCGTTTCTTGTAAATAATTAAGAGCAAAGATGCTTGGAAATTATATGAGCAACGTTTTCTGCGTAGTGTTTTGTTTTGCGGGAAGTAAGTATAAAAACTTAAAAGACGGAAATATACTGTCAGATGCAAGTGCAAGTGTGATAGCGAAGGAACTGGTGGGTACAGTCTATGAGTACGTAGCAGGTGCTTCGGGTTCGTACGACTCATTCACTCGCTCTTAATAAAAGTGTATGAGAGCGAGTGAGTGACAAGCACATTCTAACAGCTACCACACTGTACTTGTGCACGACAGAAGAGATAGGGGGCTCTGTTTGACTTGAAATACCAAAGAAGCTATAATTACATACAAATTTTATCACAAATGACTAGGCTACCAGAAACTGCAGCAAGTTCAAACATTTCAAATCAAAATCACATTTGGGCAGGATTTGTGGAAACAATCTGCTGTCGTGTAGAGACGTGGTTACTGTGAGCGCGAAGATATAAAACTTCAGCCCAATTATCTAGAAGTGATTTTTTGGGACGTGTTATTACGACCGCAATTTGTAAAGTACCCTGGTTATGTTTTTGTTTTGTTCTATGCATAGAATCGAACTTATATCCATAAGTATTTCACCATCTTGATACAGGTGACAGGTGACATTTCAGTGTACATGGCGCAGCTTATATGAAACCCAGTGATGCTTTAGCCTATTGACTTTGCAATGTATACTGAATTATCACCTGTCACATGTCATTGTCAAGATGGTGAAATAGGGGAAAGGGAGATAAGAATACTGCACTGACTTTTTAGAAACTGCCTTTTACCTTCAGGAACTTAATTTTTCTGGGATGAAAATGTTTTATGTCCTTTCCCGGGTACAAACCAATTCCAAATCAAAATTCATTAAAATTATAGTAGTAAAAGGGTAGCAAACGTATAGATTAATTAGTCTACTCATGTATGATATGATATTAGTCAGTGCACCGAAAGATTAGTTGCATTATGTCTTATAAATAAATAAATAAATATCAGGGGACTATGTCACACCAATTGACCTAGTTCCAAACTAAGGTCTAGACTTGTACTATGGGTACTAGACAACGATATAAATACTTATATAGAGAAATATATACTTAAATTCATAGGAAACATCCATGACTCAGGAACAAATATTTGCGCTCATCACACAAATATCTGCCCTTACCGGGATTTGAACCCAGGACCTCTAACTTCGTAGGCAGGGGCACTACCAACTAGGCTATCGCATCGTCCACAACACATACAACAGTCCTTATCATTATCCTTCAGTTTTGTATTTGTCATGCGCACTTTGCTCATTTCATTTACCTCATTTGCTCATTTTATTCATTTTATTTGACGAAAGAGATATACAGATCGATAGTGAGTGGACGGGTCGGAAGGGGCCGCCCTAGGCGTACTTTTTCGAGTCAAATCGGTGAAATACTGGAAAAGGGCCGAATCTTAAGTACTCGAAACCGACGTGCGTGCATGACTCGATGTATGAATGTGGAAGAAGCGAAAGAAATTTGTCAAGATCGTAGCAAGAGGAAAGAAGTGGTCTCTGCCTACCCCTCTGGGAAACAGGCGTGATTTAATGTATGTATGTATGTATGTATTTACCTATAAAACCGAACCCAAAAGTTTTCTGTGTTTATTTTTGGTGTTCAATAGAGCGTATTTTACAAGGGTTTAGGCAACAAAAGCAAAGCAATAAAATTTTATAAAAAGAAACTTACTTACTGTGTTGACATCGAAATGACCACCCTATAGTTTTCCCTATTATTAATTCTAGGTCAATTCCAGTATGACCCTGCAATTCGACTTCCTCGTCAGCGAATGCAGTGCCGTCGAGTAATTGCGGAGCATGCGGGCACTATTCACGCGCTACTTTGGGCGCTTGACGGCGATCTGAAAGGGATTCCATCTGAAATATATACGAGGCAGTTTTGCGGTAACAGGCGGGAATACACCATTTTAGGATATGGAAATTATAGTGTATTATAGTGTAGTTATGTATAAGCGGTTTCGGCTTGGCTCGATTCGTCGCCTCGTTACATTTTGTTGGTAAATTTAAAGCGGTTTTAAAATGATTTTTAGAGTTCCGTATCTGAAGGGTGTGAAAAGGGATTATTCTTTCTAAGCCTATGCTGTCCGCCCGTCTGTCTTAACTTAAAGTGTGTCTTATCTTTTGAATCTGTAATACGCCCTCCAGGGATATAAAAGTATCTATAGTCATGCATGTCATCAGAAAATAATAACTGTGCATTATATTCGATGCTGATAAGGTATAAAATTCACTTTTTAAAATGACACGCTGGCACGCGTATTTGTGCAGGCCAAACCGTCAACGTCTACGACATACTTCATCTTTAAAAAAAAATCGCTTCTTTTACAGAGTTTTAATCAATCTTAAGTGTAATTATTAAATATTTTTACAAGTTGGGGCATAAGCGGGCCATGTCCTTACAAATGCTTGCACTATTAATGTGCTGTTAACCGCCTTTTATGGTATCATAGCATATTAGTGTTTTACCTACATTACTATTACAAACAATATCTTGTACCGCACACATCCCGCGCACATCCCGCCCGCAAACCGCGCGCGCCCCGCGCCTGTAAACATCAGTCACATTTTACAATCAATCAGCCGTCGCCGGCGATATTTCACCGGCATATTACACTTTTTGCGTGACTTCTGCGTGATGAAATATTACTCAGATAAAACGGAAAAAATCATAACAGTTGTGCATCGAACTGGGGTCGGCGGGTCCCGTATAACGTGAATCGAAAAAGTATATTTTAAAAACATGATCAGATTCATTTAGGCAAGCGTTTGAATCTTAAACAATGGGCGAAATTAACTGAAAGAACTACTTTATTTGGTGTTATTGTACTCTATGTGGTACAGTTTTAGTCTTTTGTCGTTTTAACGCCATATTTGAACTGCTAAACTAATCTGTCAAAGGTGTTAAAAAGAGCTATAACGTCAATATAATAGCGCAAGGTGGGCTAAACATGCTAAAACAAATGGAATACAGTCCCAGTGGTTTGTTTAGGTTGCAATAGCGTATTTCAAGTAAAATCTGTGGTTTTTTTCGCATAATATTGTCTGCAGATACGACTACAGATACCTAAACATTAGAATTTAATGTTGTCGGTAATATTAACAATTTAGTAGCAAGTGGTGTTTTGGACAAGTTAATTTAAGAAATGATTCGAGTAAAGATTTGTCAGAGGTTATATGACCATTACTAATAACTTCATAGCCCTCAATCATCAAACTCTTAAATACCCATTTTTAGATATAAAAATATGACAACAGTACTAGGGCTTCAGAAGCTCCTAGCGTCTACTCTCCATAAACTCTCAAGTCTCAACTATCCAAAGTCCACACATCCTCCATCCCATGGACTCCTAGTACCGTCGCGATTCCAGTCACGCGCGGCAGGATTATCACCGGCAGCGCTGATGAAATTATACCTCCCCAAGGACCCACTTCATTGAGCGATTAAGGGGCGCCATTCAGCGAATGGTTTGTCTTGTGAGGCAAAAACGCACCGATTAATTTCAGAGGGACATCAGTAGTGCGTTTTTGTGAATAGGCTAAATTTTGGTTTTCTGTAACAGTGAGATTTTTGTGGTGCGACCCGCCCGCCGTGTTTTTTGTAACATCAGTACATTTAACCTAAAAAAAAAATACATAAAAACCTTCCCCTTTAATCACTTTATCTATCTACATTGTTGCGTAGTATAAAAGATCTAAGCGTAGTATTTTTATACTATGTAAAGATATTTTCTGTCAGCGACTTCGTCCGCGTGAATGTCGTAATTTGGTCGTCCCACGAGAAACATTAATTTTTCCAAGATAAAAAGTACTCTAAATGTTATTCCATAGTATAAACTACAAAATAACTCTCTGCACAACTTAATCTATTTAGATCTATTCCACCGTTCTAGCCTGATTGAGGACATTCATCCATCCAAACTTTCGCGACTTAATTTGCGAATAATTAGGATAAGGTAGACTATGTATTAATTCAGGATAAATACTACCTCAAATTGTCAATTTCATCTATCCAGCCTTTTCAACTCGAAGGAGCGACAAGAATTCAGAATATTGCATTCTGTTTTCTCGAAAAACCAAAATACCTCGCGGATATAGGTCATGGGCCCAAATCTCAAAGCTAGCATGTACTCTTCTCGGGAAACGTGATAAGCCCGTGGTAAACCCTTGAGGGAAATTAAAACACTCTAAGTAGATGGTCAAATACACACCCTTTTATTGAAGACGAATCTTTTAGAACAAGAACCGAACTCCGAAGTGAAACCAGCCATTCGTTAGAAAAAATCGATCCCAACCAATTCCAAAGAAAGAACGGACCGGAACCCGGGCAGGGCATTCCGGACAAAGTTTTCCGGACGTACAATGAAAGTAATTCTTTATCCGTTATTCCTGGAGACATGCCAACTGTATGGAAATGCTTCCAGGATATATGCAACGTTTTAATGTCTTTGGTTATATTACCGGTATTACCCTCTTGGAATTGTATTTTTAATGCCGAAAGCAAGAAGGGTATAAGTATAAGTAGCGTTAGACTTTTGATGGCGTTACATGGTTCTAGAATCTATGGACTCACTATTTCCTAATTATTATATTACTAGCGTCCCGCCCTCGCTTCACTTTGGTTTATGTGAGTTTCCTGTAACACCCTACCATAATTATTATTCATAAAAAAAATTGAATGACTCCATCTATTGATAAAAACTGCATTAAAGTCCGTTGCGTACTTTAAAAGATCTAAGGGTACAGACATAGGGTAC
The DNA here is from genome assembly GCA_963966035.1 of Acleris laterana. Classification (NCBI taxonomy): domain Eukaryota; kingdom Metazoa; phylum Arthropoda; class Insecta; order Lepidoptera; family Tortricidae; genus Acleris; species Acleris laterana. The sequence continues at coordinate 15,062,430 of OZ014455.1, forward strand.
AGGGTACGGACGGCGGGAAGCCACTTTGTTTTGTACTATGTAAAGCAGGTCAGAAATACCTATTGGACAAATAAACTTTGTACGTTTCACATATTTCGTGGGAATCCATGTTCTACAAAGCGTTTTCGAAGGTTGGTTTATGGTGGACACTTAATTCTTATTTTACTGAAGAAGGGTTATTCATTTGTTTTGCAAAAAACAATTTAGATCCGTATGAAATTTGAATTAAGAGTGAAGTGTCCATTACTGGTGCTGGTCAGCTAAAAGTGTCCATCATTGGTGCCGCCAACAAATGTACTAAATGCACCAAAGTTATTTCCTTACAATAATTATGCGTTCGCATTGAATTTGGGTCAGGATTGATTTCTTAAGATCTTATCTTCATTTTACTATATCAGTTACCGAGGCGAAGGTCCATAAGTAATGCGGTGCAAACATAAAATACGAAATGACTTAGGAAACTTAAACATTTAAGGCTGCGTGGCTTATCGGGATATCAGACGTAGAGTTACGTGCTTAGTGGGGGTTTAGTGATCGTGGTCTCTTTCTGGCTGGTGGGTTGCAAGTGAGATAGACGGTTGGTATCGTAATAGTAGATTTAAAATGTTGTTAGTCATTTGTAAAGTTCTAGATAGTGGGTTTTTGAAACATCGAAGTTTGGTTTGTCAGTAAAATACACTGGTGTATAGGAGCTGGAATAAACGTATTTTATTCTTGCGTACTTATAATTTTTATGTCGCTGTGTTGTAAGTTGTAACTGAAGCGTGTTGTATTAGTGATAATAGTTCTATAATGGATCATTAAAGAACTGTTATTAGGTACCATAGTAACGCTACAGTTCTATGACATGCCAAAATGAATAACGGTTTGTACGAGATTAGGAAAATGACTCAGTAATGTAGAAGTCACTGTTTTCGGAACATGCAATTAACTTAATTAATAAACAAAAGAGTCAACAATTTGGGAATAAAAAAAAATATTGTTTTATCAAATATTTAATTCCACTAGGAGCGCAGCACCGCATGGCAGTGAGAGGAACCTTTAAACCAAAAGTTACCACTCAAGTCACTTGACCAATCTGTATAAAACTGAAAACGCCTATTTGCATATTTATTGCTAGTCGCCAGCCCTATACACTACCCTCAAAAGTTAAAAAGGCAAACATGCAACTTAAAATCGTCACCAAATTCAACTCTATAACGTAAGGAATGTGGTCGTTTATGTAACAAGGTCACAAAAATAAATGCGACGATTTTTGGAAGGACGAGAAACTACCATTCTATGTCAAAAGGACGTATATGCAAGTTATAACGCATAGCAAATACGACTCTCTGTAACTACCAGTAAAGTTAAAAATTTAGTAACTTTTTTATAAGATGGGTGATTTTTGGTAAACAGGGCAATACAGCAATATAATTTTTCACCAGTTTATAATGTTTTTATGGGGACACCACGTTTCGGGGACCGTAGCAAATCAGCAAGCGACTTGTCGTGAATAAAATTGAGTTTTGCAGCGGTTTTTCCGCCATTTTCTCATTTGTCGGACACGAGAATTGCTTGAGATTCTTATTTAATTTATTTTGTATGCCTTATGACAAATGTTTACATGGCCGTTTAATTAAATATAGTTATTGATTCGTTTTGGAGAAGAAATAGTCGTGAGTCGGAAATCAATAAATAAAAATAACTTCAAAAATAACCTATTATGTTAAGTTTGTCCATACATTAGCATTTTTTGTTCAGAAAAAAAACTTTGAAACTGGATAATACCTACATAATGATATGGGGTAAATCGTCAGTAACTGGCCACTTTAGAAAGTGTCATTTAGTTACTAGCCACCAAATTTCTTACTGACGCTGTTAGTAAAGATACTTAGACAGTACTCCGGGTAATAACTCAAGATCTAGGTATTCTAGTTTAATCTCAAAAATGTGAGCAAATATCTTTCTTAACTCATTTATTGCAAAGTGGCCAGTTACCGGGGGGTGGCCAGTTACTGACGATTTACCCTGTATACCGCTACAAGTAAGTTCAGTGTTGAATAATAAACTCAACCTTATTCTTACTAATATTATTTGTTATGTATGTTATGTATGTTTTTACGTTTAAACACCTCAACCGATCTACGGGAAAGGTAGGTACTAAGATTGTTAATATTAAAAATTGTATAGCTCAAAAACGGACTAGACGTACTTGTCATCCTAAAAAATATACATTTCCCAAGGGAACACGGACGTAGTCATGCGCAAAAGCGAACTATGTAATTATTATAAATAATAAAAATATATTCAAAGTTATGCGTGTGTGTGAAAGGGGGCTTATCGAACCGCACACATGAAGCAAAATCCATATTACAAAACGATCACATTACTTAGTATACGAACTCGCTGTAAACTCACGCAGTTATCACTTACCGCCAACAAATAGCACAATAAAACTACCCTCTTATAAAATATATCACATCTACAATTTACCTTCAAATCGAATTCAACGTTCTTCCACAGACATAGAGTAAAATTTACATCAGGAGTTGCCCCACACATGTGCCTCTTTCGTAGTAGAGGTGTGAAACGAGGCATTGACGCGTTACCAGGGTGCTTCGTCATCGGCCGGTAAAAGATTACTCGGAATAAATCGGCGAGCGTGAGGTGAATCTGAAGTGAAAGGTTTCCGCTGCATACCTCCTAAAACTCTTACAAAAGGCAAGCATTAAGGATGGAAAACACCAAATCAATGTATAAATAATTTGTACACTTTCTTACTAGATGCACAACTTTTCACTCTTCTCAATCTCTCAAGGTTTAGCTGGAAGAGATCCCTTAAAGGGATTAATTGTAATGTTTTGATATTTTTTTGTACAATAAAGTGTTTATACATACATACTTCGCGGGTGGTAGGACCTTGTGCAGGGTCCGTCCGGATCGCTACCACCATCTTATCCTTTAACCTACCGCCAAACAGCAGTGTTCGCATTGTTGTGTTCCGGTTTGGGGATAAGACAGCCGGCGAAATGACTAGCATAGAGGCATTCAATCTTAGTCCTCAGGGTTGGCAACGCATTTGCAGTCTTAGGATTGCATTGCAGTCTTGTGAATGCGAATGTCTATGGGTCACAGTTTCCACTTACCATCAGGTGGCTTGTGTGCTCGTTTGTCTTCTCTATGTCATAAAAAAAAAAAATACATAAATAGAAAAGTAGGTCATCTTCAGCGCTTTAGGAGTTTCTATTACCTATTGCCATTAAGGTGCTAGGTCGGCGGACATACGCAACGAAATGTGTCGAGGCAACCCTGGCATAAACCGGCTCGTTCCGTCCTGTTGAGTTTGCTTGTGGTGGCTCGCGGCGCGTACGGTGTAGGCACGCACACATGCAAGCCACGTGATATACCTTTGTTTGAAGATGGATTACTGTTTAAATACTGTGATCAAAGCTTTAAATACATTGAAGCTAAATAAATTGAGTTCTTTTTTTTAAGGCATAGAGAAGACAAACGAGCACACAGGCCACCTGATGGTAAGTGGAAACTGTGACCCATAGACACTCGCATTCAAAAGACTGCAATGCAATCCTAAGACTGCAAATGCGTTGCCAAAGCTGAGGACTAAGATGGAATGCCTCTATGCTTGTGTAGCTGTTTTAGAACCACAATAACAGGGACCATACCAATCCCTAAAAGACGCGTTAATAAAGTAACGCTATGTAAATGTTGTATCAGCGTATTTCGAGCTTCAGTGTGGTGAATCCTTTAGATGTGTGCGACACGTCTATAATACAGACAAGAAAGCTACAAGTATTTCACAAATTGACTAAATCCCACACTAAGCTCTAGGCTGTACCAATATATGGGTAGCTATAAACATAGGGTAAAGTCACCAGTGGTCACTGGTCAGCCAAAGACCAGAAGTCGACCTTGTATGAGTGCACATAGTGGTAAATATATCTTTTGTACTCTTCCCACTCATACAAAGTATACGCAGAGGCCGACTACAGGTATCTGGCTGACCACTGGTGACTTTACCCTACTTATTTTGAGAAATACATACTTTAAATTCATATCATCCAAAATTATCAACAAATACTTGCACTCATCACAAAAATATTTCCCCATACCGGTAATTGAACCCATGACTGCTAGCATCGTAGGCAGCTCCCTGTCAACAAAGCTAATCGCATCATCAAAAATAAATAAAGTATAAAATAAATGGTTAGTCCTCTAGTAGGGTCCGGGCGGCAGTGTGCGCACGTGACTCGGACCCGCAGCCTCTAGTGTATTTCTACATACACAAAATAGTCTCGATCGCGTTTGCGTTCTCGTATGAATAACATGGAACTTACACTCGAGCCACCACTCGCGACCGTTTATTGCAAAGGCCGGCTATCGGGGGCTCTACCCTGTTCCACACACACCTAAAAAATACACACACTTATTGCAGTTTACTCATGACAATGTGATATAAAGAAAACTCGACTGATGTCTAGTATGACGCACCCTAATAATTTTCATTATAGCTTATTCACACTTTCTTTACTTCCCCCTTACCTACTAATAAACGTTGAGTAGCGGTGGTATAGCTATACAATGTTTTGTCCTTATCTGTCAAATTCAAAAGTCACAATGACAGATAAGGACAAAACATTGTATAGCTATACCACCGCTACTCAACGTTTATCAGTAAGGGGTTCGTGTACAACCCTTTCGTGACTGACTTTGACTTATAGACAACGCACAACGTAAATCATTGGATCTAAGGACTTCAAATCATCTCTCAACGATAAAAAAAACGGAAACAACGGGAATCGAATTCTACACTTACAAAGTCTAGGGAATGTTCTAGAACAAAATAAAAAGTCCCGTAGTAGTGTCCGGGCGGCAGTGTGCGCGGCGGGTACACGAACACAACTCGGACCCGCGAGCGACCGCTTATTGCTCGCAGCGCTATTGACTCCGGTAATGGCCGGCTGTCGGGGGCTTTACCCTATTCCACACACGTTTAGCAAACCATACACACGCTTAATGTAGGCTGTTTACCGGTGAAATGAAATTAATTAGTATTTTTTTAATGACATTAGAATCTTGAACAAGGCTGATTTAGTTTTAATCTTATGAGGTCTAAAAATCTTGATTTATTTATTTGTGTCTATATAAAACTATTTCGTGATTGACTGCTTTGCCGGCTGACCGAGCGCACAGCCTAAACTCCTGGAATATTCGATGGAAGACTGCCCTAACACTTATATTTTTTATATAGATTTCACACGTTCTTAACTTGTTTATTTAAATATTAAGAGAAAGAGTGGAACATCAAACATCTGATTTTTGACTACATACATAAATACTGCTTGACCAGACCTTAAATACATACATACATAAACTCACGCCATTATTCCCAGAGTGGGGTAGGCAGAGCTACAGAATTTCCAACAACTATAAAAACTTAACCAAAAACTTTAGAAACTTGACCAGACCTTATTCCAGAGTATTTCCAAGACTTTGTACGCGTAGAATATAATTCCCGTTATTCCCGCTTTTCTTACCGTTGGGAACTGAATTTCCAAAAAAAACTTTTATGAGTTCACTCCTGGGGTACCCAAAAAATTTTCGCTCCTAATTTCAAGTAACAGAGCTAGATTTGGTATGGTAAGTAGGTTCTGCTTGGCTTACGAAATTTTGCGACCTCAAAATAGTTATTAAAAATGTGACGCCAGAAAGTAAACAAAACCAACAGCCAATGAAAACTGTTTGGTCGAGCTTTGACGCATCAGTGCTTTGCTTCTATTGGCTGATGAATCATATCACGTGGTTTTGTTTGTTTACATTTTTGAATACCTAAACCAATGGAGTATAGCGGGTTAGAGGGCAACGTGGGCAATAACACGTGAAAGGTATACATTGCAAAGTTAACACGCTGATATATCACTGGGTGTCATATAAACTGCGCTATGTACTCTGAAATTTTACCTGTCACCTGGCATTAACTATCAGGATGATGGAATAGAGGGGTGGCGGTCTGGTCGCATAACAACTAGTGTCATAATATCGATTGTCATAACACTTTACGCATAAAGTTGATGCTCATACATTTTTTTTGGCATAAATTATACTAGGCATAATTGTTCCCTGTCATAATTATACGGAGTCATAATTGGTTTAACCATAATGTAGAATGTCATACATTTATTTAGTCATAATATGATAAAACCGACTCAGATCGCGGATAGGTTAGGGTTATTTTTTTTTATAAAAGAGCGGAAAAGCTTGTTATTAAATGAATATTACGTCATTACGTATAAAGTATGGTTAAATAATTATATGCGCATCAAATTTATGCGCGTTACACAATATGTTCTTAAACATTATGATTAAAAACTTTATGCGCATAAATGTATGACAATTTACAGTTATGCGCAATGATGAGTATGACGAATCCTTGTATGCCCATCAAAAATATGACTTTAAACTTTATGCAACCCGACCCCTACCCGGAATAGAGAGCTGGTGGTAATGAGCCTGCATAATGCATAAGGTCCCACCCATGACATGGAAATTTTGGAATTTCATTTTAAAACTACGTGATGCGATTCATAAAATGATATTGAATTCATACATCGAATTTAACGCTTGCATTTTGTTTAACGAATTCCTCGCAACGAAGAAAAAAATAAATATTTTGTTTTACACGCGTAAAACAATTATTGGATTGGATAAACCAGAATTTCGGCTTTTCATGATTTACCATTAGAGTGGGATGCACTAAGCCACTTATGACGCTATGATAAAAGGGATGGCTTTATGTCCTTTTGCGCGGAGAATGGGAGATGGACAAAGATCACATTCTTATAATTGGTGTTTACAAATGTTATTGAACAACGCAAGAAATAACAAACAAACATCAAGGACTGATGTATTTTTATTTGTATATTATTTATATAGCTTTATTGGTTAATTAATGCGTTATGTTCTTCTTCTTCGTTATGTTCTTGCATTGTACACTTGCTTACTAGATGCACAACCTTTCACTCTTCTCAATCCCTCAAGGGTTAACTGGAAGAGATCCCTCAAAGGGATAAGTTTGCCTTGGTACATATTTTTATATTGACTGTATTGTTCTGGTTTTTCTTTTGTACAATAAAGTGTTTACATGCATACATACATACATACATATATACTGAGTCAGTGTAGGCCTTATTCACTTGACAGTTAAGGCTTATAGTAAAAAAACTAATCTAATTCCAAAAACAAAGATGGATTAAAACAAAGTGAAATAGACTCCTTTATTATTAAAAGTACGAGTACATTTAGGGTAAATCACCTATTACTGACCACTCTCCGGTAACTGGCCACTTTGCAAATGTGTAAAGCAAATTTGGCTCACATTTTTGCGATTAAACTAGAATACCTAGATCCTGAGTAATTACCCGGAGTACTGTCCAAGTATTCTTACTAACAGCGCCAGTAAGAGTTACTAAATGACACTTTCTAAAGTGGCCATGGTATTGACGATTTACCCTATCATACTCACCAACAAAATCTCAAACCAAACACCCTTAATCTGAAATCCGATGGAACGGAATCACTTAAACAGTTCAGAATGCAATAAAATAAACGCGATCGTCATCAATACTGAGAGCGCTGCAATTTTCATCAAATCATAAAAGTATGGATGCAATTGCGGGGCAATCCGAGTAATGCATCGCGCGATATTGAAAATATTCAACAGTTACTCGATGTCGGATGAAATTTACAGCTACTGCGTATTAATAACTCTTGTAGATTTAATCGGAATGTAATTTACTTTCCGATGTTTTATAGCTTTTTTTTTAGGCGTACTTTTTCAAGTCAAATCGGAGAAATACTGGAAAAGGGCCGAATCTTAAGTACCCGAAACCGACGTGCGTGCATGACTCGATGTATGAATGAGGAAAGAAGCGAAAGAAATTTGTCAAGATCGTAGCAAGTGGTAAGAAGTGGTCTCTGCCTACCCCTCTGGGAAACAGGCGTGATTTAATGTATGTATGTATGTATTATACATTTGAAAATTAATTATTTTGTCTGTGTTGTTAATAAACTAACCTAATCTAATCGTAGATATTATTGGAAAACTTAAAATGTAGACCTTGTTGAAAAATAATTAGGACAATTCTGGACGCCCTGTATAAACTAGCCTAGGGCTCTATTCTGGGATCACTTCGTTTGCCCCAATTTCAATTGTCATAATTGTATCACATGACATAATATTCATTTGCCATAAAGTTTATTTTTCTGACACTGTAAACCTTTCAGATAATTTTTACATGACATCTAATAGAGCACATAGATTAGGTTTGGTTTGTTTTAAATCAATTGTGAATAGTTCACGGTTTTAGAAAAAATGCCTTTATGGCAATTGAATATTATGCCAAGTGATACAATGGTAATATGGTTAGTACTGTGAGCGATGGGGTTGCAACCCGTCACTAAAAAAAATGCATACACTGCACAACACACACACTACACACACACAACACACTCACACAACACACACACAAAACACACACACAAAACACACAAAACACACACACACACACACAAAACAACAAACAGTAATACACTGGTAAACATCTTAGCCTGATTGTGCAATATGTGGTTTCAGAGTTGTCAACAGGGTTTTGGAGTGGTAGTTCTGTAGCTCTGCCTACCCCACTCTGGGAATAAAGGCGTGAGCTTGTGTATGTGTGTGATACAATTACGGTTTCTTTTTTGGATATATTATCGCATCGTTAACGTTATGACTTGACAGTATGGCTGCTGAGTTACAAACAATTTGATAGCAAAACCATAATTGTACTCGTAGAGACATAGAATGAGGCTTCTGGGGAACAAAGTTGTTTCAGGGCCTGTATTCCACTAAGTAAAACCATATTGCCTTTGACATGTTATCGTATGGTTTTTAACTCGGCCGCCTTTACTCTCATGTAAATAAGAGCGTTAACGTTGACAATACCCCAACATGTCAAAGGAAGTAAGGTTTCAACGAAAAGAATAGAGAGCTTGGTCATGTTCTAGAGGTATAATGTTTTAACCTTCGACGAAGGGGTGTTATAAGATTAACGTGTATGTGTGTCTGTCTGTGGTATCGTAGCTAAATGAATGGACCGATTTGCGTTTTTTTAAAACAAAGCTTGTTTAATATAAATGGTTCTAATCCTAAGCAATATTCATGAAAATTAAGAGATTTCAGCTCTGAAAATGAGGATCGCTATTATATCGAAGGTTTCTATCTATTAATTGCCCGGATAGCAAAAGAAAAAAAGAGATAATAAGCGATGAAACAATATGGAATTACATACATACATTAAATCATGCCTATTTCCCAGAGGGGGCAGAGACCACTTCTTTCCACCTGCTACGATATCGGATCGTAAAGTTACATTGACGTGCTACGAAACTGTAGCGATTCTTATTTTTTACTTATAAGCGCTACGGTGGCCCGGCGTAGCAGCAGTGGTTAGTCGTTTTGGCTTCAACTAAACGAAACGTTAACTTAAGGAACGTCAAATATGTAGTAAAAAACTAGTTTATCTGTAAAAGATTTAATCGCAACAATACATAATTACAGGACAAATCAATTTACAATAAATTAAAGCTAAAACCTACTTATCACTAAACTAAATACTATAAAATTAAAACTAAATAAAAACTAAAAACTAAGAAAGGGCCCCCGTGGCAAAGTACCACAGATGCTGGAAGCATTTCCTCGTTGTACAGCAATGCTTAAGCGTTGGCCGAGGAAGCTGCCAGCTCTATGGTCTCCGTTGGTTTCTATTAGCCTTTTTGATAACTCCTTAAAAAGAGCCGAAAGGAACGAAGTGATATTCCGCACCGAGACCCTTGTACTTATTTTTCTTCATGCTTTCGGCCGCCTCAGCCGCCGCGCCTGGTTTAATTACCGTTCCGTGGAGGTGTGACGAGGCTAGGGTGTCTACACAAGTAGCATCCCACACCAGCACTCGCCCCATACTCCACGGAATTAAAGACATACCGTCAGGTCTCTTGCCGTCGTCCCTAGCGATACCGGTTGGCTCTAGTAAAGCGGGAACGTTGACGGAGGCAAGAGACCGGCGGATAATGTCATTGAGCGCGGCGTGTCTAGAGAAGCGGCCCGCACTTTTTTGGCATGAAAGTCCGTGGTGACCCAGACAATCGACTTCATTGCCACAGGGGCATATGTGTGGAGAGCAGATCCGGACACCAAGACGCAAACAAATTGAAATTCGGAGTGTTTCAGGCTCTAAAAAAGTACCAGTATTTGGCGATGGGTGTGCATGTAGCATCTTAGTTTTAGTTTTTGATACGGAAAAAGATGTTACCCCACTTATCATAATTCATCGATTTCTTTTTCTGTTTTACAATGTGGCATCTTGTTGCCGCCAAATTGTATTTTGATTTCTATCATATCTTTAGTGACATTAAGACAAATCGGTTGACATAATAATCATCAAAATCGGCCCACGCCTTTAGCTACTAGGCGCCTACATACGTAACGACACGGTAAGAAAACGTTCGTCACTTTTGGACCTTAAGAGCATAGGAATAAAGTCGAAAAGTGACGAACATTTTTTGCCCTGACTATATATATAAAGGCTGATAAAAACATTACCCTCCTCCTTCGGCAGTCGGGTTAAAATACAATAATAAGGTAGATTCACAAGGCCTTATTTCGTTCTTAACTGAATAGTTTGCAGCAATTATCTAACCAGTAACCACAATCTGTACTTATTCACCTATCGATAGACAACCCTATTTTGTCAAATTACCCTCATTGATAACAGCGTCAAGTGGCACATGACACTATCAATAATTGTCAATTATAACCCTCCCGTGAAACTGTAAAGCCGTGCGGCACTCCAATTAGGGCATCGGCACACGGCGGGTTTATTTATTTTATGTGAAGAGCTCTAGCGGCTGAATGGCCGCGGCAGCAGGCCGGTTGATAGCGGCGAACGGGTTGGGAGAATTGGGATAAATAAATGAAAAGATGAAACGATTTGATTTTTTTTAGTTTGAGGTTTGTGCAATCTAAATCGGATGTTGGATGAACAATTCGCTTCAAGCGTTGTTAAATATGGATGTATCTATTATTTTTTTTATATGCGATGTAAGGGACAGTCCAAAAGCGGGTCTCTATACAAAATGAAAACAATTGTTCCACTTTCAAGTCAATTGCGATTGTGAGTGGATTACGCAATAGGCCAGTACCCTTACCATGAGTTACAATTACTGTACTCGCTAGTAAGTCGAATGCTCTGTCCCTCGCACTCTATAAGCACACTGCGAGGTCTGCGAGGGACAGAGCATTCGACTCGCTAGCGAGTACGGTAATTTTAACTCATAACCACGGCGCAGCGTCGGGAACGTGAAACGGCGCCTAAAACCTTAGACGATGGATGAGGCACTATATTAGCACATAACCAATATAAAGTTCAATATTAAGATCGAGAAAAATCACGATCTTTTTATTTGGGGTATTTCTCCCCCTTAATTTTTAACTTTATTTCATTTAGACTATTTGTTGTTGTAACAGTTGTCTATCTCTTACAGTTCGAGACGGACAGCGGAGGCTTAGTAATAAGGTCACGTTGACGTTTGAGCACGGAACCCTATAATGAAATAAAACCCAACAGGTTCCTTTCAAAACTCATATACACTCATGCACATACAATCACACCTCTTTCCTGTAGAGGTAGGCAAAGACCACTTCCTTCCAATTCCAATCCAGACAAAGTTCCCTCGATTCCTCCACACTTATAATACACGTGGGTTGGTTTAAAGTCTCCTGACCTGGCCCATTTTTAATACATCCCCGATCTGATCGTGGAACGTTCGCCTTGGCCGCCATCTTCCAATATTCCCATTAACTCTTACCTCATGTATCTGTTTTAAAACTCACCGTTTAATAACATAGCCCACAAATCAAAAGTAACATGTACAACACGCCCCTCACAATATCGAAACATAACAACCCCTTTTGCCCCCTGTACAAACGTTGTGAGAGAAAACAGTGGAATCAAACCGTTTTGTTTCGCTATCCCGGGGGAAAACTAATTAGGAATTTTCCCAAGTCCGCGGGATATATCGCCCCCTGAGCTAGTTTTGACTGTAAAGTATGCGCTATTGTTTGTTACGGTTCATGAAGTCCTGGTAAATGGAATAAGTTATAAAGTTTTGTAATGTTAAAGTTGTGGCACATTTATACCAGTTATGTAAGTAAGATGTAGAATATCAAAATTGAAATAAAAGCAAATCTTTAGTATAGTATTTATATACCTAGTTTTCATAGACTATCGAACATAGCTTATTACTATGACTTTTTACTTTAGTTGACCGACACAAGATTAATTTTCGAACTAACACAATTTGACGTTGGCCTTTGGAGTTTAGGCAAGCCAAATTCTACGGGATAAATTTATTTACTTATAAAATACCTACTTATTTAAAGTTAACATTATTGCGTGGCATGTGATGTATTTATTTGCAAATGTGTACATAGAAAAGGGTTTTTTTATTACTATAAATCTGAAAGTAAACCTCTATTCTTCTTATCTTTACCCTTACTGCAATCGTATGCTTCATGACTTGTTCGCCTTTAGTAAAATATGATAACAATAATGCAAAAAACAGACATACCTTAAGATTCAGATTTATTATTTAATGTTAAATATCAGTCAAATTATCATAAATTACAATGCAGTCATCAAATTATAAAAAAAATATTAAATCAAAATCAATCAATCAATAAAGAATGTTAAATTCTTGAGCATTACACCACTAAACCTGAAAAGACATTTAATTTAGCATAGAAACTTAACACACAACGTGCAATTATTTAGTAAAAATATTTGCAACTGTCATTACGACATTATCCTTCGCCAAAAAACTCGTTGTAAAGATCAAATTCCACTCGCTTCTGGAAATTTCTAGGCAGAAACAAACTTCTCAACGGGAAACCCACGTACCAATTAATAAATCTATAACAAAACTAGCCTAAAGCCTTTCACCACCCGTCAACTCAACAAAAAGGTAAATTTCTAACCTACAAATACGGTCCAATAACTTCCCAAACTCAGTTAAAGCAAGTCAGCAAGCCACTGTTTCCGAACTCCCGAAATTCTTAACAGCCGCCATTTTGGCGTGCCTAATTACAAAACTGTCATGGTGGCGACACAGGGCCGAATTCCGGCGCGCACGCTGAGATTTACGCTGCGAGAGTACCGCCCTGTATCTTAAGTTTAGACGTGGCGAAAATAGCGTGGGTGTTTTATGAAATAGGTATTAGGAGAGAAGATGTTTAAAAATGTTATGGAAGTTTATATTTAACGTTATTTGTAGTGGTATTAAGAGGGAAATTAAATATAAATTTGATGAAAGACCGACGTTTGTATTGAGTATCTTATAGGTACATTGGGAAGAGGAAAAAAATGGTTCTTAGCCCTTTTAATAATGGTTTTGATGATGATGAATAATATGATAGGGAATATTCATTTTTTTTAACAGTTTCTATAAAAGTTGACTAATGTTACAAACAGTAGTTTTTTTTTATTAATTATAAATATAATGAAGATGCTAACAAAACATTCTAGCAAAACAACATTTAATATGGAGTTTATATGGTCGACGTGTTACATGACGTCACACAGCGTATTGGACATAATTAGTGTCTAATTAGCAGTTTAAAATGCTTGTATATTCCGTATTAGGTGGCCGTTTTTAAATTCAAATTCACTTTTGGTGATATCTTTTACGTTATTTTCATATTTTGTTAGGGGAAGTCTACAACCAATTATATAGAAACTAGAAATACTGATACAATGTTAATGAAAGTACAATTTTCAGTAGTTACAAAACAATACCGTATATTTCTGAACTTGAACAAGCAAACATACATTCACATTTATCATTGTAGTACTTAGATAAGAATCCAAATTAGTAACGAAACAAGGATACGATATTTAGTATTTTGTATTTATTCCCTTCTTATCATAATTAACATTTCTCATCTCTTTTATTTGGTACAAAGTATAAGGTCCTAGCTCCAAAATGATTCCTTTAAAGTTTCCCCAGACTATCCTTTTAAGAATAACTATCACAAAGGGGTGCTAAGAATGCGTCAGTAAAAGGGGCCGCATCAGTCCGTTGCACAAGCGCAAGTTGCAACTATTCCACGGCGCAAACTTAATTACAGAAAATAAAACTTGTTGGCTTGAAAGGATGCCTTCTGCGTCGCTATGCTACCCTGGTAGATACGATGTTAAGTTGCGTTAAAATGTTTTCTTTTTTAAGGCAATGAGAACAATATAATTACAATTTAGAAGCAAGATGGGCTTATAATAACAATGGTACTGCCTAATTGCTACTCGGTAAAACCTATTTGCTTTTGACATTGTATCGTATTGTCAACGTTGAAAGCTCTTATTTCGATTTAAACAATACAAGGAACAAAGTGGAATAAGCCCCTACATTCGTAGTTCTTGTCTATAAATGTCGAGTTCACTCTCGCATAACAAATGTACTGACGGATGCCTGAGAAAGTCGAGTACTTTAATACTCTACTACTTTCAATGGACTTACTTAAAACTACATTAAAGTAGAGGGCCTGAGATTTAGAGCAATTTATGGCTTAATAACACAAGGCAAAAATGTTTTAATGAAAGTTGGCAAACAGCTGATAGTCCATATCTTTTATTAAAACTAAACTTATTTAAATTTATCTACATCCATATCATAATTTCAATATTATATATTTAGAAACATGTGTGAACATTAAGATACAGGGTAACGATACACGTTACTCATATATTGTAGAAAACTTATGATATGCATGTAGTTAAAGTTATGTATGCAACTGTACGCATAATTAGCCATTAAAACATTAATACTTCTCATTATGCACCAGTCACATAATAGTACATTGTGTATTAAGGGTGGTAAAGAAATAATTACAAACGAGAGTCTGATAGAAGCCCGAAGCCGTAGGCTGAGGGCTTTAATGACTCGAGCTTTGTATTTCCTTTACCACCCGTGTAACATACAATATTTTTCATCACAATTGCGAGGAAATGAAATAAAATCAGACAAAAGATCATATTTTGAACTTATTAGCGGCAGACTACATCATTGTCTGTGGCTTACCACAGATAATGTCAAACGTGTTCGGAGTCCGATTCTAGTGACATATGAGATCAATAGTTTATTATGCGAGATTGTTAGGAAATAGTATTCAACTGACATTTCATCTCGAATGAAACTTCATATCGAATGGCACAAGAATTGGGGTCCTGACGTATTCGGCTGCATTAAGCTAAATTCAAGTAAGTCTATTTTGGCAAATTTTACAGGAGAGCGTAAAAAGCGTTTTTTTTGCTTTAAATTCGATTATCTCCGATATTAATAGGCCGTACGATGTAATTTTTTGAAATCTTATAGATAATAATGTCTGATTTAAGATACTTGAATACTTATTTTGACGATAGCTCTAAAACTAAAAGGAAATATGAGGTTTTTTTGATGTAGAATTATGCGCCGAATTAATAGGAATCTAACGGCGTAAAAAAAGAAAAATCGGAAAAATTAGACATACTTGAATTTAGCTTAGCGCAGCCGTATTGTGATAGTTTGAGTCCACGTATAATATTTAAAAAAAAAGCTATTACGCACTTAAGTAACGTAATGGTAAAAAAAAGGCCCGCGGGTATTATTTTGGATTTACGGTCGATTTTTCTAGCATGTTAGGACACTATTTACGAGCAAGTGTGATGAAAATAAATATTATTTAAAACAGTTTTGTAATGAATAATTATAGTTTCCGAGAAAATAGCGATAATCGATTTCTATGCTGACATAGTCGCAGATAAGCCAGTCTTTTCATACGAAACTTGTTCACGCCTTATTCTATATTGACTTTACTTACATCTATTGTTATCGTTTTGTCAAAGTTATAAAACTCTTATATAAAATTAAAAGTGATGGAAGCCGAGTTAAAAACAAAAGGATAACAAACTCGCAGAGACAAAGTAGAATAAAGTGGTAAAAGGCTTGAAAACACCAACTCTGAATGCGTTCAGTTAATATATGAAACAATATAATATGTGATTGCTCGTAATGGTTCTAAAGTATTAGCAAACACCGTGGGCTTTTACCGTATTTGAATAACCGATTGATTATGTCGCTACTTTTTTAAGAAGATTTCCTTGTTTGATGCAATAAGTGGCCGGCTTATGATTTCCATAGAGAATAAAGAGGTTGATGAATGTAGAGGAAGCGAAAGATGTATGTTTAGAGCGGTGCACCTTGTGTTCCATAGTCTCTGCCTACCCCTGCGGCCCTAGTATGGCTGTAGATAAAGCATCCGTCACTTTTTGACATGTCTACTTATTTACGTGTCAGAAGGTGACGGATGCCTTATCTAAAATTTATCACGCGATTAACGCAGCTATATTAGGCACCCTGCTAGATAGGCATGAAGGTATATAGAGCCGGTGCTTCGCGTTAAGTACAATAGAATCTAAGCAAAGTGAACTTGTAAGGTTGAAAACGTCCATACAAAATGCAGTCCGAAACTAAATTTATAGTCTGTTTACGTTACAACGACATTTTTATGGCACGCAGGAGGAAAATGAGTACACGGCCATGTGATGGTAAGTGGGATTTGAGACCCATAGACATTTGCATCCTCAAGACTACAGTGTCAAGACTGCAATTCTAAGAATGCAATGCGTTGCCAACCTTGAGCACTAAAATGCTTATCATCATCATCATACGCGCTGGCCTAGTGGGTAGTGACCCTGCCTACGAAGCTAGTGGTCCTGGGTTCGAATCCCGGTAAGGGCAGATATTTGTGTGATGAGCGCGAATATTTATTCCTGAGTCATGGATGTTTTCTATGTATTTAAGTATATATTTCTCTATATAAGTTTTAATATATCGTTGTCTAGTACCCATAGTACAAGCCTAGAGCTTAGTTTGGGACTAGTTCAATCGGTGTGAGTTTGTCCCTTTATATTTATTATTATTATTATTATTGTCATCGTTCTCCTGCCCTTATCCCAACTTATTTGGGGTCGTCGCCACATGTCTATTTCTTCCATACTTCTCTATTAGTCGTCATCTCAGTACCTAGTCACTCCCTTTCTAGCCATATCACCTTTCACACAATCCATCCACCATTTCTATGGTCTTCCCCTACTCGTACAGCCATCCATATTCATACTCAAAACTTTCCTGACTATAATTTTTCTCATTCCTCCGCATCACATGCTGAAATGCCTGTATGCTAGTCACTTCAGTTGTTGTCGTATTCACACAACAATGTGAACACTGCTGCTTAGAGGTAGGTTAAAAATAAGATGGTCGTAGCGAACCGGATAGACTCTGCACAGGAACCTACCACCACTAAAATTGGATCCTTGTTGAACACACATGTACTACTAAATGTAGTTTGATGAAACTCAATTAAACCTTGACCTTATTAAACCCTCATATTAGTTTAAACCTAAAACATACAAACAAATTTTCCGGAGGAATAACCGTTAACAAAATTCCGCCGAAATCGCGGGTAGAAGCCAGAAGATAATTAGGATAACGATGGTGCTAGCCCTTCCCATTCAAGTGCAATCATGGACGGCACAAAACGGCTTAAACGCTTCGTAATCATCCAGTAATTAAGACCGTATTATCAACGTAGAAAGGGTGTGAATAGCAGCGTACTAAAACAACTATTTAGACACGCTCGGCTTTCGAAAGTCAAAAGGACATACCCACAACTTGAAAGCCAAAGCAACATAAACTCTGAAAGTTCAAAGTTAAGATTGTAAATGTTATGAGGTCGATAGCACATGTATACTTTTTAGAGTTTTCCACGTTGCTTTAATTGTTTCAAATCCCATAAAGTTCGGACAAAAGTGCGTGCAGTGACCATAAATTCCATTGAATTTCCGGAGCAGTTTGTAGCTGAACAAGCGGCTTTAATGCAAATCAACGGTAGGGTGACCAGGCTGGGTGTCTTTAGGAGACTCGTTATGAATATGTTAAGGATAATACCTCTACTTAAAAGGCGGAATTAATGAACTTATCTTGACTGAGATGCCTGTCTCAAGACACGTTTAAAACGAGAGCTTTGTTTTAATAGAAAATGCTAGTAAAAATAAGCAAAAGATCTAAAAACATCTTGCGTTAGATGTATTTTGCCTACGTCAGAGTAGACAGCCACGCCATGTTTGGAGAATGATTTTTTTGATTGTGGAAGGATGAGACGGGTACCTAAAACGGTATATTATGAACAGCACAGACAAAAAAGGAAATTAAAACTTAAACGAAGATTAAGTAACAAAGGAATGTAAAGGAAGACAGTTACTCATGAATTGTATGAGTTGACGTTTATTTTGAGGCATCTTCATACGGTTATCCTAGACAATATCTATTTATGTATACAGCCCATCGTCCTGAAATATTATTCTCTTAAGGGCTCTCTTTCCATCTCGAAGAATCCTGGAACGCAACCGACGAGTTTAAGTTGTCCTGTCAGAGCATACTAACAATGTTGCAGGACGTGCATTCTCAATTAGGTAGGAAGCTTACAACTTGCTCGTATGGCTCCGCCTGGCTCGATCGGCCGTTGAATTACAATTCTGATTTTAAATGATCGTTTGACCTATTGACGAAAACGAACTGGGTCTCTATTCCACATGGTTAAACAATATTGCTTTTGACGTGTCATCGTATCGTCAACGTTAAGCTCTTATTTACGAGAAATAATATCGGCAGAGTTAAAAACAATACCATAACACGTCAAACGCAATATAAGGTTTGTTTCAATAGAACTTGCCAACAATGTAAACAAAACATTCAATGCGATATCCGTATTCTAGCACTATTTTATTCTTTTACGTAACACCTGGCCATAATGTGAGTTTTATCGCACGCTGCGCGCACGGTAAAACTCGCATTGTGGCCAGGTGAAGACGTAAAATTGTGTACTCATCACGGGCAGTAAAAAAGAAAGCCCTCTATCGCATATTTACAACCCTCGCCTACGGCTCGGGTCTCAAATACCTGCGATTTCGGGCTTTCTTTCTTTTACAGCCCTTGTTAAGTAATGTACTATTAATGGTTTAGGATAATGATGTGGAAAGAATTGATTAAATAACACATGGATTTAGCAGTATTTGATGATGTAGAATGGAAATTGAAGACATTTTGAATACAGGGTTTAAGGCGCCCGGCTAGTACCTATAACTTTTTCTCGTCATTGCGTTTATAGTGGACCATTGATGGTTCTCTTTGATCATACTCTGGCGCAGCTCAACCAATGTACAGACATTCCCTGCCTAGAACTTGGCAGGTTTCGTCTCAGTTTTGAAAATGTCACGTGTATGACAGGTCATGCTATCTTCCATACTATGGTCTTATTTCTTAAGGGCTTGGTCCATCATTGCATTTAACTCGTCACTCTGTGGAAAGTGAATATAAAATATAAGACTGTCCGTGTATTTGATGGTATCCGCACAGCCACCTAGTCCACTGAGTGTGTAGTATTCAAAACAGCCCTACCAGCGCATAACCGACTAATCTGTTTACAGGTTTCGCATTCATATGGAAATGTACCCCTGGTATTCTGATCGTAACGGTTTTGAGTTCTCCTTCGAACTATTTTATAAGTGTTCTATGGTACAAAACAAGAAATTTGTATTGACAACTCAAGTGCACATATTCGGTCATTGAATAGTAAACGGACACATTCCAAAGTTAGTCATTGCATATTAAAATTAGAAGCTGTACGTATAAGATTTTCAATGCAAGAACAAATTATTTTGGATAGTGTCCGATTTGAATTCAATGAGCGATATGTTGCCACAGCATGAGTGGTGATTTTCATTTCGATTCTATTTAAAAGTCTTGTGTGTGTAGTGAATAAATGTATTTTTCAAAAAAAGCAGGTACTTTCTTATGATTGGCAATAATGCAATCGGAAGTGCTCTTGCCTCGTTATTGTTGGGGATAAGACCACCGCTGAAATTAACTAGCAAAGAGGCATTTCATATTGGTCCTCATCGTTGGCACCGTATTTGTAGTCTTAAGATTGCAGTCTTGAAATTGTCTGGATAGCAAATAATCACACATCCCAAATAAAAAAACAAGAAAAATGTCTATGGGCTTCATGCCACACCATCATCAGACTTGGGGCTCTGTCCTACTCGGTAAAACCATATTGCTTTTGAGATGTTATCGTCTTGTTTTTATCTCGGCCGCCATTACTGTCAAGTAAATAAGAGCTATGGTAAAATTAACAAAACGATAACATATCCAAAGCAATATGGTTTTACCATAGTAAGTGTAAAATAATATTAACCCTGTGGTTTCTTTTCTCTTCTCTATGAACTAGAAAAACTTCATTAAGTATTTAACTCTTTTCGAATTCTATAATCGTTTTCAAACCGTCGAGAAGTCATAATATTTACCTCCCCCTTCCCAATTGATAGCGTTCAATGGCGGTGCAACAAAGACCCCAGAACTTCCGTTCCATAACTTTTTTTCTAATTAAAGCCAAATGAATTAGCCTCCTTTAAAGCAAAAGTAATTAGCGGGTTCCATTCCACGGATCGGAATTGAGATTTTGTTGCGATTTTTATACCTAATTAGTTGGCCAACCTTTAAAGGCATTTTCATAAGCCTTTGAAGTTTTAAGTCATTTGCGAACGGGGTTCTTTCGACGGCGTTTTGAGGTTATTATAGAAAAGGTTTATAATTTGCTCTCAATAAAATGAGAGGCATGTAATTAATTACGTTGAAATTTAAATATCACGCCGTTACGTTTATTTGGTGTATCGCTTACGACTGCGGTTGTTGGCACCCGGTCATGAATTAATTAAGATCCCTTTTCGTAATAAGTATTAGACAACGGATTTTTTAAAGCGAAATGAAATGACAGATACGGAATTCGTATATTGATAAACCATGATATTGGCACTTGTTCTGTATACTACTGATCGCTCCCAGATGCGTTTATCAATAGATCATTTTTCATTTTTAACAATCCCTTAATTGCTCAAAAATAAGAAAAGGTCGTGAAGCTACAAAAGATAAATGAATATTATGTATGGTATGTTCACTGTGATGAACACTGTTAAATTAAGATTTAGTATGCTTCTTCGTTTTAACAGGATTTTATTAATTTCCCTTATCACAATGTTCTATGTCTGTTTTGGTATGGTACTGTCAAAGTAAATAAGAGCTATTAAAACGTTGACAGCACGATATGAGCATAGATCGTAAACGATATGGGTTTTATCCTGTCGAATACACTCGATTTTTTCAATCTCTTTTTTTGTTCTTTAATATTCTTCTCCATAATTATTCTTTGTTTGTTCCATCCATATGGTTCGAACGCTATTACAGATCGTTATGCACGATATTTGGTAAGTCAATAATACCCACCTTAGGTCCAAAGCCAATCTGACATTCTAAAGCAATAAGGTTAAGTTTCCTGTTAGTCACATATGACTTGGCATCTCTAATCACATAGACGACTTCAAGCATATCTTTGTTGCAACGGGTCACAAATTACGTTCGTGACCGTACAGAGCCAGTTTATAGCCCGATGACGGACACGGGGTACTTTTATTCCGGAAAATCGGACTATTCCCGAACTCAAACAATAAACCACTTTTGTGCGAACGCAGTCGTGAGAAAAAGCTAGTCGTTTCCATTGAGGTATTTCAATGGTCATTTCTCACACACCCTGTACAGTGTACATATCAACTTATATGGTCGTTTCTCTTCTTGCACATTTAAGTTGATGTGTACAGGGTGTCCAAGAACTTGACAAAAACATTATATTGCCTTTTTTATTATTTAGAATTCACTTTTAAACTTTGATAATCTTTGTTTCAGATTTATTCAGACTTTAATGACTTTATATTAAATTACCGAATTGCTTACTTAGTGTATAAGTCATTGAAGAATTTACTTGTCCTACATTCAAAAACATTGACCATTTTTACTTACAAACAGTGCATAAGAACTATGGTGGCAAAAGTTGGCAAAGATGCAAAAATTTTAAAATCTTGACGAACCGCGCCAAATTTTAAGATTTGATTGAAAACCCTGTGTAACCCCCCCAATGCTACAAAACCGCGAGCGTCGCCGGATCCTTGTGGAATGCTGGAGCCCTGGTAATGGCTCCACGAATGCAATAGCGACTAAAGTGTCTAAACAAACTCTTGCGTGAGATCAACTGAACTCGCGCCTTGAGGACGGCGGAGAGTTAAAGATGGATGAGGTATTTTAATAGGAAATTAAAGATCTAATTTCGTTACAAAAATGACGACGCGCTGGCCTAGTTGGTAGTGACCCTGCCTACGAAGCTAGCGGTCCTGGGTTCAAATCCTGGTAAGGGCAGATGTTTGTGTGATGAGCGCGAATATTTGTTCCTGAGTCGTGGACGTTTTCTATGTATTTAAGTATGTATTTCTTTATATATAACTATTTATATCGTTGTCTAGTACCCATAGTACAAGCCTAGAGCTTAGTTTGGGACTAGCTCAATTGGTGTGACAGTGTCCCCTGATATTTATTTATTTATTTAATTTAGTATGTAATAGGAAAATTACAAACAATAAAATATACAGAAACACAAAAAGCATGTACAAAGGCGAACTTACTTTTAGATGATTGTGAAGTTAAAAATGTTCATAAGTAATAATGCGATATTGTTTCTCTCTCCATCCAGTCCAATTTTCCGATTTTTGAATATTTAGTAGTCTGGCAGTTTACGTCAATCCTATAAATGTTTTCGACAACGATAACGTTCTCGCAAAGCATGTTGTCTAGGCCGACACGATCTGTCATCAGCTCAGCGTGAGCTGATATTACAATCAAACTTTTTATCAATTTTCGAAAATCGCTAACATATGCAAAATGACTAGTTCTTCATTTAACTTTTGTTCAGTCCATCTTGCTTCGATATAGTAATCACAACGTTGACGGTATGACAGCTCTTTTTCTCAAAATAATAGCTGTCATAAAGTCAATAAAATATATAATTACGGTCACGAGCGTATTCATTTGGGACCTATTTCAAAAAAATATGCTTGAATTCCTTAATGTCATTAGAAATGTCAAGTCATTTGTAACTTTTAAGAAACTTACACCCGTATTCACAAACGTCACTATGAGGTCTCACAGTGCTCACGAACGCACAGGGTGGTTCAAATCGTGTCAGAAACCAAAGGTCAGTCAAACAGGACCAATCACAAAGCTGTATTGAACGCAGTGCGTTTACTCAGTGAAGGATCCCTTAAGTATTGTTTGTGAATACGGGTGTTAACCTTATGGTTGTAGAATGTCAGACCTTTGGACCTAAGGTGGGTACCAAATTTAATCTCATAACTGTACAGAGAGAGACCCAGGATAGCAGAACTAGCTTAGAGCTTCAACCGCATCCTTTCTTCGCAGTTCCGGCAGTAAGCAATGCACGTAGCCCCCGTTTGTTTTCATACACGCTGTAACCGGAGAGGCGATATTGTCGAGAGAATACCCGCCCGGGTATAACCGGGTATAGCCGCATTGTGGCCGAAATAGCGTTTAGACACTGCTACATTTTAAAACAGGATTTAGTTGACGCACGAACTACTTGTCTGGTTTTAGTTGGAAATCTGGGTTATTTTTATATTCTAAGTCCAGAAAATCTGGGCGTTGACGTTAACTTACCAAGACTGGAAATCGCACGTGATCAAGTGTATTGTGGTTTAGAAGTAAATTTTGAAAAAAGGTGCGTAGAATATTCTTTTAAACAGATTGTGGGAAAGGTGGAATGATTTCTTTCAGAATGATAACATTCTTCCACACAAACAAAATCATTACTACGCACACACACATATTCGTACTTCTGTACGAGTATCATAACTAAATTCCCATACGGACTTAGGCAGCACAAAAAAGGCGTCAACGTGTGAGCCGAAGCTACGCAGTTATTCATTCTGCCGCAGTCAAAAAAGGCAATCGTTAAACCGATATATCGGATGAGGCGGCAGCCGAAAAATACGAGATTCATTTTTGATGAGCCCGGCCTTTAGATATTCATGCTGGCCTGCGATTGAGAAATAATTCTCTCGGGCCGGGTACTAGGCTCGCATGGCTGTGTAAGAGGTTTGAAATGAAAAGTTAGGTTGCAATATAGTCACGTCGACAAGTATCAGCCAATAGCACCGTAATGGAATGGTCTGGAATGGACTGTAAGCATGTTCTGTCTTCCCGGTACATATCACACGCTGCAACGATTTTGTTTTGCCTGCTTTTAGCTCTTTCGAGTGCTCTATAAATACAGAGGATAAATGAGCTTGGAACGGTGTTCGGTGAGCAAATGTGAATGGAATTGATCGTCGTTAAAATTCCGTTTAGAGGTATTCCTCTGTATAATAAATGTCTCGAGTGAGACAAGCGAGTGGAATATCGGGTTTATACAATGCTATGAGGTTTTTAAAACGCATAGGCGGGAACTTTGTGGCGGTTTAATGTTTAATGGTGTGTTCAAAAAAGATATAACCCGTTGCACAAACGTTCTGTCATTTTCTAATTCACCAAGGTAAAAAGTGACGGCATAAAACTTAAGGCGACATAATATTTTATGATTGTTTGCAGCTGGGAGGTCCTTACCTTACACCTTAACAGCCTTAAAACTCTTTAACTTGTTATGAAAATGTGCTGCTTGCCTAAATACTTACCTATAAGTACAACATTATCAACGTCATATTATATAAGGTGCTAACAAATTAGTCACGGATATTTTAAAAGATAATACATTACATGAAAACTATTAACTTTCAACTGTTATTAAGGATCCTTTATGTATCATTTTATTGTTTTAATTTACCGAACAAAAATATAAATTATAATAAATCTTTAAAATAATCACCCCTATTATATACCTGGCAAGATGTTTAACCTTTTCGACGCTATGTCAGATATAAAGTCTAAACTCACACGCCAATGACAGCTAAACACCAGAGCTAACATCAACCTTACCTCATTGACACTCCAGTCTATTTTGCGCTGTCAACCATGACGGATATTTCCGTCGTTGGCGTTGAACCAGTGGTGCGGATATATCCGTCAATGGCGTGGAAAAGGTTAACACTGTTTGTGAAAAGTTGTTTTTCGTAAATGTCATTATGATTCGGCGGGAAAACTGTAGGTTATTAAATACTAGCGTTTGAATGATAGTTTAAACAGGTTCTAGATTGTCTAAAGAGGTCTCATTTAATTATCTTATTAACAGGGTGTTTTAACAAGGTTTTAACGTAGCAAATTTGTTTCCTAGTTTTCTCCAAAAAAACATAAGAAAACCTATGATGTTTCATACTTAAATGTACTCCGAGAACCGAGTACTATCAGCTGTAAAAATATCCGTGACTAATTTGTTAGCACGTTATATTATTATAACACCTAGAGAGAAAACATAACTGATAATCTGTGTTCTAAACCGATACGAATATCGGTCGTCTTAGTAATCTGTGTTCTCGTTTATAATAATTTGTAGTTTTAATGCGATTCCACTTTTCTCTCAACACTTTTGATTATTGCTGAACAAATAATATCCTACTTTTATTATAAATATCCTACGTATATTATAAATGCGAAAGTTTGTGTGTGTGTGTGTGTGTGTGTCTGTGTTTGTTACTCCGTAGCAGCATGGTTTCTGCCGATGGTCGAACGTTTAAAGCTGTCTAATTCAAAATGCACGCGCTAAAATGTGTTTTGCTCGCTCTGACGGGAGTACTTAAACTCGCCGCTCCGTCCGACCGGCCATTGTTTTTGAGAGAAGAACACCCCAGGTGGCTTGTGTACTCATGTGCCTTATTCATATCGTAAAAAAACTTTTACACCAGCTGTTGCCTGCGAAGTCGTTTTGTCGCCATTATTCAAGCGTAACCAACCAACAATAGTAGGTACGAATTTTCAGTGTCAATAATTTAATCATGATTTTTTTACACAACACATTTATGAATGAAGCTTAACGAAAAGACCCTGGACTTAAAGTCTACACAGAAAAACCTTATTGCTTTTGACGTGTTTCCGTATCGTCATCGTTTTGATAGCTCTTATTCCGAGTTAAAAATATAAAGAAAACATGTAAAAAGCAATATTGTTTTACCGCTTAGAATAGATATGTACCCGGAAAAACCAACCTATACCAACTCTGCCCTCATTACAAAAAAAGGGTGTATATCTCATAAAATTGCGAATGTACTTTTGAGCTTAATTCTTAAGCCACAAGGTTCAATTTAGATTGACTATCAAATTGTACACGCGTCCTTTTTATTGAAGAGGGCAGAACTCTATTCGCATACATCGAGCACACAAACACCCGCGCGACTGCACCAGAAAACAAAGTTGAACCTGTTTTTATATTCTAATAGCCTACAAAGTTACCATTTCACGTTTTGTTGGCATATTGTTTCAATAGAACATTTCGGGGCGACTACGAGGCTCGGGAAAGCAGGGGTGTTATTCTCTCAAAAACAACGGACAGGCGGACGAACGAGCGAAATCCCAGCGGCGAGTTTAAGTAGTCCCGTCAGAGCGAACAAAACACATTTTAGCGCGTGCATTTTCAATTAGACAGCCTTATACGTTCGATCCATCGGCAGAAACCATGCTGCTAAATTGAAAATGCACGCGCTAAAATATGTTTTGTTCGCACAGACGGAGCTACTTAAACTCGCCGCTTGGACATTCTCTCGTCCGTCCGTCCGACCGTCGTTGTTCAGAGAATCACTACCCTGAAATATTTATTATGGAGTTTTCATCGCTGACGCTAGAATGCAGGATGCAGGATTTAATATTAAAATGGAAAATGTCGTGTGATTGATCGTTTATTTGCTATACTGTTGTTAGGGTTCCGTACCCATAGGGTAAAAACTACTATACGTCTGTGTCTGTCTGTCACAAGGCTGTATTTCATGAACCGTGATAGGTATACAGTTCAAATTTTCACACATGATGTATTTCTATGGCTGCTATTAAAATAAATACTAAAAACAGAATGAAGTAAACATTTAAGCCTACCTGTTTAACCGGTAAGGCCAGCCAGTTCGGATAAGACCCCTTATAGGTTCTGAACTCCTGGTATAGGGTGACTAAACACACAGGCCACCTGATAGCAAGTGGGATCTGTGACCCATTCTAATCTCGGAGTAAGTCTTATTCCAGTTTGATAAAGGCCTAAGACGAAGATGTGTGCTACTCGCTCTACGTGAATTTTTTTAACCTCCTACGCGAAAGAAAATCAGGAAAAGATTGTAGGAATATAAAATTAAAATAAAATCCGGCCAAGTGCCAGTTGGACTCGCGCACGAAGGGTTCTGTGCCATTATCTAAACAACATCAGACACTACACCAGTTGCCGTTATTAATATAATGTATGTTGTTGTTGTTGTAATGTATGTGTGTATGTTGGTGTTAATAATATGTAGTGTAGCCCAAAACGACAATTTTATATTCCTCCTGTACCAGGAGTTCAGAACCTGTAAGAGATCTTCTCTGAACTGGCTGGCCTTACGGTCAAAAACAGAGGTTAATTGAAATGAAATAAGAAAAAAACATGCGCTGTTAACAATGCTTTTTCGTCAACTCAGGTCCACCAGTTTAAACCAGTTCAAAAAAATGGGTAGTTTAATAGTTACCTAACTATGCTCAGTTACTAAACGAACCCTTTATTAAAACGTCATAACTCGCGAGTGTTAACGTAAGAACTTGGCTCGTTCTTAGTTTAGCGCGTCGACGTAACAGTTTCCAACTGGCGTCGAACTGGCAACTTTCGGATTTAACTTGTTAATCGGATATACGATGCGCAGATGGTTAGCGAAGAAGGGCAGTTAATGAGCGGGTTACTAGGTTTTACTATACTCTATTCCTTTAGGTACTATACTATATGTAAACAAAAGAACCACGTGACGTAGTTCATCATCCTGTAGAAGCTGGATACTGATATGTGTTTTTTTTTATTTTTATGGCATAGAGTAGACAAACGAGCACACAGGCCACCTGATGGTAAGTGGAAACTGTGACCCATAGACATTCGCATTCACAAGACTGCAATGCAATCCCAAGACTGCAAATGCGTTGCCAACCCTGAGGACTAAGATGGAATGCCTCTATGCTAGTCATTTCACCGGCTGTCTTATCCCCAAACCGGAACACAACAATGCGGGTGTTGCGGGTGGTAGGACCTTGTGCAGGGTCCGTCCGGATCGCTACCACCATCTTATCCATTAACCTACCGCCAAACAGCAGTGTTCACACTGTTGTGTTCCGGTTTGGGGATAAGACAGCCGGTGAAATCACTAGCATAGAGGCATTCCATCTTAGTCCTCAGGATTGGCAACGCATTTGCAGTCTTAGGATTGCATTGCAGTCTTGTGAATGCGAATGTCTACGGGTCACAGTTTCCACTTACCATCAGGTGGCCTGTGTGCTCGGTTGTCTTCTCTATGCCATAAAAAAAAAAACTCGTCGAAACAGTTTTGATTGGCTGCTTAAAACCCCGTGGTGGAATCAATTTGTTTACATTTAGTTAGGTGCCTAAACAAATAGAGTATAGCTGTTGCTTTTTAGGGTTCCGTAGTCAAACTAGGAACCCTTATAGTTTCGCCATGTCCGTCCGTCCGTCCGTCCCCAGTCTAGCTCAGAGACTCGTAGTACTAGAAAGCTGTAATTTGGCATGAATATACATATTAATCACGCCAACAAAGTGGTAAAATAAAATTTTGAAAAATATTTTTTTTTAATGCACCTCCCCTACACGTAACGTGGGGATGCCTTTTTTTTTTCTTGCCTACCCCATAGTGTGGGGTGTCGTTGGATAGGTCTTTCAAAAATATTTCGGGTTTATGAAAACAATTTTTCGATTAAGGGATCCGTTTATGAAATATTAAGCTTTAAAGCACTATTTTTTGTTAGAGTCAAGTGTCCCCCCCCTACAGCCAAAACTACAAATACTAAAAATCTGAAAAATATCTTCAACGAAAGCGCATATAACGAATTTTAAAGGAAACTATCACGGTTAAGTAGACATGATTAGTTCCTGAGATACAGGCGACTAAAGTGTTTATACCTATCAAAATCGCCTATGATAACTTTGATAGAAAAATTTGTTAACGGGGCGTGCAGGACGCGCGGGGGGAGTCAAACTGTCCAAGCAACAAATCGAGCGACAGCCGCGCTCATAAGCGCGAGCGCCTAGTTGCTGTTTGGACGTGCCCCGGAATGCTACCTACAAGTTTGCGATTTGCGATCTGAAAGTTTACAAATTTTCGATTAGATTATTGATTTGAGTTGAGTACCTATCGTTTGGAAAACTTAAAATTCTATTTACTGAACCTTGTTTTTTTTTCAATTTCTATTAATTACTATATAAAAGATTTAACTTTTATTGTAATTTAAAGTCGGTTTGAAGCAGTTTAGATACCTAACTACCTACATAGGTATACTGATCTCACACTTAAAAGCTTGGCGCTTGTTTGAGATATTATATACGAATTTATAAGAAAAAGAATCATTACTAAGTAGACTTAATTAGTTCCTGAGATACAGGCGACTAACGGGTTTATACCTACTAAAAATCATCTAAGACAGCGCCAAATAACTTTAAATAGAAAATTGGTTCATACATGTTGATTTTTGAGATAGTTTTTTGTGTTTGTCGTTACGGCTTCGGAACCCTATACTGAGCATGGTCCGACATGCTCTTGCCCGGTTTTTATTGATTAAATAACTTTTCCATGCGACTCGGTCCGTTTAGGAGTCGTGTATCATGTGTATTTGCGAAAGTTTTAACATTAAAAATACAAATGAAAAAGTATTATCTTCAACCGAAGACCGAACAAAATAAATTTGGCAAAATGATACTTTAATAGAAACACGAATCAGTAAAACTAAAGTAGTAAAAGTAAGAGGTAAATCGTGCATGGAAAAAGTTACATGATGGAAATTCGCCTTTCTTTTATTTTATAATCGGAAAATATAATGGTGTTACCGAACTTTTGTATCTTGTTCCATTTCCGTGTTATTAAATTAAGCAAAAACAGGACGAAACTAATAATGAATTCCGCAGGAAAATAAATGTAATAATAATATATTTTTGCCAAGTTTAACTTAATTATCTTAAAGTCTATTAAGTAATGAAGTTGCATTATAACTTAAAGTACTAGGAGAGCAGAAGCACCAGACACATCTTAACGAGCGATATTGATGAAGCTCTTAGCCGACAGCATTAGGGCTTATCAAAAATGAATATAGTCTCGCCGCTCGCGAATCTCGGCAAAACTACGAATTTTCCCGACTGCAGCCGACGGCGAGATCCTTAACTTCGGATCCGAGTCAAAACTTGAGTCTTTTGTGTAAGTTGTGGTCTCGACTTGCCTAGTTAGCTGCGACGTCTTCCAACTGAACGTTTAAGTAAGTACTTACAGATCTTAAGTGTGGTGGGATGAATAGGACAGGATTTAAACCTGTTTGTGGTATGTTTTCGAGAGGCGCACTTGATTTTTAATTAGCTTTCAAATACAATTAAAATGACATGAGAGTAAAGACTGTACCGAGCCAACGTCGAGCGTCCACGACGACTACAATTATGAAAGAAAACTGTTATTCAGTTATTCAGTTTATTCATTGGTTTCATGGGTAATTGGGTAGGTACTATCAGCCCAATGGAACCCTGACCCACCATAGAACGGTGTCACAGTGACATTATAAAACAATTTGTTTGACACTTCTTATGACTTGAATCATAACGTCTCTGTGACACTGTTCTATGGTGGGTCAAGGTTCCAATGGTCTGATAGTACAATGGTGTTTAAGTACAATTTTCCTTCTGCCATGAAACCCTGTCGGGCACTACAATATTAAGTTGACACTTATAAAAACTATCTTATCTTATTATCTGTATCTGTCGTTACCCTGTATCTTAATGTTCACATTAAAGTATCGGTCACCGATACTTTAATGTGAACATTAAGATGCCACTACAGCGATAACTGATACTTTAATCACTTTACATTGAACTCACCAGCACCTCGAATTCCGAAGTTATCGGAACATAATCACAGCGAGGCCCGAAACGCTTTTAAAGCCTCCAAGTTTGGAGTAGTCGAATAATAGCAGCAAATAATCGAATTTCAAGCAATTCTCCACGACGATTGTACACAGCGCGACCAGTCAATACTGACCCGTGCCTTAGACAAAAATTCGTCGCAAAACTGGACAGAGGGATACGTTGAGAGCTCTTAAATGTTGGGCCAGCGTCCTCAAAGGGTCGAATGGTATAAAATGCACTTAGCGGAGTAAAGGTTCCGTACAAAGGGCCTATCTGAAAAGAAACAAGATTATTTCGCGCGATAGACGTGCAGACTATTCGATTATAGCCTTTTCCTTTTGACGGACTGCTGCTGAGAGGGTCGATGTCGCTCAACGCCGTGTTTTACCAAAATATATATTTGGAGAGGCCTTGTAGTCATGGGGTGAGAAAATGATAGATTATATACATATACAAGGTATCCCAGAACTTGACGTAAATGGTTCACTAATGTTTTAACAAATTATCATTTGACATACTATATCATTTTACAAACTTTGATTTCGCAAAGAAATGCTTCCCGCAGCATTGTTTTATATTTTTTTGTGGTCAAAATCTAACCTTACCTAACTTATAAGCCCATGTAACCTTTGTAATATTTGATGGTTTAAGAACAAACACGTTTTTGCGAAAGGAATGTTTGTAAAATGATATAGTTTGTCAAAGGATGATTTGGTCAAAATGGGTCATTTACGTCGGCATCCTGCCGACGTAAATATTAAGGGATGAGAAAGCCCCTTCCATTATCGCTCCGTAACGTAGTTTTAACTTTCCAATATGTTAAATAGTTTGGGACTTACAGTGACGGTACACGTGGAGGTGCCCATACATGAAACGTGTATATTATAGTGCAAAATAGGTAAGGTTAGCACAACTTTTAAAAAAATGCTGATTTGGTCATTTGTTCAATTTGGTGTCCATCTTATTTTCTTGTACCTACTGGTTTTTATTTACAATTTAATTATTGTTGACCAGAACAGGACATTTTTCACTTTTGTAGCCCTTCTTGCTTTTATATCTCAATCATTTGAATGAGTCCAGACAATACTAATTTTTTTGTCATAAAGTCATAAAGTTCGTATCGAAAAATGATACTTTTGTTAAAATATTAAAAATACAATGTTTTCATAATTGAACTAGGTGCGTATTATTTTGCTTATAAGAGATAGCTTGGTAAGTAAATCGTTTTTTTTTAAATCACATTTGCAAAAACCATTTAACAAAATCAAAATTGCCTTATCCTTTTTCCTTACGTCATTTATTACCGTATTCATCCTGTCCCCTAACGGTTTCCTTAACGTATTTATTTTCCAATTTTAATTACCTTACCTTCCTGACTTTTCCGAGGTGTATTTTTCTTTTAATTCGTTTCTTATCTGGCCATCATTCATCGCTGAGGTGGCGGCCATTTTTCATGGCCGTCTGATTGGACAGGCGCGTCAGGTGACGTCACAATTTCTGGGAAGCTCGTTAATTTGAGACGGGATTGGACTGCCATCCGTCTTGGACATTTTGTAACGTAATATGACTTAATCGCATGATGTTGAAATAAGCCATTATATGTTTCGGACGTAGGGTATAACAGGGTAAATTTTTTATGATTGTTAAGGATTCAGCGTGTCAGCTGATGGAAAGTAATCACCACCGCCCAAGGACACGCAAAACTTTTGACCTAATCCCAAACTAAGCTCTAGGCTTTTCCATGGATACTAGACAACGATAAAAATAATTCTGAAGAGAAATATATGCTTATTTATATACACAACCAAGACCAAGACTTAGGAACAAATTGGTACCCGCGCTCGTCACACAAATATATATGCCCTTACCGGGATTTCAGGACCGTAGACTACTAGGCTTCATACGCAGGGTCATTGTATAGGTCACTACCAACAAGGCCAACGTATCATCAAAATGTCCTGTTCACTTGACTTTTGTTTTTGTTTGGCCATTTAGTTGACTGGTTCCAAGGTTCCAACTGAGGTAATTAATAATCAGCTAATATGTGGATATTAGATATATTGAGTTTTATTGGATAAATTTGTCACGGAAGGTCATTATTAAAATGTGGATTCTTAAAATATACGAACTTACAAGTTAAACTAGTTAAATTTTTGCAATGGGACATACGAAACTGTAATCATTATAGTTCCATTAAATTCGTCATAAATCAAAACGAAGTTACCCCACTCAATTAACCCTGCAAAAGCATAATTAATACTAATTATATAAACCCCTGAATAGCCCATTGTACCAGGCTACCAGAAATTAACGGTGGTAGAAAAAATATGAATTATGACGGCACTTGACGCCGCACGATTTCCCGGCTCCTGATTGGTGGACGTCGCGGCGCGGGATAGTGACCAATGGGGCAGTTAGTTGCGAATAATTACACGAATTCTTTATCGTTGATAGAGTCGAGAGCTTGTTGGCGCAAATGGGTTCATTAGAGATTGTTCGGAGTGATTATTTCGGTTAAGGCTTCGTTGTTTATTTATAAATCTCAATCATTGTGTGTGTAGAAGAACTTGAAGAAGTAAAAAATATCTGGACTCGACTCTATTGTTATAGGTGATTTGACTTGTACTGGTATGCAATGAATTCATGTATCTTTAAAACATTCCGCTGCGAGTCTGAAAATTGACATGACTTTAAGAATAATTTTCTTCGCACAACGGAACTGTTTCGAATTCCTCGTTTGTACTTGCTAACTATTTGGTAATGTTGTCTAACTTTTTGGACTACACCCATAACGTACAAAACTATCCGTCAAACTAGATGAAAAAATATATTCAGTGTGATTGCTCTTAGAAGGTGCTTCGGATTTGTACTTGTCTCTCACTCGCTGTCATACGCTCTTATTAAGAGCGAGTTAGAGAGAAGTATAAGCTCGAAGCTTCTTCAGAATGCTCACAGACTGTACATATATATTTTGGAGTTTTGATGTACCTACAGGTCGATTCACCAGAGTTGGCACTAATGGATTGTACGAAAGTAATTTCACCTATGAACCGATGTTCGAATTTTAAACCGAAAACCTGTTACTATTTTACACACTAGTATACTTTCATTCACTCATTCAAACCATTCGTGCAAGCTCTTGTAAATCGACCTGTACAGTCAACCAATTTGATTTCTAGGCCACTTTGGACTATGTTAAAGTGACGTTGTCAACCAAAACGTAAGAGACTCCCTATGATTTGGTTTACAACGTCACGTTGACAAAGTCCATAGTGGCCTAGGAATCAAATTGGTTGACTGTACCTATGTCAGAGAGGCTGATCGAATAGCTCGATTTCGTCAAGCGAGCTGTTAGATTCGTTTTAGCGTAACGAGTGTCACAACAAACAATAAAGGCAAAATAGCATATTTAAACGTGTAAAATGTGAATTTAATATTCAGAGGCGACAACATTAAAACATGGCGTCGGGTTTTAAAAGTTTGCTTTTTGTTTGAGTCCTTTATGCTTGGATTGATTAGTCCAGCAGTATTCTAGGAAAGTAAAATTATAACTTGTTGCTCCATAAAATTGGCCACACCACATCGAGAAACATCGTATCTGTTACAAAATTGCCACTGCACTAGCAATCCTATTTCAAAACCTAGACCGTTGACTTTGGCTCCACTGTTAAAGTTTTGTTATGTCCTTTTGCTTTGCCAAATGTGAGGTAAACGTACAAAGAGGATGAGTAGGAATTGGCCCGGGCAGTTCTTTGATCCCGGGGTCCGGGGCCGGGCTGATTGCCCGGGCAAAGGCCTTTAGCTTGAGTGTGCAGTTCGAGAAAACAAGTTAATGGAGATTTTAGTTATCATTTTCTGCGAATTTTGTTGGTTTTACCGGGTGTTTTTAGATTTTGACACAAAAAAGGTCAAAATTCAAAATCAAAATATTTATTCAGTAAATAGGCCACATGAGGGCTCTTTTACACGTCGGTAATATAAAGTAATATATACAAAGCGGTTCTTAGAATTTAAGCAGTTTTTTAAATCATTATACCAAACTTATCTAAGGGCCTGACCACATAACAACGGTGACGTAAACGTGGAACGGCCCGTGGCAGCGTCGTGCAGATACACGGTGCCGTGTTTCATTATAAAAAAAGAGGATTGTCTAAACAATATTTAATAGGGCGGTCAGAAGGGAACACACTACAGCGAGATGCAAGGGTCTGGTTCAGATTGGCTGGTGCTCTCCTGGTTGTCCTCTTCGTGTGACGTCACCCGACGACGTCGCAAACACGCTCCCGACCCCTCACATCCCACCGCAGCATGCAACATTGTAATGCCATTGCTGAAATACCGCTAACAAATGTCCTGCACGTAGAAAATTGACTAGAGATTAAAACAGCTTGAAACCGATGTTACACGGCACGGTGTATCTACACGACGACGCGGCAACGTGCCTTTCGACGCCTTGCCGTTGTGACGTGGTCAGGCCCTAACCCAACTTGACTAATCTACAACATGGATATCTATTAAATTCTGTGATTTTAGCCGAAAAGGATGTTAAGCGAAAAGATTTACACCAAACAATATATCAGAATAAACTTTTTTATGCGTTTCAAAGGGATACCTGCTTACACATTTATAATATTAGTATTTATTTATTTATTTATTTATTTATTTATTTATTTATGGATAAGAAAGTATGTATTGATACGTATACGTGGAAAATTTAAAAAATATATCAATACATCTGCAGATAGATTTTGCCAGCTTACATTTTGATAAACTTGTTAACTGAAAAATATTTCAGAAGTGGTTCTTATAAAATGTTTATCTACACATATATCATTAAGTCCTCTATTATGCGTTCAAAACCCTTAGGTAATGACTAAACCACACTCATGTTGTAATGCCCGTCATTACGCAACCGTTTTGTAAACTTCTATTATATAACACTATATCTTCATTAAGGTTTTTTTTTCCTGGTTTTTATTTCGGCTCCTAATTTCTTACGACTATAGACCACATTACCCTCATAATTGGCGGAGTTGGCTTTAAAACTTCATCTCTTATGCGTCAGAACCACCGAGTTCCTGGCAACACTTACTCGTAACGCTGCTATTTGTAAATAAATGAACGGACACCCGCGCCAAAACCATCCCAGGGCACCAGACCCCGTATATTTTTGAACTTAGTTAATTCATTTTGCAAAGTTTCGGTGGAAAGTTCGGCGATAATTTAAAGAAGTTACCCGGGCTTCATAAAGTGAGCGCTGTAATCGTTTCCGAATACTTCGCTGGCCGGCTCTTATTGCTTTAATTTGTGTTTAACATGAACCCAGGTGATTAAGGTGCGAGTTTGCTGAATAAATTTCGTTGTACTTTAATGTTTTCTCTGTAATTATGTTGGTGAAGATAATCCAAGTGTGGAAACATAAATAAAGTCAGAGGTTTGATTTTTTTTGGTCATGCTCATTTGATTTATACTCAGGGTTTTTTATTACATAAAGAACTAAATAGTTGTAGCAAAAAAAAACTCTGTACTTCGATTCTCTCGTTTCATAAAACTTTATGCTTACTTAATTAATTAATTGCGAACTTGCTGTTTCAACCTTGTACAACAAGTTATAATGAGGTTTTCCAAGTGATAAATGGGGTCAATTTACTTTTAAGAAAACGTTTCTAAGAATTCACTAAACAAATCTACCAGGAGAGAATAAACGCACGGTACTTTCACAACAAATCGCACCTTGATAATGATACCGTCACTAAACAAAAAAATGCTGTATTTGAAATCCAACTTCATTTTGATGGCAATATTGACAATATTATTCGAACTCTTATATATTTTGTTTAGTGACGGTCTCATTATCAAGGTGCGAAATGGCAAAGCAAACTAGTAGGTAGGTAAATAGCGGCGCAATATCGGGCGGTACGTGACCGGTGACATGCGTCGACCCTTGTCCCGCTGCTGTTAATTTCGCTTGTCGACCAAACACTGCGGGCGGTGGAATGGAGTACGGGAGAGAGCGGGATGACTTGCTTTTTGATGCTTCGGATGCCATGACTGATTTAGTCGTGTGTCATTTGTCATTCGAGAGCTTACTAAGGTACATGGTACATGCTTGAATGCAATGTCTTTGTGATAAGGAAAATGAATGAGACTAGCATAATAACAATGAGGTCCTCAATCTCTGTGCTATGTTCTGGGGTTTGGTCAATTTAGCATCGTAGCCTAACTTAATCGCAAAGTTTCACATACTTTCGTGCTTTCCCCTAAAATAGTCCGCTTTGTCATCGTACTACCATTAGAAAGACTTCATTTGCTGTCTTTTAAAATGTCGATATCCTTAATAGGGTGACAGGACGATACGTTCAGTTACTCCGTCATTGGTAAGTGGTAGGACCTTGTGCAGGGTCCGTCCGGATCGCTACCACCATCTTATCCATTAACCTACAGCCAAACAGCAGTGTTCGCACTGTTGTGTTCCGGTTTGGGGATAAGACAGCCGGTGAAATCACTAGCATAGAGGCATTCCATCTTAGTCCTCAGGGTTGGCAATGCATTTGTAGTCTTAGGAT
Organism: Acleris laterana; assembly: GCA_963966035.1. Lineage (NCBI taxonomy): Eukaryota > Metazoa > Arthropoda > Insecta > Lepidoptera > Tortricidae > Acleris > Acleris laterana. Next base: position 15,100,122 of record OZ014455.1, read on the forward strand.
TGCATTGTAGTTTTGTGAATGCGAATGTCTATGGGTCACAGTTTTCACTTACCATCAGGTGGCCTGTGTGCTCGTTTGTCTTCTCTATGCCATAAAAAATAAAAAAAACAAAGCAGTACTCTTTTGCTAAGTTTTGCTGACTAGAGTTCCTTTTAAGATTAAGAATAAATTTATTGCATAGCCATGTAACATCAAGGTTTTCTTTTTCATATCCGAATCTTTAATGTGCTTATTGGTAATCATTGTGTGATATTCAGAATAAAGGAAATTAAATATTGTACCAACACACCAAAAGTAATATTATTTTAACCAGAAGAATAGAAGCCCAGCGCTGTTATGGTACTGTTTCTAACTCGGCCGCCATTACTGTCAAGTAAATAAGAGATAACTATCGTTTCTATTCGTTTAGTTTTTAAACCAATCGCGTCACTGGCACATCACGTGACTTTTCGTACACGTCATCTACCGGTGACGCGATTGGCTTAAAAACTAAACGAAGAGAAACGCTAGCTAGCGTAGTGCATCTTGTTTGGGCCCTCTAGTCACTTTCTGAAAAACTCTAGTACAACATGACCCGGATATTTTTTTCAATACTAAAACAACTAGTATTGTACATACATACATACATAAACTCACGCCTTTATTCCCAGAGTGGGGAAGGCAGAGCTACAGAATTTCCAACAACTATAAAAACTTTTTGATAATTCTGTAACCACATTTTGCACACTTAGGCGAAGATGTTTACCAGTGTATTAGTGACAGGTTGCAAGCCCATCGCCTAACAGTACTACACGCCTTTATTACCTTAGTCGGCTTTTACGACATCCACGGAATCATACGGAGTGGCACTATTCTAATCCGGCTACCACACGGGGACAACGGCTACAACTAGGATTATAAAATTACATTAAATGTATGTAGACCATTACCACCCGCTTGCCGCTTGTCTCTTTTAACCCAGGGCGGAGTGAAACGCGAAAAATCCTGTTGCTTTTGTAGTGAGTTTTGGCCATGAGCATTATTTTAAATTCCCGCCCGACACGAGCTCCCTGAGCACTGGGGTTATTTTCGGCTTTAACCGACAGCGGAGAGAGGCTCAATGCCACTGGTTATTTCCATTTTTTTCCCTTACGGCGCAGAGTTTAGAGGGTAATGACAATGAGTTTAACAGTAACAGTTGCTGGTGGTAGGACCTTGTGCAGAGTCCGTCCGGATCGCTACCACCATCTTATACATATAACCTACCGCCAAACAGCAGTGTTCGCATTGTTGTGTTCCGGTTTGGGGATAAGACAGCCGGTGAAATGACTAGCATAGAGGCATTCAATCTTAGTCCTCAGGGTTGGCAACGCATTTGCAGTCTTAGGATTGCATTGCAGTCTTGTGAATGCGAATGTCTATGGGTCACAGTTTCCACTTACCATCAGGTGGCCTGTGTGCTCGTTAGTCTCCTCTACATACATAACGTCACGCCTTCATCCTATAGTGGGGTAGGCAGGGTTACAGAATTACCGACAACTCTAAAAACTTGTTGCTAATTATGTAACCACATTTTGCACAACAGGCTAAGATGTTTCATCATCATCATCAGCCCGGGGGCGTCCACTGCTGGACAAAGGCCTCCCCCAAAGAGCGCCACAAGTCACGGTCTTGAGCCGCTTGCATCCAGCGGCTCCCCGCGATCCTAACCAGGTCGTCAGACCACCGGGTGGGAGGCCGTCCAACACTCCGTCCACCGGTGCGGGGCCGCCACTCGAGAACTTTTCTTCCCCAACAGTTATCAGTTTACCATGTGTGTATTAGTGACCGGTTGCAAGCCCATCGCCTAACAATAGGTACTTCTTCTTCTTCATGTGCCTCTCCGACTAGCGAAAGTTGGCAGTCAGCTCCGAAAACTTTTCTCGGTCTCTCGCGAGGCGAAACAGATGGGCAGAACTAATGACACAATACTACAAGCCTTTAATCCCTTAGTCGCCTCTTAAGACTTCCACAGGAATACATGGAGTGGCACTATTCTATGTATGTATGTGATTCAAATTAGAATTATTATTTCAGCCAAACAACTCCACTGCAGGACATAGGCCTCCCTCAAAAATCACCACGACGACCGGTCACGTGCTATCTGCATCCACTCTTTGCTTTCATATAAGGTCTCTGGCTGACCAATGGTGACTTTACCCTACTGTCGATAGTGTATCTATGACTACCTAGTTTTAGAAAAGAGGGGCATAGCTATGTAACCGCTATAAATCTGTCCCTAAAGCACTTAAGGCCTCCATTCGACACAGGACGACGTGGATAAAGGCCCTAGATTTAGAATTTGACTTGGGTTCTGACAGTTATGATGAGTCTTAAACGGAAAATAAAAACTCATTTATCATTTATAGCGACCCGCCCTCGCTTCGCTTCGGTTTATGTGAGTTTTTTGTGACACCCGTACATAAAACAGAGCTTTTTATACATAAAAACCTTCCTCTTGAATCACTCTATCTATTAAAAATAACCGCATCAAAATCAGCGGGAAGCGATTTTGCTTTATACTATGTAGTAATCTATCTATCTATATTTAACCATCTAATATAAAAATCTCGTATCACAGTGTTCATAACAAAAGTCCTCCGAAACGGCTTGACTGATTCTTATGACATTTTGTGTGTATTTTTAGTAGGTCTGAGAATAGAACATAAAGTAGGTACGTATCATAGGGTTGGTATGAAAAAAAAATACACCCATACACCACCGGGCGCGGACAGCTACGAGTAGTAATATACAGGGTGTCCCAGAAACCGACGTCATCCCGCCTAGGGCTGATAGAGCAGCTCATAAGCTATCGATGAAACCCCCATGTATGTTCAGCAATTGTTATTAGTTTCCGAGATATTGATCATTTTAATCGGATTTTTTTGTCATTTTTCCTTATGTCAGTGATACGGTATTATTACTAAACCTAAAATGGGTTATTCTGGTTGGTAATTAGTAGACCTATCAGCCCTTAATGGGTTGACGTCGGTTTCTGGGACACCTTGTATATAAAAGAAGAAATAGACTGGCTGATCGATGAATACACAGCCAAAACCGTTGGTCCTAGGGTTTTCAAATTTGGAGGGAATATTCCTAGGATACCCTAGGGGTAAACTAAGAAAGGATTTTCCGAGAATTTACCCCAATAGGAAGAAATAGCGGGAGTACTCGGAAACTTATTCTACGCGTATGAAGGCGCGGACATCTTCTAGTTAACCGTATTAGGTATTGGAACGAGCTAACCTATGCTTGGAGTTTGAGGATTGAGGAAAACCATAGAAAAACTGGGATATAGCACTGACACAGAAACGTGTTTCTATAATTAATTTCTAAATCACCATGTGTTAATTATATTCAGTCGCAAAACTCACACCTTCCTATTCCTTCTCTGTCTTTGTTTTCATAGGTTTATTAAATCGTTATTTTTATTTATAGATAATTATGTATATAATTATGTATTAGTATTATATGTGACTTATATATTTACTGTAGAATGTACTATCAATAATTACGAGTAGGATAATTATGTTTCAAGTTTTTATTTTTTATCTCTGTCTTCATTTTCTGTAAATTTTTGTACAATGTAAATTTCTGTTTAATTATTTGGTTGACTGATAGAGAATGCCATTAGGCATTAGGTCCTCCATTTGGACCTCCATTTGGATCTCTATCCTAATAATAATTCATAGATATAATAATTACGAGCGGGAAGGTGGTCACGCGCGCAACATTACCGAACGAACTGACCCCTATTCTTTAACGCAATAGAGACAAGTTCGCTTGATCGAACTAGCTTACCTAGACCTAGCCTATATTTATCATCATCACAGGCTATTTTAGTACACTACTTCGGGCCTAGTACGGTTGCTTTTATTGCGTGACAAAATGTGAATAAAACATCCGTCACTCTCGTACTTGTATACGTCTATACGTGTTAGAAAGTGACGGATGTGTTATCAACATTTTGTCACGTGATAAACGAAGCCATATTAGCCCCCCTGGGCATCTCTAGGTTTCTGAGCACCAATTTATTCTGTCCAAAGCTACAGTATAAACAGTAGTTTATCTTCAAGCAAAGGTAATCGCGTGCTTTGCATGTTTCGCGTCTTGCTTGTAAGCAAACTCATTAAGACGGACCAAGCCGGTTTAGCCAGGGCCGTATATAGTGACTTTGACTTTAATCCTACGCTTGCTTTGTTAAAAAAAACCGGGCAAGTGCGAGACAGACTCGAACACGAAGGGTTCCGTACCATTATTTGCCACGTGTATGGGAGCCCTACTTAAATATTTATTTTATTCTATTTTTAGTATTCGTTATTAGACTTATTATATCGGCAACAGAAATACATCATGAAAATTTCAACTGTCTAGCTATCACGGTTCATGAGATACAGCCTGGTGACAGACAGACAGATGGATAGTGGAGTGTTAGTAAGGAAGAAACAACACAACAATAAAAAAACGATATTAAACAATATTTGATTAGGCAATGTCTATTATAGGCCTTTCTCAGATCATTTGCTAACCAACTATTACAGATAAGAATTTTCGACCAATCCCAGTGACCTCAGGGATCAAGTGACATCGGTTAATCGAGCTTGTCTCTGCATAGGAGAATCCCCACCACCGAATACCCCCCAGTCATTACTATATTCTTTTATGGACATTATCAATTACAATAATTGGCCCAACTTTTTTCCTTTATTGCCTTCTGGAGTTATAAAAGGCGCAGGTGTTTTGTTAAATTATCTCGGCGTTCCCGTTTTTTTGCCGGGTTTAGGGTTTGGGGTTCGATGTAGGTATGTGTGCTGATTTCGAAACCAGATGGTTGGTGAGACAGTGTAACGAGGTATTTTATGGTACAACATACACATACAAGACATGGAGTGGTACTATTCTAAGCCGGCAACCACACGGCGGCTTTTATGGCATTGGGTAGGCAAACGAACACAAATCACGAATGGTAAGTGGAGCTGAGATTCAAGTCTCAAGTCAAAAATTAACGGTTCTTAAATTCATCGGTTTCTAAATTTAAATCATCATCATCATCATTATCATCATCATCATCATAATCATGATCACCATCATCATCATTATCATCATCATCATCATCATCATCATCATTATCATCATCATAATCATCATAATCATTACCATCATCATCATCATCATCATCATCATCATCATCATCATCATCATCATCATCATCATTACAATCATCATGTAATACAAGTAAATAAAGAAAATATATACTATTGTAATAGTATTTCGATGCGATACTAAAAGTACTCACTTCATTAATTCAGCTCCGAATAGCATCATTTCTATTTCGATCCCGATGGGTTATAGGTTAATCTCCGACAGCCAGAGATGAAATGTCTGTCGGCCTGTCAATTTGTCACACCTCGATCTCTCTCCAAATATACTTACGCGATAAAAGGCAGAAAAACGAGGTATGCTACAAAAGAAAATGTATCCTAATTTATTTTTGAACGGAAAGATCTCAGTTCCGTAATATTACTTAACCTTGGAGGTTATTTAGTACTTGACATTTTGTGTCTACTGTTATTTTATGAAATTACTAGCTATTTCTCGCGAATCCGTCCACATAGATGTCGTTTATTTATCACAACTTGCGGAAAAAGTGCTCTTAAAGATGTCCTTTCTATCATTTCAGCTATCTTTATACCAAATATCATCACAATCGGTTCAACGGATTATCTGTGAAAACGTAACTAATAGACAAAGTTACTTTTGATAAATTAATAAATACCGTAAAATGGTGAGTAGGGATCAAGCGGTAAGTAGGGACTCAACCTAAAATAAAAAGCGGCCAAGTGCGAGTCGGACTCGCGCATGTAGGGTTCCGTACCACTATACATCTAAATAAATGTATTTCTTTATTCTTTATTATATTGGAGTGGATTGAATGAAAGGTAAAATGCGGTTTACGATTTATAACGTATTAAAAAAAAACTAATTATTAGATCTCGTTCAAACCAATTTTCGGTGGAAGTTTGCATGGTAATGTACATCATATATTATTTTTACATTTATCATTCCCTTATTTTAGAAGTTACGGGGGGGACGGACACACATTTTTCCACTTTGGAAGCGTCTCTCGCGCAAATTATTCAGTTTAGAAAAAAAATATATTAGAAACCTCAATATCATTTTTGAAGACCTATCCATAGATACCCCAGACGTATGGGTTTGATCAAAAAAAAAATTTTGAGTTTCAGTTCTAATTATGGGGAACCCCAAAAATTTTTTGTTTTTTTTCTATTTTTGTATGAAAATCTTAAAGCGGTTCACCGAATACATCTACTTACAAAGTTTCCACAGTATAGCTCTTATAGTTACGGAAAAAAGTGGCTGTGACATACGGACGGACAGACGGACGGACGGACGGACAGACATGACGAATCCATAAGGGTTCCGTTTTTTGCCATTCGGCTACGGAACCCTAAAAATGGACAATATTGTTAAGCCTAATGGAAATAATTTCAGTCTTATAATTAATAACATATGCTTAATTTTAGGTTGTATTACTACTCACCCCTTAATCCCTACTCCCCCCATTTTACGGTAATAATAGTCCATGTTACTCAGGGTTAATGTACTATCTAATGGTGAATGTTTGCAATCGGTCCAGTAGTTTTTGAGTTTAAAATAGTGACAAACATACTAAAATACAAATCTTACATACATACATACATTAAATCACGCCTGTTTCCCAGAGGGGTAGGCAGAGACCACTTCTTTCCACTTGCTACAAATCTTTCCTCTTTATAATATTACTTAGCTGTTGCCCGCGACTGCGTCCGCGCAGAAACATAAAACATGGCCTATATAGTGTTTATCAGGGATGATGTAGCATTCTAATAGTGAAATAATCTTTCATATCGCTCCAGTAGTTTCGGAGCCTATTCAATGCAAACAAACAAACAATCAAATCTTTCCTCTTTATGATATTATTATTGTTATTATTATTATACGAGTATATCGTTCATTGAATACAAAACGGACACAATCCAAAATGAGTCAGTGTTGTATTTTAAAATTAGAAGTTATTCGTATAAGATTTTTAACGCAAGTGCAAATAATTTTGGAATGTGTCCGTTTTTAGGGTTCCGTAGCCGAATGGCAAAAAACGGAACCCTTATGGATTCGTCATGTCTGTCCGTCCGTCCGTCCGTCCGTCTGTCCGTCCGTATGTCACAGCCACTTTTTTCCGTAACTATAAGAGCTATACTGTGGAAACTTTGTAAGTAGATGTATTCGGTGAACCGCTTTAAGATTTTCATACAAAAATAGAAAAAAAACGATAAATTTTTGGGGTTCCCCATACTTAGAACTGAAACTAAATTTTTTTTTTTGATCAAACCCATACGTGTGGGGTATCTATGGATAGGTCTTCAAAAATGATATTGAGGTTTCTAATATAATTTTTTTCTAAACTGAATAATTTGCGCGAGAGACGCTTCCAAAGTGGAAAAATGTGTGTCCCCCCCCCCCGTAACTTCTAAAATAAGGGACTGATAAATGTAAAAATAATATATGATGTACATTACCATGCAAACTTCCACCGAAAATTGGTTTGAACGAGATCTAATAACTAGTTTTTTTTTAATACGTTATAAATCGTAAACCGCATTTTACCTTTCATTCAATCCACTCCAATATAATAAAGAATAAAGAAATACATTTATTTAGATGTATAGTGGTACGGAACCCTACATGCGTGAGTCCGACTCGCACTTGGCCGCTTTTTATTCAATGAGCGATATAGTGTAAATTATAGTGTAGATGGGTATTAGTATGGATTAGTGCCAGCTTTAGTGAATCTACCAGCTGTATTCATAACACAAGCCTAAAGCTTAGTTTGGAATGGAATTAGGTTAATTTCTTTGTGAGATCGTCACCTTGTATTTATTTACAAGTTCAGTATTCGGGCCCCGTTTGAGTACGGAACCCTTAAAACCTGCGTCGCCACAGCAAAAAATCCGAGAGTTTAAACTAATCTAAGTTTAAAACTATTCAATTGATAAAGGCTTAGGCAAGCTAGTTCACATAATTTAAGAAATTATAGACGGCTGGCACGATAAAGGAATGATCATGAATCATCCAGATATCATCTCAGACTTATTACGTGTGGAAGAAGCCTATACCAGCACCATTGAATTAAGAACTCCCTCTCCCCTCTTAGTTGCATCTACACATGGCCACAGAGGGGTATAGGGTTGGTGTGAGAGAGGTCTTCTGGCCTGGTCGAGTTTAACCACACTCTTCCCGATTTGTTCCTAATGGTGCGGAAGGACCAGATTAAAACTGCGCCCGACAGTTCCGTACTTTGCTGAATTTCGGGCTCGAATACATGTGTCCGCGAAGATCATAATTATTGGTGCCTTTACTTTCTGTAAGTTATGTATTCCTGGTACCTGGCAGAGGTAATTAAATAACTAATATATAGCTCTTATTATAACATAACAAGCGGTTTTTCGTTTATTCTTAGGTGTTAGGTCTTTCTCGTTTATATGTTTGTCCGCGTACAATTAATTTTGATGTGATATAATCAAAATTTAATACGTTATGGGCCGAATCAATAAACTGGCTATTGTACTGTTCAAATGTTCATCATCTAAATTTTGTGTGAAGCTGAGATGCCTACTCGTATTTCAACTCGCGTTATAAATCACAGTTTCCTTTGGCTTGCCGTTCACTCTGACGTATATTGGGACATTTCACTCAATATGAGGCCCTAAGCCTAATTTCCCTAGCGTCGCACAGTGCAGGGTAGTGTTTCTCTCAACAACGACAGTCGGACGGACGAACGAGTGAATGTCCAAGCGGCAAGTTTAAGTAGTCCCATCAATGCGAACGAAACATATTTTAGCGCGTGCATTTTCAATTTAGCAGCATAGTTTCTGCCAATGAATCGAACGTATAAGGCTGCTTAGTACTTAAACTCGCCGCTTGGACATTCACTCGTTCGTCCGTTCGACCGTCGTTGTTGAGAGAATCACTACCCTACCCAGGGGTGTTATTCTCTCAAATACAACGACGGGGAGTTTAAATGGTCCCGTCAGTGCGAACAAAACATATTTTAGCGCGTGCATTTTCAATTTAGCAGCATGGTTTCTGCCGATGGATCGAAAGTATAAGGCTGCTTAATTGAAAATGCATGCTATAAAATAGGTTTTGTTCGCACTGACGGGAAAACTTAAACTCGCCACTTGGACATTCACTCGTCTGTCCGTCCGACCGTCGTTGTTCAGAGAATCACTACCCGTGTCCTATTGGTGGATTTTTTCTCGCACATCGCTCCGTGGATACTCATCCTAAGTCATGTCATGATAATGACATTATGCCCTAGTCTTAGAAGTTTATGTGGAAACAAAAGTAACACTGATAGTATAATGTAGGTTGCCATGGTTTTTCAGTATGTTCGCTAACTCGCTTCCTTCTCGAAATAGTCTCATTTACCACATTATTGATTTTAACGGATCCCTTGACTGCCATACATATCGTTGGCCATAATGTATTGTTAGTCATACATTTTTTTGTCATAACTTCTTTCAGGGTGAAGTTACAGTTTTTAATAACAGTTATGTTAGGTTAGGTTAGGTTAGTTTTATAAAAATCCTGAAAAAATAACCGTGTCCTGAGAAAAACGCATTATGACTTGCGAAAATTATGACTTAAAACACATTATGACTAAAAATAATTATGGCAGTCCATAGAGACCCGATTTTAATCCACAAAGTCACAGCCTCCATCCAGAATTGCGGTTTCCAAAAACATAAACGAATTATTGTTTTTAAACAGCCAAGAAAGTAATTCTACCGCATAACGTTATTCACACGTCGTTTAAACGTAGCGTTAATTTGCTTGTCGCCACTGTCCACCCTTTTCAAACATTTCAGACATGCCATCGCGGCCTAAACGTGATGTACATAATGGTTTCTGAGAGCCTAGTACCTAGCTTTAGATTTTTTAAATTTTGTTTCATAACGTTGCTTCTTATATTATAAGGTTATAAACATAATGTATTTGAACTTTATATATTAATATGGACTGCACCGAGCAAACGTCGAGCGTCCAGTGGCGCCCTCATTACTACTATTATTGTGTTTTCTAATTAATTAAAGAATTTCCTTGCAATCAGACGATACATTTTTGTAGCACAAGTAAAAACACAATTTATGGGATACGTAACAAACTTTAATAACTGTTACCCTTTGAGTAATCAGCTTAACAAGAAAAGGAGGCCACTTTTTCCGTTAAGTTGATAACTCGAAAGTGAATTGTTATTAAACTTTGTGATATACCTTATAAGTTGTGTTTTCATTTGTAGTAAAAAAACCTACCGACCAATTTCAAGAACATACTGTCTTTAGTTTATTAAAAAACACAATAATAAAACCGGGCAAGAGCATGTCGGACCATGCTCAGTGTAGGGTTCCGAAGCCGTAACGACAAACACAAAAAACTATCTCAAAAATCAACATGTATGAACCAATTTTCTATTTAGTTATTTGGCGCTGTCTTAGATGATTTTTAGTAGGTATGAACCCGTTAGTCGCCTGTATCTCAGGAATTAATTATGTCTACTTATTGTTAGTAATGATTCTTTTTCTTATAAATTCGTATATAATATCTCAAACAAGAGCCAAGCTTTTAACCAGCAGTATACCTATGTAGGTAGTTAGGTATCTAAACTGCTTCAAATCGACTTTAAATTACAATAAAAGTTTAATCTTTTATAAAGTAATTAATAGAAATTGAAAAAAAACAAGGGCCAGTAAATAGAATTTAAGTTTTCCAAACGATACTCGACTCAAATCAATAATCTAATCGATTATTTGTAAACTTTCAGATCGCAAATCGCAAACTTTTAGGTAGCATTCCGGGGCACGTCCGAACAGCATCTAGGCGCTCGCGCCTATGAGCGCGGCTGTCGCTCGATTTGTTACTTGGACCGACTCCCCCCCCGCGCGTCCTGCACGCCCCGTTAACAAATTTTTCTATCAAAGTTATCATAGGCGATTTTGATAGGTATAAACACTTTAGTCGCCTGTATCTCAGGAACTAATCATGTCTACTTAGCCGTGATAGTTTTCCTTTAAAATTCGTTATATGCGCTTTCGTTGAAGATTTTTTTCAGATTTTTTGTATTTGTAGTTTTGGCTGTAGGGGGGGGACACTTGACTCTAACAAAAAATAGTGCTTTAAAGCTTAATATTTCATAAACGGATCCCTTAATCGAAAAATTGTTTTCATAAACCCGAAATATTTTTGAAAGACCTATCCAACGACAGGCATCCCCACGTTACGTGTAGGGGAGGTGCATTAAAAAAAAATATTTTTCAAAATTTTATTTTACCACTTTGTTGGCGTGACTAATATGTATATTCATGCCAAATTACAGCTTTCTAGTACTATGAGTCTCTGAGCTAGACTGGGGACGGACGGACATGGCGAAACTATAAGTGTTCCTAGTTTGACTACGGAACCCTAAAAATGAGGGCGCCACTGTACATCCGACGTACGCTCGGCGCAGTCTTAAATACATTAAGCTCAAATAAAGAACGTTTTTCTAGCGAATATAATTATAGAAACTATAACAAACAATGCTGTCGCATTGAGGTGGTAAGATAGCAACTACGAATCAGCTCAACTTAAATACAATACTTGAATGCTATTTGCACCTTTGTTGACGACTCGGTAAGCGTAGTTGATAGTAACCCTGCCTACTGCTAGTCTGGGATGATTGTACAGTACAGTACAAATATAAGGGGATAATTGTACAGTACAAATATGAGGGTTTATTTATTGATTCGTGTTTTTTTACATAGATGAAACGGAGCGGAGAGTCCAATAAACAATTTGAATTTGGAGAACCGTACAGCCAGAATACTTCCCGTATTGCGTAACATAAAACCTAACGGCTCAAGCATGCTGCGACATAACAATCGTTTACCGACGTTAAATAACATTTCCACGGCAATAACAAAATTCGCTTAACATAAACACTCGTAAAGAGGTATGAGGAACAAAGCCCTTTGTGGGGAAATCGTTAGGGTCCCCGCTTCCGCCATTTTTGGGGAAAACGGCAAAACCGGAGGCCATCACTTTACTAGCTCTAGAAAATTGTGGGAAAATAATTTTACTTGATGTTTTTTTAGTGGTAATTAACACAGAAATAACTTACTGCCGTACGCAGAATATATTTTAAAGACAATTCACTCGTTCCTTTTTTAAACTTGTCATTGAGTCGTCATTAACTGACTTTGAGTGCAGCAGTTAGTTTGTTCACATATACTCATATACTCATATACTCATTTATTCATAATATTATTAGAATATTACATGTCACGTTATAATAATTACAAAAATTACATTTAAAGTTAAGGTACAAAATTAATTTATTTATCCGGTTTTATACTACGTATGGAAGCTTAACTTTTCCAAAATATTTTGGAAGTCCTCGCAGATACGTTTTAAAATATTCTGGGCTCGGGGCAGATTTACTTTGTGGGACATTAGTTAATCTAAGGCTTACGCCGTCATGCGACTAGGCATGTATAAACAGAAAGATTATATTTATCCAAGAAATCTCGGGCTCTAGTCAGTACCAATACGTCCCGTACTTTCCACACATATATACACATTCTCATCCACGCAAACATTATACCCTAGTACATGCAAATACTGAAATGTGAAGGCGAGTTGACGGGACGCGTGTAATCCTTGTTTGCTCAGTTAATGCTGCCCGGCGGCCGTTGGCAAACATCACAGACAATCGATTTGACAGATAAATATGGTAAGAACTCTGCCGATGTTATGATGGCCTGGTACTAACGGAATATGAAAATAGCAATATTGCCTTCTAACCTCCGATAAAAACGAGCGGCTGGTAGTCTTTGGGGAGATTCAAAAAAATAGCACACCCTTGACGTTTACTTCAGATTTGGGAAAAATTCTGCACGCTCGTTGTGATCGTCATTCTGAACAATAAAAAATAGTACTCCCGATATGTCCCCAAAAATATGTATGGAATTGTCCGTTTTGTTACCAAGAAACGTAGAAACTCCCCCTTTGATGATTATACAATATAAACAAACATACAAAGTTAAGATTAAAAGAAATCAGATGTCAAAAAAATATTGTTTAAGATTGACGTAACATGACAATAATTGAGGTATAGACAATATAGCATTATTTAAAGGCCCAGCGCCTCTATTCTATTCGGTAAAATCCAAATCGTATATTTTGACCTGTTATGGTACTGTTTTTAATTTGGTTGCCATTACTGTCAAGTAAATAAGAGCTATCAAAACGTTTAAAAATACGATAACAGGTCAAAAACAATTAGGTTTTTTACAATCACCTAAAGGTTACCATAATTACATATACATGTTCATAAAAAAGTAATCGCGCAAGAATGCAATATCGCGCGTTAACGGACGCGTCAAAGGTGCGATATTGCTTAAGTGATTTACGGGTGTTAGATGAAATCCAAACGTTTGTGGAGAAATAAAAACATTTGGGAAGTTAAATGGGTTTGAAAAGCTTTCGTTTGTGAATAGTTTTTATTAGTATGTTTTTGGAAATGGCCTGACGAAGGTAGGACTCTGATGTCCATGGATTATGATTGTAAAGGAGAACTAAGATGGGTTTTCTTAATGTTATTTTGGTACCTAATTTCACCAGTTACCTAGACCTAAACTAAGCTCTAGGTTTGTACTGTGGGTTCATATTCATACTTATATTATACTCGTACATAGAACACATTCTATTATTAGGATCGCTAATAACTAGGCTTTTGTTAATCGTCTACTAAGTCCATGATATAAACTAAGAAATAACCTCTACAGCATTGTGCTTTTCATTTATGGAATCTGCCAGCTATCTATGTCTTGACTTTTTATTACTCTACTGCCCAAAAAAAGGAGTTCATGTAATGTATGTGTATGTACGATTCTTTATTCCACCATAACTTCGAAACACCTGAGGTGATTTAAATTTATGTGGTATCGTTACAATCCTTTCACCATTCCGGGTGTCATAATGATACCTAAATTGTTAAAATTGCAATAACAACAATGGCAAAATGACAATTATTGTCTTGACCTTTATTTTTAACGTTATGATAGTTTTTATTAACGTGACAGTTAGGTGGTGTTGTTAAGGTTGAGCAGTGGTAAGATCTTGTACAGGGTCCTTACGGATCGCTACCATCATCTTAACCACTAAGCCACCGCCAAGTGTTCGCATTGCTGTGTTGCAGAGTTGGGGCAAGACAACGGACCGGTGAAGTTACTGCCATAGAGGCATTCCATCTTAGTCCTAAGGGTTGGGAACGCATTTGAAGTCTCAAGGCCCATATTAATAAACTCCTCTTGGCTGAGATGCGCGTCACAAGATACGTCAAAGTAAACGTCAAACCATAGAACACTGTCATTTTTGACGCATCTCGAGACGAGCATTAGAGTTGAGATTAATTTATAAATACGGGCCTTAGTATTGTAGTCTCGAGAATGCAAATGCCTAATAGATCCCAGATGCCACAAAAAATAGTATTTTTCGTAATCGTGTTATAATAGAGAGCTTTTTAGTCGAGTACCGTGTTTAGGCCACGAAGCTTGCTGAGTGGCCTAAGTAAGGTACGAGATTAAAAAGCTTAATTATGACACTATTGTGAACAATACTTTTTGTACGAGTTCATTAAAATTAATAATGTAAGTCATTAATACGAGTATATAAGAAAACTAAAAGTAGATTTTTGACAGATGATGCGACGCTGCTACGTTCCGAAACGACACAGATTGGCAATTTTGTATCGGATCGAGGCTCCTTAAACAAGGACACATATATATGGAAATCCGAAGTTATATTTTCAAATTATTTTCGGTTGTCTAGAGCGTATCGAAATAGTTATTTCGGTTGTCTAGAGCGTATCGAAATAGTTATTTTGGTTGTCTAGAGCGTATCGAAATAGTTATTTCGGTTGTCTAGAGCGTATCGAAATAGTTATTTCGGTTGTTTCGGAAGTAACATCTAGACTATTCAACGATGAAAAGAGTGACGTTACAGTATTCTCTATGAAATCGTAATACACACATTTTAATCGACGAGTACAAAAAAAAAGTTAAGGCATCCAAGTCACAAATACGTGGCAATAGGGGTAAAATCGCAATAAAATTGAGTTCCTGCTTGTAGCTATTTATTTACTAGGTCATGTCTTTATTGGTTCAGATATTTTGGGCATAAGTCGTTTGTTACGCTCTTTGATCGGCGGAAGACGCCACACGTCGTCGAGGCGGAATTGAGATGGATTACGCATAAACCTGACGAGACGGCTGACGCGAAGGGAATAGCTGCGTATTCCTGTGGGATTGTATGGAATTATACCCGAAAAAATATTAGACAAGACAAATGAAAACAGGAATGAAAAATATAAACTCATCTTGAGTGATAATAATAAATGAAACTTGAGACGACGATACCTTAAACCTGCTTATCTTACCTTATCTTACAGATGAGCCCTTTCGGATGCTTTCCTCACGATGTTTTTCCTTTACTGTAAAAGCATCGGGTAGTATGTATGTATGTAAACTCTTTATTGCACAATAAAAAAAAACAATTACAAGTAAATTCGTACATAAACTTAAGATTAACATGTACAAAGGCGAACTTATCCCTATAAGGGATCTCTTCCAGTTAACCTGACCTGACGGTAGTTTACATAGTTAAAACTCATTGGTTCATGCTAACCGCTGGGGTTCGAACTCGGTAGGTACCTACGTTGCGATAGTCGACCCCCTAAGCCAACTAGGCTACCGACACTCTTCTAAAACCTACCTAGAATAATTTGTATTTCTTCATAGCAATAGTTGTTTTATCCGAAGCTCTAGTATATTTACTTAAGATTATCCACTTGTAAAACTCCTATCCGACCACTTTTCGGCACTTCTATGCCGTACTAAAAAGCCTCTCGTCCAGGATCTGCAAAACAAATCGCTACTACAGAATGTTGCGATATCACGACGACAAGATGAATTGCGAAAAATAACTTTTAAATCCTGTTTTAAATTACTTTTCACGACAACTTGCATACACAATGCACAATATACGTCAAATAACAATAGAGATTGAAACGGTCCTGCGAGTTCACGGAGCAATATAACAACTTCATAAATTCATAACCACAGGATGAGGAAGAGAAAAATGATACATAGAAAGAAGTATTTGAAGTGAAACTCCTTTGCACCAGCCTATGTGTATAATCTAAGTATAAATAGACAAGTAGGCCCTTTAGGAGTTTCTGTTACCTATTGCCACTCGAGCGCTAGGGTTGCTTCGATGCGCGTCGCTTGATACTTAATATGGACAGACAGACGGACGAGAGGAAATTATAAGATTCTGGTGGTAAAGGTCTGGTCAGGTTGACTATTTGGTATAATTGACCTGATGCAAGCCTTAAGACTGCGCCGAGCAAACGCTGAGCGTCCATTGGCGCCCTCATGACTATTATTGGGTTTTCTAATTAACTAAAGAATTTTCTTGGAACGAAACAAAATGTGTTTGTAGCGCAAGTATAAACACAATTTATGGGATACGTAACAAACTTTAATAACAATTGCCCTTTGAGTAGTCAGCTTAACGGGAAAAGGTGGCCACTTTTTTTTGTTAAGTTAATAACTCGAAGGTGAATTGTTATTAAACTATAATGATATACCCTATAAGTTGTGTTTTCATTTGTAGTACAAACAAATTTCGTCCAATTTCAAGAAAATACTTTACTTTATTAGAAAACACAGTAAAAGTAATGAGGGCGCCACTGTACATCCGGCGTACGCTCGGCGTAGTCTTAACTAGACTTGCTAATAATTTTGTCTGGTGTCGTTTCTATATATATTAGGCATTATTCTACCTTTCCTTCTTATGATAGAGTCCAACGGTTCCCTTGGGTTGCCAACCTTGGGAAAATGATCTCGCTTCTCAATAAAAAGCATACAAAATACGTTTATTTTATTAAAAATAAAGCCGGCAGTAAACTGGGCGACACGTAGGGGCGACCGCGTTCTTCCATTTGTAGTTACGTGAGACGACGTGCGTGATGTCTGCCCGTGTGTGGACGGTTTTACCTTCTCCCTGAATTATCGACGTAGTGTAATAAAGTTAAGGTATTCTTATATCTGTACGCTGTCTTTTGTTTATGGCATGAAAACGGCAGACATGCCACCTAATGCGGATCACTTCGCTTACCCGAATTTAAACCTTTTAGGTAATTTTTACATGCCATCGTATGGGCTCTATACGATGGCTATAGGTTAGGTTAGGTTTGTTTTATAACAATTCTGAATAGTTCACGATTTCAGAAAAAATGCCTTTATGGCGAATGAATATTATGGCAAGTGATAGAATTATGGCAAATGACTTTCGGGCAAACGACAGAGAACCCACCTAATGTTTAAGCTTTAAGGCGCACATACCTTTGCAATCTCAAGACTGCAAATGTGCAAACCCTGAGAACTAGGCTGGAATGCCTTAATCTATTCTAGTTACTTTAATGGTTATCTTATAATATTCCCTCACTGAAACAACAATAGTCAACAATGCTATGTTGATGCCGCTTGGTGTAAAGGCTAAGATGGTGAAATCGATACGGAAAATGCTGACTTATAATTATAAAGTTGTTTTTCGCTGGAATATCTCATACAAATTGACTTAGTCGAAAACCAGTCTCTTTCTGGGGGCTTAGTCAAAAGGCATAACGCTATTGACGATGCGCTGGCCTAGTGGGTACTGGGTAGTGACCCTGCCTACGAAGCTAGCGGTCCTGGGTTCGAATCCCGGTAAGGGCAGATATTTGTGTGATGAGCACGAATATTTGTTCCTGAGTCATGGATGCTTTCTAATGTATTTAAGTATACATATATTTATCTATATAAGTAATTTCCTACTCCTGTACTTTTATCTGTCTTTTATATAGTCACGAACACTAATATAAGAACATACATAATATGTCCGCAGAATAATCCAGAGAAAAGTCTATCTTGTCTATGCCCCAAAACAGCACTTGTGCGTTTTTGAGATAAAACGATACGGCCAGCTGCCAAAGCTTAGCGTTGCACAATCGATTTAATCATATTTTAACGATTGTGAAATAGGGACTATAAATCACCTAATGTTTTGAGAAATGATTTCAGTTACCTGATTGGTCGATTTTAAAATAGCTGTATTCTGGTTGGTTGATACGAAATACAAAGTGTTTTTAAAAGATTTAAATTAGTTAAAGAGAAAAACGTACCTAAAAGAACCTATCGTTCCGTTTGACAGTCGATGTGTATTGTGATTAGTGGATTTTATTTGGTGAAGTATTCTGATTGGTCAAATTAAAATGTTTTGGAATTGTAAATAATTCTATTTTCCATTCCGTCAATTTAAAAACAAAGTAAACCATAGACACATATTTTGTCATTTTCTTGTTTCCCGCTCGTTTGTTGTTCTTTACTTCGTTCGTTCGTTTGTAAGTTTTTTCGCTTAGTTTTGCATTTCGTTTGAAACCTAGTCGTAGAAAAAGTATTGTATGCAACGGTGTATAACTAAGTCAAAAAACACTCGTGGCGCTTACCTTTACGATGTTTGCCTTCGGCTCACATCGTAACACACGCCACTCATATTTTTTGACCTCTCTTATACAACTATTGCATAAACTACTATTATATCGTTGTCTAGTACCCATAGTACAAGCCTAGAGCTTAGTTTGGAAGTAGGTCAATTGGTGTGAGATTGTCCCCTTATATTTATTTATTTATTTATTTAATAATCGATAGACGTAAGCTGTTTCCTCACCATGTTTTACAATAAAGTACTCGCTAGTGAGTCTTATTCTCCGTCCCTCCCAAGCCCGAGGTTCCCCTTTTTAGGTCACAATGTCTTTGCTCACATAAGTTTAATTTATAAAAGTCCTAAAAACTAACTGTGTCTTAATTTTTTTATTTCTTTTATTTTTTTTATGGCATAGAGAAGACAAACGAGCACACAGGCCGCCTGATGGTAGGTGGAAACTGTGACCCATAGACATTCGTATTCACAAGACTGCAATGCAATCCTAAGACTGCAAATGCGTTGCCAACCCTGAGGACTAAGATAGAATGCCTCAATGCTAGTCATTTCACCGGCTGTCTTATCCCCAAACCGGAACACAACAATGCGAACACTGCTATTTGGCGGTAGGTTAATGGATAAGACGGTGGTAGCGATCCGGACGGACCCTGCACAAGGTCCTACCACCCGCAAAATACTTTATGACTTCCGATAGTTCCACTAAAACACGTTACGACTAAATATAATTATAGTAGACAATAAAGACTTATCGAGTCATCCATGTGTCAAAAGTATATTTCGTCCTCAGGAATCTGCAATCCGTCATTCCTAAGATTGTCTGCAGTATGTGTTTGCGGGTGGCTTCCACTCCGTCCCCGGGGAACCTGTTGCTTGGCAGCCAAGCGTTTGGTGACGGGAACTTGGTATTTGCTATAGTTATAGTTTTGGCTGTACAAGTATATGGCTGGTGGTGCTTAATTGTTTTGAAAACATAGTCACATGTATCTGTGTTTCCAAAGTTACATGTTGCAAGTTGCAAGAAAAAATCGCAATACAGCGGGTGCCGCCAACGTCGCATCTTTTAATTTTTCTTGATTTTTTGATGTGAAAGCGAGTTAAATTCACAAGTAGAAGTTAATCACTGTGTGTATAATGTATTTTATTGTATGTAATAACAATATTTTTTCGTTATTGTAGTTCGTTTCGAATAATTTCTAACTTGTACACAATTTATTATTCAGGTGTCTCTCGGAATCCCTAATAACGTTTGTCCTAACGCATCTACACCTGAACAACCATTTGCCCTTAACTCATTTTTAGTTGAGTCAGATTTTTTTTAAGTTTTCCAAAAGGACCTGCGGTTTCGGACAGGTTAAGGTTGTATACAGCGCGTAAAAGTTTTAAAATCCAGGCGGATTTCCGCTTTAGGAAGCACGAAAATTCACACAAACGATGCAATAGGAGTAATGGATGATTAGGAATTCTATAGAGAAGCCGTATCATGACAAAATATTTCATTGCCAAGATTTAAATATTTCAATTAAGTACAACAGATGCAGCGCTACGTTTTCAATCCACGGCGGGGTTTTGAGGATTTCAAATACTAAGGGCTGTATTAATAAACTAGTCCATGGTCCTAGGCTGAATAACTCGTCTGAAGACACGTCAAAATAATACATTATTGCCTAAGTGCGGAAAGTTAGGGATTACCTGATGAGGTGGTTAGCAGCCCGAGCAAAAGCGAGGCCTGCTAAAATAAGAGTCAGGGAATCCTCGTTTCTGCCGAGGCAAATATAATGCTTTTCTCAAACAATGCGAGGAAATGATATAAATACATAATTATAAGATTTTTAAAAACCTTTGACAATTTCGGAGAGAATGTTTGTTTGAAAACTACGAGTATTAGTTAAGATAGCCGTCCCACACTGCACCCACAAGTTGTCTGTACGGGATTTTTTTCACGTTCCTTTCGATTTTATATGCAATAGAGAGCACTTTTATTAAACAATATGGACATGGACAGAAAATGTTTTCATACGTTATTTTACTCCTAGGAGGAAAATGAGGCACTTCGCGTCATCGTTTTTCAAAAGAACTTCGTTTTTCATGTTTGAGAAAATTACATCTTTTGACGTTCACTTAGACCTGTTTTGCGATCGGCGTTTGAGATAAGATCACTTTTATTTATACGGCCCTTTAACATTTAAGAGTACAACATACATACATACATACATACATTAAATCACGCCTGTTTCCCGGGGTAGGTAGAGACCACTTCTTTCCACTTGATACGATCCAAGAGTACAACAAAATATGAAAATACCGTAAAAGTGGTCACCAAAAGTTTAATGAGTTTTCTCACCTGCTTGTTACATTAATCAACATTTATTGAAGCTGTGAAATAAAATCATAAACATTTCCCTATTCTCAATTTAATTTGAATAAAACCACTCATAAACTCAGTTTGTAATTAGCAGGTTTGACCAGGGAGGCATGAGCTAAAGGTGGTTATCAGAACGCGAAACGCCGAGTCACAACTGTTGAAGTTAGAATGTCCGTGATAACATCAATAACGGCTACAACTTTATCTCCTTTGAGTTGCTTGTTATAATGAAAGATTTATGTCGACAAGTGCCAACAAGGCGTGCTCACTTAGTTAGTCTTGGAATGTTTTGTGGGTCTTTATAGCTTGTTGTATTTTGCAGAACAATATTAACAGGGGGGTTATTATGACAAAGTTATGCAATTCTGTTTACGCTGAGAGAAAAGGACAGAGCTATATAACTGCCACAGCTCTGTCCCTTACACTCACCGTAAAATGAACTGCTTAGTTATGCAATTCTGTTTACGCTGAGAGAATAGGACAAAGCTATATAACTGCGATAGCTCTGTCCCTTACACTCACCGTAAAATGAACTGCATAGTTATGTCATATAGCAGTTATATAGCTCTGTCCTTTTCTCTCAGCGTAAACAGAATTGCATAACTATGTCATAATAACCCCCCAGGTCTGGCAAGAACCATGCTAAATAAACGAGACGATATGGTTTGATGTTTTCATGTTATGTTTTAACACTCTTTGTTGAATGGTGGTAGGAACTAGTGCAGGGTCCGTCCGGATTGCTATCACAACTTATCCTTTAACGTACCACCAAGTGTGTTTGCACGAATGTGTTCCGGTGTGGGAATAAGACGTGCCAGCATCCATCTTTGTTCTCAGGGTAAGTAACGCATTTGAAGTCTTATGATTGCAATCTGAAGATTGAAGTCTTACGAATGCAAATGCCGATGGGTCTCAGGGCCCCTAACATGGCTGCGTTTATCGCGTGACAAAATTTGGATAAGGCATCCGTCATCTTCTGACACGTAAATAAGTACGAGAGTGACGGATGCTTTATCCACATTTGACACGCGATATAGACGCACCCATACTAAGCCCACAGATCTCACAATTACCATCAGGTGGCCTGTGGCCTCGTTTGAATTTTGAAACCCCACACGGGGTTTGGTGGACATATTACTTAATAACCCTGTTAGGTTTTTAAAATTAATATGAATAAGAATAATAACTTAAAAGCTAGACAAAAATAATAAATGTTATATTTCTATAACAAAGATGAACCCGGCAGTTCTCAAGAAAATTTGCATTAAACCTTCCTACGTAATCCATATTCCGTTCCTTATGGCGTATTTTAGAGATATTATTGCGTGCTACTACTTATTCACGAACACTGCCAACCATTATTACACAGAACTGAATTGGAATTGTCTGATACGCAGTGATATAGAAAGAAATAAATAAAACGATTACGTAATACTAAAAAACGTTAAGGTAACTAACGATTTTATTACACAAACAATAAATTGGATAAAAAAACTGCAAGGCTACATAAAGGCCAAGCAATTCTATAGACTGACAGTCTACCTGAAATCCTAAGCCTGCTCCTACGGCTTTCCAATATCAGCCGATAGACTGTCAGTCTGTGGGCCCTTAATCGGTAATCGGTAATTGGTAAATTAGCTCAAGTACCAATTTCACCAAGCGATGTTTTAATCAATGTTAATCAACAGTTAGTTTATAAATTTTCACAGCTGTTAACGCTCTAATTGTCTGTTAAGTGGTTAACATCGTTAGGTGAAATTGGTACTAAGGATTGATAAACACTGACTTAGATTAAGGTACATACAACACGTAGGTTAAAGAAGGAGCTATAGTACTCACGCTGTCATCTTCTTGAGGAATACCTACATAATTATGTATTTTGATGTGATCAATGCTCCATTGGATAAATATATTGATCAAATCTATGTTACATTCGATAAAAATACAGCAGAAATAAAGTTACAAGGCAATTTCAAGTTTTCAGACAATACTCGCCGTAATATTTTGTTGCCGTACTAAAACTATTATTGTTATATTATAGTATTCTTTGTTTGTATATCTGTCAGTAAATATAGGATGTAAATTACAATAACGACCAAGATGTATGTTATGTATTGTATGTTAGTGAAGCCCATCACATCGCCTAATGATTGTTTGTCCTAACGATTGTTTGGGTTAAAAAAAAATCGCCTAACATCCTTTAGGCTGAAATTACGGAATGAATTAGTCAAGTTAGGTGAATTCAGTTTTTTATAATAATGAAAGTCCCTTTCCAACAATAAAACCGTTTTAGACTCAAACAATATTAGAACTTACAACTTTATGCCACCTAATAAAGACCTATGCAGTGACGTGCTCTGCCACAAGTTTTCACTCGAACTCCGAAGGTTCGTGTCGGTGTGACCCGCACCCTACGCGATGCAGGCGTGATTTTGCATACATTATCTCATCCTACGGCATCAGGATTAATTTTAACCCCGCTTAACTGTAATAAGCCGAGCGACACGGATGTTGTTGGCTAATTTGTCAGTTTGGCCTTAGTTTACTTAGTCTCGAGGAAGGGGGCCTGATCGCGATTTGATTCGGACCAGAGGGGGGGGGGTCAAGTTACCTAATACGGCTGTAGTTGTAGTCTAACGTAACTTATTTTTAAGCACTTGTTGAAGGATGCTGCCTAGTTAAGTTGCAAAACGCAAAGTTAGCGATTTTCGAAAAACTTCTTCTTCTCTTTCCGAATTCCGAAGCCAATCCGAAAATCTAGAAAATGAGATTAACGTAAGCATACATTTCGATTCGATAGAAAACAGAAAAGTTGCGTCTTGGTTAGGACCTCTGAAGTTGACTGCTGTCTTACGTTCTTTTCTATTTTCTGTGACACTTTCGTTTTTTTTCTAGCTTAAAATTTAAAGACAGCCGTGAGTTTCTTAATTTTTTATTGCTAGATTAATCTGCCCTTTGTTTACAAGGTCGTTTGCCCATTGTTATAGCAACACTTGAATTACTGGGGTTCTATTCCACTTTGCCATGAGCCATATCGTTATTGTATTGTTAATGTCATTTAACAGTAAAGGCCACCGAGATAAAGTAGCTGAAGGTAATAGAAAAAATATCCTAAAAGGTACCAGGATCGCAGAAAAACGTGAGGGAGTAAAAGTAGGTAAGAAGTTCCAAGGTCGAATCCTACCAATAAATTCTTTCTAAACCAGATAATTAACTAAGCGAAGGTTCTCATGAATACGACGACGGCTCGTAACCTGTAAGGGGAATACAAATAGTTGTTAACCTGCACCCGGGCAGCAGACGCTGTTGGTACAAGGAACAAGATAAACTATTTCCCGTTCTAAATATCATATCTCTTATGTAAATGAAATTGTAAAAACTACCTTAAGTTACGCGTGATAAACTTCAAGTTACAAGGTTCTTTATTAATTGATTAACTGACTTACGTTCTTTAGAAAGTTAGTGAAAATGATCCCGTACAGCCATTAATTAGTAGTAGGTACTAGGGAGGCATCAAACGGTGAGAGGCAGGTAATGAAAGTACTATTTTCAGTTGTTTCAGCACCTAATGACAGTCAGTAGTTGCTGCATTGACCTCGATTTGGACTTGAAAGTGAACTTGAAGTTTATATAAAACCAATACTATGATGTCGACGTGCTTAGACTACGTAGTTGGTATTGACCTTGCCTATGAGGTTAGCGGTCCTGGGTTCAATTCCTGGTATAGGCAAATATTTGTGACGTATACGAATACGTATTTGTTCCTGAGTCTTATATGTTTTTTTACGTATTTATTTGTGCATTTGTGTATATCTAGACACGCGGCAGCGTGTCCAGCCAAGTTCAAGAAAAAGGAACTGGCGAGCGCAGCCGTGTGTTATTTACACGAACCGTTTGGAGCCACTTTTGACCCCTCATAAGTATGATTATCGTCGTCTAGTACCCAGTGTATGTCTTTGAGGTTAGTTTGGCCCTAGTTAATTGTGTGAAATGGTCCACAGTTTTTTTTTTTAAACGGTCTTCGTTAAACAATATTATAATATACTCGTAGACGACAATATAAAAAATCATATTGAGCTTGCTTAATGTTATATTTGTAACATTCGCTATTTGTTGAAATGTTAACTTTTCTTGTCAGATAACATTTTAGTAAACTTAAAACATTGACATATATGTTGGAAATTTAGTTTAACTGTTTCTCTGCCGATCGTCCTCATAAAACTGTTCTCTGTGAATTGGTTGATTGCTTGCCAATTGGATAAGGCTCTCCGCAGGCCGCAGCCCTGCGGGTATTCGGAACACTCTCCATTTGCGCCCCTGTAAGGCGATTACTTAGCCTGCAGATATAACAGCGCAATGTATTTAACTATTCACTTTGCTGTGTAAGTGACAAATGAATGTCGAGTGTAAAATACTTTTGTCAGTTATTATTTTAGAGAGAGACAAGCCTACTACCGAATTTAGTTCTTTGCAGAATCTTCGGTTACTCTTTGAGATCGAATCAACGAGTTTTCCAATTCAAAGAGAAAGCACAGGAGCACTTGGGCCACCTGTGGGGTTATTATGACCTATCTGTGCCATTCATTTTAAGCCGACAGAAAAGGACAGAGTTATGTAACAGCTATAGTTCCGTCCTTTACACTCATTGCAAAATGAACTGCATAGCTATGTCACAATAACCCCTCTGATGGTAAGTGGGATCATGGGTCTAAACCATATTCATTTAAATTCTCAAGACTAGTCTCAACTCTGTTATCCTAATAAGCTTAGAATTGTATGCCATGCTTTGTCACTTCCTGTCAGATGCAAATGTCACAATTACAGATAAGGACAAAGCATGGCATAAACTATTCCAAGCTTATTCCACGTTTATAAGTGAGGGGGTAAGACTTTAAATGCGTGGCCAACCTTGAGGAATAAGATGGAATGCTAGTAATTTCACTGGTACTCGGTCTATCTAAGTTCACGGCGGAGATGCTATTGTCACTTTCTGACTCCATCATCAGAACTGTAGCTCTTACGGTCGCACTCAGAGGCAGTTCATGATGATTAAGTCGTTAAGTGAGGAGTCGTTTTTTTACACAACTTTGAAAATGGAACGAATGAACTGTCTCGCGAGTAATAGCGGTAAGATAGGTAATTTTTTTTTTATCATCATCGTGTGTCCATATTATATGGAACTCGATAAAAAGATTGAGCATACTTAGAACCTTGTCATTGCGATTATCATTGTAATTTGATGTTCAGTTTGAAGTTTGTTATGACAAGGTACTAAAGAGCTCAATATTTTTGCTCAGATACTTGTATCACAAAGGGCATTGATTGGGTAAATTTGTTTGAAGAATATTGTCAATTTTTGACCTCGAAATACACATAGAATATATATAATTTATGGCGTTTAATAATATTGGAGCCGAGATATTTACGATTTATCTGTTCAGGTTTTGGTACTAAAAGTACGCACAGGTAAGAATATTAAATATCTCGGCTCCGATGCACTTAAGAGCATACATGTTTATTTTGAATCATAACCTTGAAAATTAATTGCTTTTACAAATGACAACACTTTTACCCAAACCCCTTTAAGCCCACAATAACATAAAGTGGTGACAATTGGTATAACAAGTTTTTTTTTAAATAACCTCAAATGTATGGAAAATAGTGGCGAATAAAATTATTTTGAAAGCTTTCATTCTACAAATCCATCCAATACCCCTAGTCAATAAAACTAATAACCCTCTTTACAATAGTTACATAATAACATTTTTAATTAAGTGTACAGCCGCGCGCAAAAGTACGTGTAGTGCGGTACACTCGCGCTCGTAAATCAAATATTAATTTCAGTTGCAGAAAGCAACTATGTAAGGCGAGCGGTTAGCGGACTCAAAGCAAAGGAGATTAACAAGAAGCTGAGGAAAATATAGGACGTCTCTTTCTAATGTATGAAGTTACGTTATAGAAGAACCTCTATTATCATAAGTGAAAAACTTACGTTAATAACCTCTTGAAATGCACATAATAATAAAGAATACATATAAAACATTTCGAAAAAGAAATTGGAACTCATGCCTGAGAACTCCTCGGCAACCCTGTGAATTCTTCGGCATTCCTAGGCATCATGCCTGAGGACTCTTCTGCATCCCGGATAATTTTTCGGCATTCCTAAGCAGACCTCGTCATGCCTGAGAACTCCTCGGCATCCCTGAGAATTCTTCGGCATTCCTAGGCATCATGCCTGAGGACTCTTCGGCATCCCGGATAATTCTTCGGCATTCCTAAGCAGACCTCGTCATGCCAGACAACTCCTCGGCATCCCTGAGAATTCTTCGGCATTCCTAGGCATCATGCCTGAGGACTCTTCGGCATCCCGGATAATTCTTCGGCATTCCTAAGCAGACCTCATCATGCCAGACAACTCCTCGGCATCCCTGAGAATTCTTCGGCATTCCTAGGCATCATGCCTGAGGACTCTTCGGCATCCCGGATAATTCTTCGGCATTCCTAAGCAGACCTCGTCATGCCAGACAACTCCTCGGCATCCCTGAGAATTCTTCGGCATTCCTAGGCATCATGCCTGAGGACTCTTCGGCATCCCGGATAATTCTTCGGCATTCCTAAGCAGACCTCGTCATGCCAGACAACTCCTCGGCATCCCTGAGAATTTTTCGGCATTCCTAGGCATCATGCCTGAGGACTCTTCAGCATCCCGGATAATTCTTCGGCATTCCTAAGCAGACCTCGTCATGCCAGACAACTCCTCGGCATCCCTGAGAATTCTTCGGCATTCCTAGGCATCATGCCTGAGGACTCTTCGACATCCCGGATAATTCTTCGGCATTCCTAAGCAGACCTCGTCATGCCAGACAACTCCTCGGCATCTCTGAGAATTTTTCGGCATTCCTAGGCATCATGCCTGAGGACTCTTCGGCATCCCGGATAATTCTTCGGCATTCCTAAGCAGACCTCGTCATGCCAGACAACTCCTCAGCATCCCTGAGAATTCTTCGGCATTCCTAGGCATCATGCCTGAGGACTCTTCGGCATCCCGGATAATTTTTCGGCATTCCTAAGCAGACCTCGTCATGCTTGAGAACTCCTCGGCATCCCTGAGAATTTTTCGGCAAATCTAGGTAGGCCTCGTCATGCCTCAGAACTTCTCTGCATCCCCTGAGAATTCTTCAAATTCAAATAAATTATTTCTTGAAGGTAGGTAAAACAGATATTACATTTTAATATTATGTACCACTACATAATAACTCGGCATGCCTAATAACTCCGCGGTAGAATTGCCGTCAGTGTGCGCCTGCGTGTAGGCATGCCGAAGGATCCTTTCCATGCCGTGCCGATAGTGGGCGCCAGGCCTCAGCTAGCAACAGGGTCCCGTAGGGCGACTTTCGGGTACGGAACCTTAAAAATAACAAATTACATAACACTTTAACAAATTCAATTAACGGACGCCAGAGACGAATGGTGTTGAAAATGTAAGAAAATTGCATAAATATTAATATCCAAGTACAGTCAACCAATTTGATTTCTAGGCCACTTTGGACAAGTTAAAGTGACGTTGACAACCAAAACGTAAGAAACTTCGTATGATTTGGTTTACAACGCCACGGTGACAAAGTTCATAGTGGCCTAGGAATCAAATTGGTTGACTGTACCCAGTAGCTCAGAAAAAAAGTGCACGAAACATCTATTGACTGACTTCCCTTATACCTTTTGAGGTTGCATTTGTGATTGGCAATATCGTTTCCGCTTTTGCCTTGTTCACGATTCCAAATACAAATAAAATGTCAGCGCACGCCTTTGTCGCTGGTACAATAAAACGCCTTTCTGTTATTGGCGGGTACACTGTGTTTTGACGTTGACAGCCAATCAATGGACCGAATACAATCTACAACAAATATGCCAGTTAGAGATGCCACGAAAAAATACCTTTTTCGTTCGGTTGAGAATGAAGCGTAAATCGCTTAGGGCCGGTTTTATAACAATCCGTTTGTTTATCTTCGTTTTTATGGCGTAAATTTAGTCTACCTGTCATTTGCGTTTTATAACGGTATATTAGTAATTTTCCAGTGACATTTTACTGCTAACAGTTACCGAGACCGGTGTCATGGATTAAAGTTACGAAGCGTTTGTTTTGGTCCATAACCTACAATTGCTTTATGCAGTTTATTTTCAATGATTATAATTCGTAATGACTGAGTCTTCGGAAAGTAGGTAGCGGTTTAGAACTTTTGCAAAACAATTTGGATACCTACGTCAGATTCAAGTGATATTGATCATGTTGATCGCTGACGAAGAACATTCAAGGCAATTCAAGCCTCTCCTCAATATGACAGACCGCATAAAAAATTCTAGTCTATAGACAATTTAGGCTAGCCACAGACAATATTCAAGCAAAAAAGGATAGTATTTTTGAGTGTCAAATTTTACCATTTTGTTACTTTATAAAACGCTGGTTGGTATAAGTTACTGACATTTATTCGTATTTGGTCTCAGTTTTAAAAACCGGCCCTTGGTTCATTTTGGTATATTTGAAATTCGAACGTTCGGTTTGCCGAGAGCTCGTAGTATTTGTGTTTTGTTTTTACTAGAGTTCTTATACATACATGTTATATTCTAGTAGGTACCGTAAAACTCATAACAAAGGCGAGCTCGATTCCGGAGCGATAGTTCTATATTTTATCCGTCTATTTTAGTGTAAAGAAGCTTTACACTATTTTCCGAACTTGTTCCGAATGTATATTTTTCAGATTGCAAAAACCGGTTAAGCACGAGTTGTACTCGTGTGGAGAGCGTATATTATTAAACGCAATTTTTTTCATTTTTTTTTAATAAACTCAAAACTAATCATATATTTGAGATCCTCATAACGAGCCCTCTCATTTGATATAATATGAATATGGTATGAAAAACTATTTTTTCTTTGCACGTCTGTGTTTGTGTCATAGGATGCCTGATTTGGTGCAGTAGATTCGGAGCAAATTGGATGTGACAGACGGACGGACAGACAGACGGAATCCTAAATATCGTGAATTTTTGTAGTTACAAATGCAGTTTTTAACTGGAACCATTAAATTTTCAGGTAGGTTATAATTTTAAAATATCTGGGACACATAAATTCGGAACATGGATGCATAGGTAACCATTTTATTTTTGTGACTTCATCCAAGAAGTTCGATGCACAATCTTAATAGTATCATATCATTAAGAGACAATTAATTTGACAACAATGTAGGCTTCTTGTAATCATATTCTGTTATTACTCGATTAGAATTATCTTGTACTAGCAACCCGCCCTCGCTTCGCTTCGGTCTGTTCGGGCTATCTAATAGTGAAATATTTTTTCAAATCGTACCAGTAGTTCCTGAGATTAGCGCGTTCAAGCAAACAAACAAACAAACGAACTCTTTAGCTTTATAATATTAGTATAGATGTGAATCTCAATGTCTCGTCTATTTTGAGAGTATTGACTCCTAAATTTTCTTGTACGAAGGTTTGAAACCATCCTAATTTGAACGCTAAACTTTTATTAACTGTTCTTAGTAAACAACTTACTTAAATTCTTGATCGCTATTGAGGTCATTTATTACTTACACTTAATCGAAGTGGACGCGTTTACGAACCTCGTTACACTTTCTTTATGACTCTAGGTGCGACATTAAAGAACCTTTTCTTACTTCAAGTAATTTTCGACTTAATGCTACTAAAGTTAAGGTTGGAAATGGATGTCCATTATTTAAGAAATGACGTTTATTATTTGATGTCTTGATTAAATTGTTAGAGGACAAAGGAACTTTGTTGAATTTTTAATTAATGGCGAGAATTTAGTGCTATTCTGATTTCTTTGGAGAATAATTCCATATTCTTTCAGCTCTATTTATCTCGGGGTCCTGAACGGAATTCTCGAGTGCTTCCCTGAAAACCTTAGCCTCGATAAGGTTTAATTATTTCACTGCATTCCTGAATAGTCTTCGCGCTAGTGAAACGATTTCAGAAGAGGATTAAAAAACTGGTGAAATTTGTAAAACTGGCGATTTAGACTCTCGCTTTGAGGGTGAAGTACGAATTTGAATTTGCTCCAGTAAAATATACATACATACACATACATTAAATCACGCCTGTTTCCCAGAGGGGTAGGCAGAGACCACTTCTTTCCATTTGCTACGATCTAGGCAAATTTCTTTCGCTTCTTCCACATTCATACATCGAGTCATGCACGCACATCGGTTTCGGGTACTTAAGATTCTGCCCTTTTCCAGTATATATAATTTATGGCGTTAAATAAGACAGAGATAATTTTATTAAAGATTTAAGTATTCAGTTTTTGGTACTAACAGTACGTCCGGGTATGAATATTTAAATATCTGGCCTCCGATGCACTTAAGAGTATTACATTGTATAACAAAATATGTTTAGTATAAATAATTATATCATAATTTACCACTTTTACTAATGGCCGCTCACCATGATAATGTATGACTTTTACAAATGACAGCACTTTTACCCAAACCCATTGCTTTTTGTTGGTGATTATTTCCATTTTGTTTGTCACAGGTCGCGAATGAAAGTGTGTTATAGTGTCACAAGGTGAAGTATCCAGCAACTTTCGCTTAATAAACTGTTAGTAGTGTAGAAAATCAACTTAGCTTGTTTCTCAGTAAATAGTGTTCACCTTTCCCGCCCAAGCAATCTTGTAAGACCGTGTAAGTTTGACTAATGATACCAAACTTGGACCAGGACACCATAACGGCGGGCAGGTAATAACGGCAACTTCGCAACTTTGATTAATTTATCAACGAACACAATATAAGTTGAAAAATAGTGGAGTTGTTCTTAATTTATAACCATCAGGTTACTAGGACGTCAGAAGTTTCGAGGCTCACATAAATTATTGTAACAATAGAACCGCGGTAAAAGTTTAACTTAGAGAAGAAATTGCGTGTGAAGTTATGCGTTTGTATAAATGAATAAATATTACTGATTCACGAAAAACATGGGAGACATAAATATTAGATGTAGACATATACAATAAATAAACAAAAATAAAAAAGTGAAGAATTGAGGGCTTCCTGCATTTTTAGGGTTCCGTACTAAACCGTTTACTAAATATTGCGGGTTTGTGAAAAAAACTTTTCGATTAAGGGATCCGTTTATGAAATATCAAGCTTTAAAGCGCTAGTGTCCGGTCCCCCCTCCCCCCAATACAGTCAAAACTACAAATACTAAAAATCTGAAAAACATCGCGAATTGAAAGGGAAAACTTTGATGACTAGGTAAACTTAATTATCTAAGCTAGGGAAAATTTGTTCATACATGTCTTCTGATTTTTGAGATATTTTTTTTTTCTCGTAACGGCTGCGGATCCCTAGACTGAGCATGGTCCGACAAGCTCTTGCCTAGTTTTGAGTCTGTTAAAAGTGAATACACAATTTGAGAAAAAAACCAATAAGAATTTGAACAAAGCTAAAACTAAATTTTAAATTCATCTACAAGGATCATAACCGCACTTGTGGGAACACTATAATGTTCCACCTAAATGGTTTTATAACCAAGAAATCTTCCACAAGTCATCAAGTTTATAAAAAATTCAAAGTCACCATACAATTATTCGGCCTAGAAAAAGTTGGGCTTCATAAACAAGGGCAGTAAAGTTTTCATGATACAAACACGTAAGGCTGTTTTCATACTGGCGGGAGAAAGGCAAAATTGGGTTACTAAATGATAGGATAAACCACACCCATGGTTATTTTAGAGAGGGTAACCTTTGCATAAAATATAGATTAAACCCGTAGGTAAATAACTTGAAGGGAGGATGGGAAATCAGTCTATGTGACCAGCTGGCCTAATATGGCTGCGTTTATCGGGTGACGAAGTTTGGATAAGGCATCTGTCACCTTCTGATAAGTGATACGTAAATAAGTACGAGAGTGACGGATGCTTTATCCACATTTGACACGCGATATAGACGCAGCCATACTAGGCCCGCAGAGCCTATTTTACACGGTAAAACCATAATGCCTTTGACTTGTTAGGGTATTGTCTTTAACTTGCCTGCCATTACTGTCAAATAAATAAGCGCATTGGCACAAACCCTGTCGCTGTCATTAAGACTGCGCCGAGCGTACGCCGGATGTACAGTGGCGCCCTCATTACTATTATTGTGTTTTCATAAACTAAAGTATTTTCTTGAAATTGGTCGGTATGTTTTTGTACTACAAATGAAAACACAACTTGTAGGGTATATCACATGGTTTAATAACAATTCACCTTCGAGTTATCAACTTAACGGAAAAAAGTGGCTACCTTTTCCCTTCAAGCTGACTACTCGAAGGGTAATTGTTATTAAAGTTTGTTACGTTTACCATAAATTGTGCTTTTACATGCGCTACAAAAACGTATCGTCTGATTGCAAGGAAATTCTTTGGTTAATTAGAAAACACAGTAATAGTAATGAGGGCGCCACTGGACGCTCGGCGTTTGCTCGGTGTAGTCTTGAAGGGAATAAGAAGAAATACATAAGAGCTAAGATTGAAAAAGGCATGCTTCGATGGTTCGGTCATTTGGAAAGGATGGATGAAAGAAGATTGACGAAAGAGATATACAGATCGAAAGTGAGTGGACGGGTCGGAAGGGGCCGCCCTAGGCGTACTTTTTCGAGTCAAATCGGAGAAATACTGGAAAAGGGCCGAATCTTAAGTACCCGAAACCGACGTGCGTGCATGACTCGATGTATGAATGTGGAAGTTAAAGAAATTTGTCAAGATCGTAGCAAGTGGAAAGAACTGGTCTCTGCCTACCCCTCTGGGAAACAGGCGTGATTAGATAAGAGCTATCAAAACGCCTACAATACGATAACAT
Organism: Acleris laterana; assembly: GCA_963966035.1. Classification (NCBI taxonomy): domain Eukaryota; kingdom Metazoa; phylum Arthropoda; class Insecta; order Lepidoptera; family Tortricidae; genus Acleris; species Acleris laterana. The sequence continues at coordinate 15,134,008 of OZ014455.1, forward strand.
ATCAAAAGCAATAAGGTTTTACTGTGTAGAATCTCGGCCCTCTTGTGTAGTGTACAACGCGCAGCGTCGACGCAATGCGTACTTTTGAATGCATTGGTTGTGTTGCACGCTGTAAATAAATAACAAGAAAAGCTTTAAGCGTCACTCGATTCCGATTCATTCGGGATTTTATTCCAAACTAGCGACACGCCCTCGCTTGCCTCAGTATGGCAGTAGTAACTTTACAAATATTTTTGTTAATTTCTCTTAAACACTGTTATATAGCGAAACGAGATAAACACGAAAATTCAAGTTTCATTTCTTGTTTCAATACGTGGACGTTTCATTGAAATTCTCGCACTCGCAATCGCAATTCTTTTCATTTTGAAAATCGAAGGCTTGTCTATATGTACATACAAAATGAAAACAATTGTTCCGCTTTGAAGCCAATTGAGATTACGAGTGCGTTAGGCGATAGCAATCCCGGTTAGAATCCTATTCGAGAGATAGAGACAATTATTCCAAAAACAGAATTTGGGTCTCTGTACTCGGTAAAACCATGTTCTTTTGACATAAGGTCGTATTGTCAACGTTAGGATAATAATAGCGGTCGAGTTAGAAAAAAATCGATAGCATAACAAAACCAATATTGTTTTACCAAGCACATTCTTGTTGTTTCCTTGGATTTTTTGTCAATATTATCATAACATGGTGGCACTCTTATTACGGCGTGTGATAGGGTGCAAAAGGGACGGAAGCTGTGATAAACGATGTTGTGAGTGGCGGATCTGGTACAAAGGTGATTTTGATTCCCTATTTACCATATTTTCTTACTGTATAGTACCAGGCTACCAGAAACGCGAGGCAACTTGTCGCCAACACACCCTATGATGTAACTCCCAGGGCCCTCATTTATTATTCTTTTTTTATGACGCATAAATTTCGGCAATACTCTAACCGGACTGTGTTGCTGTACGAATCTGCATGTTATTAACATATTTAGGACGGTTCCGTGTTTTTTTATTGCATCGTTTAAAAGTTTTTCAGCGAAACTTTAAACTATGAGGTGGTTTCTCGCTTAATTAAAATTGCATACATTATGCATAGTACAGGCGACAGTACATTTTTATTGTAATCTGTGGAAGGTCCACTCAGATTTTTTTGTAGAAAGATGTTATTCGTAGCTTCTTTTATATTTAAAATACTTTACATTTAAGCTCAAAAAGACTACAACAGATATTACCACAGCATGGTTATAGCTAGAGTTTCTACCGGCTCCTTTTACGCAAAGATGGTCTTGTCCGAAGCGCTGAATAAAAGAGCCCTCATGTGGCCAATTTACAGAATAAATATTTTGAATTTTGAATTTGAATTTTGTGCTTTGTACAAATTTGTACGTATCGGTGTTTCTCAACGTGTTTTTTCTCAACCAAGAAAGATACAGATGGGTCAATCAACTTTTCTTTGTAGCTCGTTGCCATGGTGACGTCTCCTGGATCACTCTTTAAAACTATGATTTCAAAGGATATAAGTCCACTTAAAATCAGTTTTATTAGCAATTACACACCCATTATTCTATGGCCTTTCTCCTGAGTGTGCTGGAAGTATATATTATAACATTTTTTCTAAGAAACTCTATCACTGTTGTCTCCTGGCTTACGGGACAGAATAACAACAATAAAAAGTTGGTCCACGAAGTTATAAAATCTCTGCCACATATATTGTTTTTTTAATAACAGCGGCTAAATAAAAACCTACTCTATTTTTGACGTTGAGTATTCTTACACTCTTACGCAGAGCACAAGAGAAACAATAGCAATAGGCGATCTCAAAGCAAGCTCGGGCTCCGCTATCGTCTGCGAGACAAATCGCTGCCTCAAATGGGAGATTACTGTAAAGCTGACCTGCTGGCACACTGTAGTGTAACGTTTTTCATTTGTTTATCAATGAGACGAATTTTAGTCTTTTTTTTAAATCTGAGCCTTTATATGAACATGACGGTGAAACTGTCTGTTATTCGTAAGGTTTTGTAGTCAAACATAGTTTTACTATAACCGTATGTTTGCCTGTCCGTACGATTATCGAGAATAAAGACATGCAATGTAATACAATTTTATTATAATTTTGAATACAAAAAAAAACTATCGACTGCCATGATTCCGTAGCTATTAAAGAAATATTTCATGGTGAAATGTGTCTTCAGGTAACACATTATAGATGAATAAATGTACATTTACCAAAAAATAATTTACCGCTGTAGCAATTTACATTTTGTCATAGTTTCAAGTCAAATCTAACCTTACTGATGTCATAGGCGAACATTTGTACAAAGAAAACAAAAAAAATGCGTTATGTATTATTATTTTTAACGAAGTTATGAAAATGTTACTATAGTTACTAAAGATGACCAAATGAATTCTTACCGAGATTTTGGAATCGTTTGAAATTATTTGGTTTGGTTTGATAGCGTTACGCTTTGGTGTGACAAGCGGCCTGCCCACGTCTTCAGTTATCCTCTGCGAAGGATAGTTTTATTGTTTGTTTTCATTTTACGAGGAATTCACTTTGTCTGTGCTTAGAAGTAAATCTACCTATTTTCAGACTCTTAGCTGAGTAAACTCTTAAATCACTCGCTCGAGACGATTTTACGCACAATCGGACTATTCGGATTGGCAGTCAAGGCTTAAAAACGTTTTTTTCAACGACCGAGTTCACATAAGAGAGGGTTAAGCTACCGAATTAATAATGCACGCCCTGATATTTGATTTGTACGCTCTGACGAGACAATTGTTATAGTTTTAACCACCTAGAATTTCAGGCCAGGGTAGTGAGTGATTCTCTCATCAACGACGGTCGGACGGACGAACGAGTGAATGTCCAAGCGGTGACTTTAAGTAGTCCCGTCAGAGCGAACAAATACATTTTAGCGCGTGCATTTTCAATTTAGCAGCATGGTTTCTGCCGATGGATCGCACGTATAAGGCTGCTGAATTGAAAATGCACGCGCTAAAATGTGTTTTGTTCGCTCTGACGGGACTACTTAAACTCGCCGCTGCGATTTCACTCGTATGTCCGATCATCCGTTGTTTTTGAGAGAATAACACCCCAGGAGTGTTATTCTCTCAAAAACGGCATTCGGACGGTCGAACGAGTGAACGAGTGAACGTGACGCAGGTTATTTATACTATAAACCGGCGAATTTAAGTAGTCCCGTTATTCAATATTACTTCATATTAGACGACACGTTTGCTTAGTTGGTAGTGACCATGTCTGCGAAGCTCGTGATGAGCGTTAGTATTTTTTTTTAGTCTTGGACGTTTTCTATGCACCTATATCTATATATTGGGAAACCTATATCAAGTTCTAAAAAAATTATCTGCTGTTTCATATGTCCGAGAAACATTTTTCTCTGAACCCAGTACCTTTTCAAAATGTATATAGAAATGTTTATAGGGAGAACCTGGGCGGTTATTATGACATAGCTTTGCAGTACAGTTTACGCTGTGAGAAAAGGACACAGCTATATAACTGCTTTATCTCTGTCGTTAACACTCGCCGTAAAATGAACTGCATAGTTATGTCATAATAACCCACCTGTAAGTTGGATTAGGTTTTTCAGACGATTGAACATTTTGGTCAAACGAAACAGCGCACAAAAGTTTTTGAAACTTAAGGTAAGTAACTGTATTTACGTATTTATTTCTCGATATAAGTCAGTTTATCGTTGCCTAGTACCCCTAGTACAAGCCTAGAGCTTAGTTTGGAATTAGGTCCATTGGTGTGACAGTGTCCCCTGATATTTATTTGTTATTTATTTCTATTACAAATTCTACACCCGACCCAAAGGTCAGGCCGGCGGGACACACCCCATCAGTCAGTGTTATATTAACAGGGTGATGTAACAGCGACCTTGCTCTACCTGGGGGGTTATTATGACATAGCTACGCATTTCAGGGTAGTGATTCTCTCAACAACGACGGTCGACGGACGAACGAGTGAATGTCCAAGCGGCGAGATTAAGTAGTCCCGTCAGTGCGAAAAAAACCTTTTAGCGCGTGTATTTTCAATTTAGCAGCATGGTTTCTGCCGATGGATCGAACGTAGAAGACAGAGCTATAAAACTGCCATACCTCTGTCTTTTGCGCTCGCCGTAAAATGAACTGCATAGCTATGTCATAATAACCCCTCTGCTCCTGAATAAATCTGTGATTTTTTGACAGTTCGAAACCAATGTTGGGGAGCAATCACGTGAAATTTAACCGCAGGTTTTTATTACAGTGGATGCGTTTCGAGAAGGTTATTTCGTTTACACGACTAGTGTCTTAATTGGGATTGTCCAAAAAAAAAAAACTCACGGTTTTGACCCAATAGTTTTGTTTTATAATATTTATTTATTTAGGAGACATTTTATGGATGACATGATTATTTTAAATTTGAGTTAGCATTTTCTAATAAATTACAACAATTGAATGACATCCAATGAAAAAAAGTGATTGTAATAGTGTATTAAAACATACTATTTCAAGCTGTTTTAGCCTATCCCGTAAGATACACCTAGGAGGGCTCCAAGCCGAAAACGAACGTCAAACAAAGGTTAAATATACTTTTGTCGAAATATCCAAAATAGATAAATACCTATTTCAAAAACTTAATAATGCAGTACGGCTTTAAAACCCTATTCCTCGAAATGGTTTTCGAATTGGAGTAATTGTAAAAATATGAACAATGCCAATTTGGCCACTACCTAGTCGGGTCATAAGTTCTGTTATAGTAAGGACTTTTTGGAGTGACCCTTTTTGTTCAACACATCTTTGCATATCGGGTCACTTCATAAAATTCTTACTGTACGCAGGCTAAGTCTAATAAAACTAAGTAATGTTTATTTTCGAATTTCAATACACATTAAAATCAAAAGCTCAATCAATGTACATTTTATTTTCATGTCCATACCGCCATATAATTCATATATGGCGGTATGGACATGACATTAAATAAACAAGGTACTAAAGTATACATAGTTATGAACTCAACTGTAAATACATACCATAATTATATACATTTTACATCAAAATATATATAACAATTAGGAGATAATAACGGTCCAATTAGCACACGTATCCCTGTAAAATTGTTAGTAGTTTCAATGCGAAAAAGAATGCAAATCGTCTTTAATCTAATCTGTTTAATATAAGCAAATCCTAAAAGGCACCAATCAATCCGTTCCAAAAAAGTCAACGCGAATTACTTAAATGCTCCACTATTGTGAAAAAAGGCAATCGCTGGAGCGTTCTGGAGTGGAGCGATCCCCGGGATCCCGTTTAACTGGATCACGGGATGGTCGGGATTTGCCCTAATCTGCCTTCAGTGGGAACAATCCGTCTGGCGTGCGTCATTGGAGACGCAACGGCTGCCGTGACGCCGGCTTACTGAATACGAGTAGTACATGCTCAGTTCTGCGAGCCTGGTAGCTGTTTAAATTTATTATATGTTTTTCTACTAAAATTAAGTAATTTGTTTTGTTGTTTTTAGTTAGACCCCAAAGAGGTAGTGGTTAGTTAGATCGTCCTCATAATTTGTTAAGTTTTTTTTTAATACGTTTGTAATAAGCCTTGAAACACTTAAAAACCAATACGACCAAACTAGGAGTTTATTCCACTTTGATTAAGTCCATTTTAATACATACACAGTAAATAAAATGTACGTTATAGAACTTATAGCTTTTACTATCAAGTTGGTAAGATATACCATGATTTTAACAATATGTTAAATAAGTTAGGCTATATGTAAAATAGAAGTACTGGTTATGATTAACTATTAATTTTAAAAACACAATTTAATTGAATGCATTTTTTACTCCGCAAACTAATTCATAGTATATAATGAGTTCTCTGCAAAAATATTTGTCGAATTAGGGCAGTTTATCCATACATATACGGCAGATAAATTCGAAGAAAAACCCGAGCGAAACTGCAGGGTGTATAATTTACTCGAAACGCATTCAGGCCCTATTTGACATCCTCATAACGTTTTTATTATTTTACAACTACCACTTCGTCTAGAACATAATTGAACAACATTTTTAAGTCAAACACGCGATGTACACTTTTCACTCCGGTCTCAAATCTGTAAAGAAATATCACTCGCGCGTGCCAGCTCTCGTTGACCGATTGTCAGGGCTCACCTCCTACCTTTTATGTGATCCTGGTAACAGACGTTGGAGCAAATGCCAAGTAATATAGTTTGCATCTAGTAAGCTGGTCGATTTGTCCGCTAGCAAGGACAATTTGTACGTTGTTAGCTTCACGACTTGCTTTATCAAGTGGCTGGCTTAGACTACTGTAGTTTTGGAGTGTAATATAACTATTCGACACGGGTAGCATAAGTTGTATTTTCTTGCTTGTCGCTCAGTGCGTCTCTATTGTTACAAACTAGATAGAAAGGGAGATCCGAGCGACAAACAAGTCGCGGATAACATGTGCTAGCCCTCCTGAAAGTAGGTAGCTTCACTACATATTTTTTTTTTTTTTTTTAGTATAAAACAAAGTCGCTTCCCGCTGTCTGTCCCTATGTATGCTTAGATCTTTAAAACTACGCAACGGATTTTGATGCAGTTTTTTTTAGTAGATAGAGTGATTCAAGAGGAAGGTTTTTATGTATAATAAATTTTGTTTTATGTACGTTTGTTATAGAAAACTCAAATAAACCGAAGCGAAGCGAGGGCGGGTCGCTAGTTTACAGTATAAACTTGTAAGAACAAGTACCTACACACGATTTAGATTTGATTTTTGGATTTGTACAATGCGGCATAGATTATGGTATCATGGAATACTGCTTGATATTTCGTGCAGAAATGAAATTGAAATGAATTTTGAAAACAGTACGCTTGTCCGGTACGCTTATGTGGAAAAAGAATGGTTTTCCGAGAAGATATAAGATAAAAATGGCAGTACAAGTATTTTGAATAAAAAAGTACTTTAGTAGGTACTATCGAGAAACTAAGTCTTTAGCAGTTTGACATAATACGTAAATTGGCCGGGTTGTACATTTTCCACGTGTTATTTAACGTGTCACGTCGAGGAGTGTATAATACGGTGAATTTATGTATGAAGTCGAACTGCTAAACATTCGAATTCCTTGATAGTTCATCGCCAAAGAAATTGAAATCAGAGCAGAGCCCGTATTATGGTCGGTAGGTATTCATCTCTCAACCACAGTCGTCCGGACAACCATTATTACAAAGTAGTATGCATAGAGTTTAGGGGACTCGTGTACATTTTTAATAGATATACATAGTTAATTGAAAGGCATGATTACGATCGCATAATTGTATTTCTTTTTTTGCCCTTGCCATAAGTAACATTCAATTGACAATGAACATAATTTGCATTTTCATAATCCATCCTTCGCGTGGTGTTGGCATTAAATCATTTCGACAATCTTTATAGGTTTTATTATAACATACAAGTTAATAATTGGCAACACTGACGCGAGAGATAGTAGTAACCACTAGCATTTCATAATATTAAATCATAATTAACACTAATTATTATAATTATATCTTATCATAACGCTTTATATGTGTGGTCATCCACTCCAAAGTACAAAAACGCACAAACATATACACACACATGGCACATAAACAGTGAAATCAGACAAGTACAATTAAATATCTAACTATTTCAAAAATCTCACAGTAGCGGAGAAAGACCTACATTGGATTTTATTGAAAAAACCCACTATATTTCACGCAATTAGATTAAAGTATAACCCCTTCGAGGTGTGCGGGCTCTCTAACTGCACAGTGTGAACAGTAGGTCATCTTCTAAAAACTTAGCATGTGTGCGTGCCTCGACCGTACACGCCGCGAACCACCACAGGCAAGCTCACCTAGCCGGTTTAGTCAGGGCCGCGCCATGTTTGGTTCCGATCGGTAAATTTTTAGCGACGCGCATTAAGCCAACTCTAGTATCCGGGTTGGGGTGTGTTTTCACAAAATGACGGACGAACGAACGAGTGAATGTCGCAGCAGCAAGTTTAAGTAGTCCCGTCAGAGCGAACAAAACACTTTTTAGCGCGTGCATTTTCAATTTGGCAGCATGGCTTCTGCCGATGAGATCGAACGTATAAGGCTGCCTAATTGAGAAACTACGCGCTAAAATATGTTTTGTTCGCTCTGCCGGGACTACTTCGGGCGGACGAGACATTCACTCGTTCGTTCGTCCGTCGTTTTTGTGAAAATCAAACCCCTGCCATAGGTAACAGAAACATTTAAACGGCCGGAGACGAACTACGTTTCTATTAATTCTATTTTGCGATAGAAAGCATCGCCTACGCCACGCAACGCTTGTCAGGCCACACAATACTTTCTATCCAGTATATGTAACTGGAGACCCTAGTGTATACACCAGGTTTGTTTGGTAGTGCGCAGCCGACCCTGAAAGACGCCACTCCGACCAAGTAGTGCAAGGAACCCTGGTCTGTTACGTTGAGACGGATCTTCACCTGAAGAGGACCACCGGAGACACCCTGATGGAAGATACCAGTATTTTAAGGAACTATCCAGAAGACTAAAGAGATGGTACGGTCACGAGCGTTATTTTGGGACCCATTTCAAGAAAAATATGCTTGAAGTCGTCAATGTAATTAGAGATGTCAAGACATTCGTAAGTCAGGAAACTCAACTTTATTGTTGTAGAATGTCAGATTGACTTTAGACCTAAGGTGGGTACCAAATTAAATCGGGTGACTGTACCATTTTTTACCTCTGATAAAAAGAAGGATGTTATAAGTTTTATGTGTATCTGTGGATCTGTGTCTGTTTGTAGCATAGTAGACCCCAACGGGCCCAGTATGGCTGCGTCTATATCGCGTGTCAAACGTGGATAAAGCATCCGTCACTCTCGCACTTATTTACGTGTCAGAAGGTGACGGATGCCTTACCCAAACTTTATCACGCGATAAACGCAGCCATATTAGGGCCCCAGGTGGAAGAACCCATTTGGACACGGGTTAAAGTAACTCAACAAATTGCAAATATTTTGTGTTGAGTGAGAATAATGTGCCTGAGCTTTGGACAATTTTTATGTAATTAACTTTATACGCCTAAGTATGTTCATAGTTGCCTAGTACCCATAGTACAGCTTAGTATAGTAAGTATAGCTTAGTATGGTACTAGGATTTATGTGAAACTGGCTTTTCCTTCTGCGTAGAAGTCGTTTATCGTTATTTCCTGGCATTGTGCAATTTTTCGCGATAAAAATTAGCCTATGTGAATTCAGCCGTTCTATACCAAAATATAAACTTTCGTTTTCAGAATTTTTAAGCTTGTCCTCTATTTTATAAATTTTTATTTATAAATACAAAAACGCACGCTTTCGGTCCCAGAGTGGGGTAGGCAGAGCTACAGAATTACCTACAACTCTAAAAACATGTTGACAATTCCGTAACCACATTTTACACAATAGGCTAATATAACCAGTGCAGTAGTGACAGGTTGCAAGCCCATCGTCTAACAGTACTACACGCCTTTATTCCCTTAGTCGCCTCTTACGGCATCCACGGGCTGACATAAAGTGGCACTATTCTCAACCCGGCAACCACACGGGTGTTTTTATTAATGTATATTTATTTTATGACAGACCGTGATCTTAAGAGGAGGTACCTGGCAAGGAGTCACTGCTCCATTCATCTTTCCAGCGCACATCTGCAGATCATGAAGCCCGCACCACATTTGGTTACAATACCGAAGAAGAAGGGTGCTGCAGACCCTTGGACCTATGAAGTCTACTTGAGTAGCCTTGAGTTCTGGTGAGCGCCGAAGTTGGTCTGCAAGTGGAATTGGTGATTGTAAGAACAGCTTTGGTAGGCCTGCTTGATCGGATCGTGTGAAACAAAGTACTCATTTTATAGAATGTCGCGTGACAAAATGTGGGTAAAACGTCCGTCACTTTCTGACACTTATACAAGCACGAGAGTGACAGATTTTTTAACACATTTTGTCATGCGATGGTGTTTGACGGACTCTCAACAACCTCAGTAGAGTTGAGGTAGAAGCATACCGTCTAAAACCTCTGCGGTGTTAACCTCCGAAGGGCTGTTAGCGGGGGCACCGTGGCCTGATGAAATCTGTGTATGACCCTAATATAATTTTTATTGTATTTGATTACCAGGAACACAAAAATGAAAAGCACTTACTTGATTCAAAAACATCCCATCCTGTTTCAGTGATTTTGGTAAGACTGCTGATATTAGACATGGTCCAAAGGCAGGCTGGTTGGACAAACTTAGAGAACACGACTTCTCTCGTTAGTTCTATGACAGCTATATCATTATACTTCTTTGGATGAGAATACATTGGATGGACTATTATCTTTGAAATGTTTTCATCATGTGGTAAATGATAATTGGAGAACTGAAAATGAAAATGAAAATATTGGTTACAATCGAGGGGTACAAGGTAATTGGATGACAAGGATGATGACCATCATCCTTAACTTCATTTTATTTACTCAACTTTACTGTACATATAAAAGCATTGATTTATCTGAAAATCTCACATGGGGTATCTGAAAACACGTCGATCTTAAAAGAGTAGAGGCCCTTGCCAGGATGCATTACGCTAACTAACGTTTCTATTAGTTTTGTTTTTACACTTATAAGAGCGTGAATGTTGGATAATATATTATTGCTGGTGACTGTACATATAGTGGCGCTCTTATTACTATTATTGTGTTCTCTAATTAACTAAAGTAATTTCTTGAAATGTGTTTCTGGCGTTGCTATGATGATTGTAACATAGGGACATTCCTTGTAAGTTCATATGGCCACTAACAATAAGAAAACCAAAATTACCCCATCAGCACTGTCTACACCAAGCCTCACGATCTTCGGCAAGGGGTCTGAAACAGACAAGTCACCGCTCGGGGTCCTGGAGCAATGAGCAGCCGTCAGCAGAAACTTGGGGCTGATTAAGGCGGAGCCACACTTGAACACCCACGAGCCTCGGCCACTTGACTTCCAACCGACTGCACCCTGGAAAACAAGTGCATCTAGAACTTACTGGATCACTCTAAGCAAACCTTGAAGAAGTCCCTGTGAGTTACGACGCGTTAACTGAGAGTGGACTGGATGTTGAGCGATCTGGGGGTCTAGTCTACATGCAGAACAATATGCAAACTTGATTATTCTGCGTGGCAATTTTTCGGGTCAGATTTTTCGCATTCGAGGTTTAACCCTATTTTCCCATTCTTATTTTTTCCTGGTTACATATTTTCCATTATGGATTTTTCCCAATCGCAAATTTATCCATTGTAATTAGGCTGGAATATTTAGGCAGGTAGATTTAGTTTATGTTAGTTTAGCAGCAGGCCCGAAGGGGCATACCACCTAAAATAGGAGCTCCGCATTAGCGGAGCTCCGTCGACTCTGTGGGAATGTTAAACCATTCAGTTTTTTATTTTGGGAAATTATGAAAATGGAATTATTTGCGCTAAGAAAAAAAATCGGTAAAATAAGCCACTGATAAAAACAAAGACTCGTAACTTTTGAGAATTGATTGTCAGCAAAAAGATTTTGGGAAAAATGTCGCCATACTCCGCTTGAATCGATAGGAAGCAGAAAGGGTAGGCCAACAGTAGCCACGACGCAAACATTGCTAATAATTCTGTTTCCCCTCATACTAACTGTTTCCCCTTATTAGGTGAGTGTACTTACCATGTGTGGGTATTCGCCTGATGGCATAGAACGTCCACCTAGGACGCCTTTGCTGCCGCTTGGGAATTTGTTTCTTAAATAATTACCGATACCTGTAAGTAAAATGTATCAAGAAATAAAATGTGATAAAGGTGGGTTCCTTGCACAATATCGATTGTCCGAAATACACTTTGCATAACAGTTATCGCAGTAATATTTTTAGCCGAATGATACTTTAGTATAATAGAATACTTAACATAACTGTCATAAAAGTTATAATGCATAACATTAATTTGGCAGTATTTTGAAAAGCAGAATACTAATGGTGTCTGTCGACTTTAATGTTACAGAACTTTATGTAACTTCCGCCGAATTTATAAATCAAATACACAAACACTATAAACTATGCTAATAAAACTAGCTTTCTTGAATCGGCCATACGCTTAGAAACCATGCCACAGACACACAGAGATACATTTACACAGATACATACGTTAAACAGATAACACCCCTTTTTGCGGTGGGGGTTAATAATGTATAAAAAGATAAAAGATATTTATTCAGTAAGTAGGCCGCACGGGCACTTTTACACGTCAAGAATCTACCAGCGCTTCCCAAGAGGAGACACTGCTGAGAAGAAACGCCGCAAGAAACTCGGCAGTCAGTCATTTTTTAAACATATTACAATGGTACTACTTAATCTAGCATTATATAAAGCAATAAATATTAAATTAAATAACATGCGTAGATCAGCAGGAAAACATGCCAAAAATGTTATGTGAGAGATAAAGGAAGAAATAGGAGAAAAAAAAAAAAAAAAACTCACTTACATTTGTTTATAACTTATAACACGGTGCAAGATGACCACATAAAAGTTTCGATACGGTTTCCTACATCAATGGTGTCCCCTAGACAAGATAAAGCTTTTGCAATTGTTCAAATTATTATTGACTATGTTTCGGGTTTAGACCATGCATTTTTGTCTGTTAGATAGTCCTCGACCCTATAATACGCTTTTACTCTGTACTGTCTGTATGTACTCACATTCCCGTTGCCGCTTTTGTTGTTCATGGCGGACGCTCATATGCCAAATATATTCCATGCACTCTGAAATGAAACAATTAAAATCCCATTGCAGGAAACTCGAGTAAGGTAGTTGACAAAATATAATGCTCATGCTCTTAAAATGTTACTTTAGTCTTTGCATATCGGGACTTAAGCTCCTTATTAGTCTCTAGGGACTAAAGTTTGTTCTTAAATTTACTTTGGAAATCCCTAAACATCCAATCACTGTGTTTGTGAATGGTGGATTATCGCCATTTTCAGTGATTGTGTATGGACCATTTGAAAGGGCGTGGAAATAACCTTAAAATGACAACTGCGCAAAAATATGACAAAAAACTGTTTAATGTCTTAAAACACGATGAATGATTACGAATATAAATCTATTTTATTATGCTTGGTCCAATTAGTTAGCTCTAAGAGCCATATGTCCAGCAGTGGGCAGAAGTGGGCTGATGATGATGATGCCATTAGGCATTAAGTCCGCCATTTGTAATGTAATAAAGATTAAATAAATAAATAATGATGATAATGAGCTAAAATCAGCTGATCATTTTGCAGAAAAAAGATGACTGAACTATAACCAAAAATGTATACGATCTTTGATAAAAAAATCATAACGCTTGACTAACACCCTTACAGGAACCAAGATACCTAACACATTTTTTAATAAAAACAGAAAGTGTCACATTACAAAACTCTGGGGTACATTAAAATAAAAATAGAACAATTTGAAACTTTCGACCCTCGTGCCATTAACGAGGACGAAAAGCTTTTTGCATGTAACTTTGTTTTGGAATGCGGGCGCGATCAATATCGTCCACGTTTGGAGTCGTGTTGGATAACCTTACACTTCGTGCCCTTCACCAATGTTTACTCTAAAGTAACATAATGAAATACAGTACGGTAAAGTTGATTATAAGACAGTTGAAGTAAATAAAAAACTGTTCTTTTTTATATAGTAGATGCTTGTAGATCCGATCGACGTCCTTGAAGTGTTTTCTTTGACAAGAATCCTAATTTGGAAAGTATGCACTTAAATACATTTAATATTTTCAAATAGGTATGTTAATTGGTCGTTCTCAAAAAAGTTTCACCTCCGCCTGTTAATAGGTTTCTCTTAGAACTTTTTTTTACATAGCGTCATCCATATAATTGAATTATCAACTTAAGACACTTTTTGAACGGAGGTCAAATACTTTGATATAAATTAAAATTATATTAATAACCATTAAATCAATTTGTAACTAGGTTTTGTCGCTCACGGTTTATTGTAATTCGACATTACTTTGTTACACCTATTTGCTGTGAAATAGTCTGATTGACATCTACGATGACTAAAATTATTGTTTTTTAGACCTCGCGAGTCCGTCGTGATCCTAAAGTAGGCAGAAGAGAATTTTAAATGTCGAATTACATTAAACCGTTACTTACTTTCCTACCAAACTTCTAAAAAGTAGTTTCGATAGGTTCGCTATTCAAATACGTATGCGCTTTCGACGGGGAATTCAAAATTCAATTTATCGAATACTCCATGAGATTCGGAACTGTTATTATTTATGGCGAATTAAATAAATAGTAGTAATTATTCGCAATAAAAATTAAGTGCAACCACGGTCACAAACAACAATCCTACTAATATTATAAATTCGAAAGTTTGTGCGTGTATGCGTTTGTTACTTCTTCACACAGCAACGGCTGGACAAAATCGGATGAAATTTGGAGTGGAGATAGCTTATACCCTGGATTAACACATAGGTTACTTTTCATCCTGGAAAATTTAAAAGTTCCCGAGGGAATAACGATAATCGAAATCTACCCAGACGAAGTCACGGGCAAAAGCTAGTGAATAAATAAAAACGTAAAATGTTTTTTCGCCGTTTTTTTAACAACAATTTTATTAATAAATGGACATTAAAAGAAAATAAGCACTTTTTTCCGATATGGTACCTTAATGAAGTATTCATTACCAGAAATGCCCAAATATTTTTTTTCAGGAAATCTATAAAGAATTGACCAAGGGTCTATTTAAAAATATTTACAATATTAGACCACGTCGATCTGCAAAGTCGGAATGTCCGGTTCCAAACGTTTCGTTGCTTGAAGTTTAAAGTCAGTAAAAAGATAAATTAAGAAGCGTAAATGAGAACAATCTAGTTTTCCGCACAAATTCAATCATGCACAGTCTGGCAGTATTATAACGATATTAAAACTTAAATTTCCGCGCAACAGGTCCCGAAGTTGGAGGTAAAAGGTGAAATTTAAATGAATGGGGTCCGAGTTATTACGTTTCTCGCAAGTTTTCTCTGAAATTCTGATAGTTTATCTAGTTAGGAAAGGAAAGGTAAAAATAGTTAAGGAACCATTTTAGTTTGTAACTTTCAGCGTACGGTCACGAGCGTTAGTTTGGGATCCATTTCAAGAAAAATATGCTTGAAGGCGTCATTGTCATTAGAGATGTCAAATCATTTGTAACTTAAAGGAAACTCAACCTTATTGTTGTCGAATTTCAGATTGACTTTGGACCTAAGGGTAAGGGTACCAAATTAAATCTCGTGACTGTTGTACCTGTACACTGCTCTGTGATATTACAGTACTAGGCAGATAAGATGTAAATCCTGACACATTGGAAGACCACGAAGTTCCTGACTATTGACATTGTTGACAGCAGTAAAACAATGATAAACTTATGTGTTATGTGAAAAGGAATAGTAATAACCGCATTGTTTGGCTGCTATCAACATTGTCCATATTCAGAAAGTTCATGTTCAGTTCATGTAACTTATGTGTGGCACTTCCCATCGGCCGGGCACTAGGTTTATAATTATTATGGTCTTTACATAGTATAAAACAGTCACTTTCTGCGTCTGTATGTCTGTCTAAATATCCGCTAACTCCTCCAAAACCACACAATGGATTTTAATGCGGTTTTCACCATCAGTTAGATATTTTTTCACGAAAGGTGTATAATTAATTCTGATTTATGTATGGGTGGTACAGAAAACACACAAACCGAAGCGACCTGGTTAATAATGAATATTAGATAGGAAAAATACATTGAAAAAAATGTGTTTCATTGTATTTGTGCGTCAATACTCCGTAATAACACATATTGTGAACAAAATAAAAACAACCCGCTATCTGTTATGGTTTAAAAGATAAAGCTCTAGAAAGTTAAGACAGATGGATGGGCATATTAATAGGGTTCCGTTGGTGGTAACCGAGTTAGGGTACGGAACCCTAACAAGGAAACATTGCCTGAAAAAAAACTATGGATAGGGGCCCTAATATGGCTGCGTTTATTGTGTGACAAAGTTTGGATAAGGCATCCGTCACCTTCTGACACGTAAATAGGTACGAGAGTGACGGATGCTTTATCCACATTTGTCACGCGAAATAGACTCGGTCATACTAGGCCCGCAACACTACGCTTGGGTCAGCTAGTCACTAATAAATCGAATATTCACTCACTTTCTTCACTGATTCTTTTACCAGGAGACGAGAAGTTGGGAACAGATGGCTTGTACGGTTCACATAGGGTTGCTCCTGAGTTGTCTAAGTCATCCTGCAAAGAAAACCCACGTTCTAGATTGTTAAAGGTCGTCTACATAAAGTCTCACTTTGATTATGATTTTATAATTAATCCATCAGTATGAATTAAATCCATTAAATAGCCCGAAGGCATTCCGCCCGTTTTTGGAGGAGGTTCTTTCCAGGTGGTCCTGCACTCCTAGTTTTTGATGATGCACTCCTAGAATGATGGACACTTTCATCTGAATGATAATTGCATCTCATTGTGGAGATTAAAAAAAGATTAGCACCAGAGTCAGCTATACAGGCCTATCAGGATGAGCGCTCAGCGGTAACATTCTAGTTTGGCTGTTAAAATTTCTCACAGCGATTCGAAATTTTCCGTCATAAAAAAACTGTGGTATATAAATAGAAGATTGATAACCAAGGGTTAAAGGGGTAAGGGTTAAATGTATAACCATTTACCAAATTCCATAAAAAACCTAGAAAAGTCAACGCTATTTATTAAACAATTAAAATTATTTCTCATCAGCAAATGTTTTTATAATTTGAACGAATTTTTCAATGTTAACTACTAAATTTATTTATGGATACCGTGTGTGTGAGTGTGAGAATATACATATATAATATATAATATGTACACTTATTTACATGTTAACCTAGGAAAAAGACTAAGTACTAATTTCACCATACATTGTTAAGTGTTAATCGAGTGTTAGTTCATATATAAATGTTCTTAGGTTGATTTAATATAGCTAGCCCTTTTAGATCTATATTGCTGTGCCCTTGCAGGGTGTCACATGTATACCTACCTACCTGTATTTCCACCTGTGTTTTTGTAATGTGATACGCAATAAACAATTTGAATTTGAATTTAAAAGTACGAGTATCCCATTTCACCCGAGTTATTTCTAGCGCTCGAATGAAGTGAGAGCGCAAATAGTTCGAGGGGAAATGGGTAATTTCACCCGAGTTAGACACTCTACTTTTCATTTCGACCGCGAGGAAAGAAATGGATTATAATTTCAATGTAATTTCGTATTTTTTGACATGCAATGCAATTAATATTGTAATATTACGTAGATGAATAAATAAACTAAACTAAACTATATTCGTGACGTAATAAAGGTCAAATTTCTTGTTTCGAACGGATGTTTGATGTTCAACCTTCAATGTTGTATATAAACTCCATGGTCGTGACCAACTCGATTAAACTTTTATAATGTTAGCAAGTATGTGTGTTTTATAGATGGCCATGCCGAAACGTGAAAAAAAAATGTCATGCTATGCTATCATGGCATTATGGCGGGCAGCAGAATAGAGGTGTTTTTTTTTCTCTAATTGTGAATAAAATAGGCCGGTCGTAAAGTTATTTTAAATATGAACCTATCATAATAAATGCGTCGTTTAACGTATAGTCGAGTTTGGATATAATGAAAAGCTTTTATTTTAATGATAGGGTAATGTCACCAGTAGTCAGCCAGAGACCTGTAGTCGGCCTCTGTCATTACTTTGTTCGAGTGGAAAAAGCATGAAAGATATATTTCCCACTCTTCTCACTTATATAAGGTCGACTACTGGTCCCTGGCTGACCACTGGTGACTTTACCATATGACTACGATAAAAATTAACATAGACAATCGTATCTATTAAAAAAATATACTTTCCACCCTAGTGGTGAAAACGCAATTTTCCACCCGGCTATTCAAATTAAACTTTCCGAACAGTAGAGATGAGAGACCTTTTCTAGGTTGGGAATTATTCTTCTTCGATCATTAATTTTATCTAATTTTAATTCTCGAGTAACTTGAATAAAACTTACCATTGGCACTGCTTCTCTTTTTTCTTCATTTTGTATACATAGCACTGTCATAAATAAAAAACATAAATAATTTAAAAAAAGCAACAACTTATCTTTTATAATATTACGACATTTACAACACATATCATATTAGTAATTAAGAAGGCTTTTAAATTATTAATACCAGAACTAGTAATCATAATACAAAAGAAAATGAATATCTTCATAGTTCCTATGAACTTTGGTCTAGAGACTCGGAGTATGTGAAGCGCGTCTGCAATAAGTCGGGCGTCTTGGTTAAGTACGTGTTTATATTATACTTATCTGCTAGAGTGTTTTGCAAACGCAAACTGGACTCAAAACACCGTCGGTAAACTTATATTGTTAAATACATATACACTTTGTATGTTTTAAACATACATACAAACAGTGAAGGCCGCTAGAATTTTTAATAGTATAGATTGGTGCAAACTAAGTGCTTCAGTGGCCGCGTCCGAGCAACAAGCTACGTTAGTCGTCCGCGTGAGCAAAAGGATAGTATTCTCACATAATATTAAATAGCACAGATGTTTAATAATTAGATATATAAACATGAACCCCATTTTTCATAAACGCACAATAAGCCTTCGTTATTATTTGCCTCTTACTTTTAAATTAAAATGTTATGACGATAGATAAGGACAGAGCACATTTTAGCTATTGTATGTGTAATAAATAAGAAGGGTAATATTATAATTTATTAGGACCTTAAAATTTTATGTGTGTCCACAAAGTTACAAATTATACACTGTGTACATAAACAATGACACCAGATAAACATACTGTTTTTTTATTTATTTTCACTTACTTAATATTATAAACCATGGGTTACATGCCACGTAAGGTAAAAAAGTAGACAGATTTTTTTAAAGCCCGGAACCCTGTGCTCGTCTTGAGAACAGCATAATAAAGTTTCATTACATTCTAATCATTGGTTTAGGAGCGTATAAAGGGTAAACATACAAACATTTATTTATAAACTTTCTCTTTGATCTACTCCGCCTCAGTGGGTTTTTTTTTAATTAGTCAGCCTGTTGAGTTTCCCACTGCTGGGCAAAGGCCTCCCCCCTTAATTTCCACAAATCCCTATCAGTGGCAACGTCCGGCCAGCTGTCAAGAAACGCGTCCAGGTCGTCCCGCCACCTCCGCCTGGGCCTGCCTCGTCTTCGCCACCCGTCTTGCGGCACCCATTTGGTGACTACGTTAGCCCACCTATCCGGGTGCATGCATAGTGGGGATTACCAAAAAAAAACTACTTGCTTTTTCATATTAATTCGAAACGATAGGGTTTTATAAGAATCTCAATCAGCATATCATGATTAAGTGTTATTGTTACTTCAAATATAAGTAGCCTCCCCTACTTAAAACAATAAAATGAAACGAAGTTATTTGTTGTGATCTGTATATTTAATTCCTATGGCCAAACAGTCTTTTCTATCCAGTCAATGTAATTAGAAACCCTTGTGTATAGACCAGGCTTGTTCGGGAGCGCGCAACCAATTCCGAATGACGTCACTCCGATCAAGTAGTGCAAGTAACCCTGGACTGTTATGTTGAGAGGGATCTTCACTTGAAGAGGACCACCGGAGTCACCCTGATGGAAGAAACAGGTAGGTCAACATATAGAAAATAATAAGAAAAGTTGACTAATCCTATCAAAGGACAAGGATTTTCTAACTAGTTTCTCAGACGCATGTACTTTTAACTATTAAGACGCGGGCATAGGCAGAATATTATGTTAAATTAATAGTCATCTTTAGTCATTTTTTTATATTTTGTATTCGATTTATTTATTTTTATTTTTTGAGTAGTGCTCGCATTGTTATGTTCCGGTTTGGGGATAAAACAGCCGGTGAAATGACTAGCATAGATGCATTCCATCTTAGTCCTCAGGGTTGGCAACGCATTTGCAGTCTTAGGATTGCATTGCAGTCTTGTGAATGCGAATATCTATGGGTGACAGTTTCCACTTACCATCAGGTGGCCTGTGTGCTCGTTTGTCTTCTCTATGCCATAATTTAAAAAAAACGCGATAAAATGTGAAGGACCTTCCTCTTGTCACTATAGATACCTTGTAGCATCACAATTCATCAAGTCACAGGTAGGAAATTACCAAAATAAGGAGCTCTCTGCGATAGGGCCTACAAGGTTTTATAGTAACTAAACAATTAAAATACTTGATTGTAAGAGGCCACCTTACTACGTTGAGAGTTTGGCATTACTTCTTTCCATCTCTGGTCGTAGATCCAGGGGTAGACCCAAGTCAATGTGTAGTACTGAAGGACATGCCATAGTGTCAGGTATCCGAGGACGATGTAAAAGACAGAGCAAAGTAGAGAAGAAAGATGACCCAACTACCATGTGGGATTGATTGGGAGACAGATCACACGAGGAAGTTACCTGGCACGAATCCACTCCTCCAGCCAACTTGCCAGCGCAGATTTGGCCATCCTGGACTCCACACCACACCCGGCTGCAATATCGATTTAGAAGGTCACTGCAGACTGCTGAATCTATGATGTCCACTTCGGCAGCTTGCAGTTCTGGTGAGGTCTGGAGGTTGGCTGCAAGTGGAAGAAAATGGTGAAGAACCACGGAGAAGATACAGTAGTTATCCCATGCAGCTGCCTGGCTTCCCTGAAAACCCGCAACTCTATATAGCGTTTAGCGTTTATAGGTTTTCTCGTTCAATATATCCTAAACGGTCCCTATAATCTAAAAATTATAACATGTACAGTCAAGGTAATTGTTTCCTAGACCACTTTGAACTAGGTCAAAGTGACACTGTAAATAAAATCATAAGAAGTCTCTTACGGTTTGATTGATTGCGTCACTTTGACATAGTCCAAACTGATGTAGGAATCAATTTCCTTGACTGTACATCTTTATTTTTAGGAGCTCGATGTCATAATGATT
This sequence comes from Acleris laterana, assembly GCA_963966035.1. Lineage (NCBI taxonomy): Eukaryota > Metazoa > Arthropoda > Insecta > Lepidoptera > Tortricidae > Acleris > Acleris laterana. The sequence goes on from OZ014455.1 coordinate 15,155,027, forward strand.
AAATAAACCTGTGTTATACTTGTACGGACAAGAAAAAATATTTTTTTCAAGTCTTTATTTACAACTCTGTCGGCGTAATTTAATTGTATACTTAACCATGCTAAATTACATCTTTGTAGTACCAACGGTCTCTGAGCTGGACTGCGGACAGACGGATAGACGGACATGGCAAAACCATAAGGGTTATTGATGTCGGAACCCTAAAAATGTGTACCTTTTATGAATCATGAGATACAGCCCGCTGACAGACAGTCAGACAGCGGAGGCTTAGTATTAGGGTCACTTGACTGACGTCCTTTAGGTAAAAAAAAACTACTCACTTGTCTCAATAACACCCCATCCTGTTAAAGTGGCTTCTTTACCAAGGCTGCTGGTATCAAACTTGGTATAGAGGCAAGCCGGTTGAATATACATAGTGAACTCGACTTCTCTCGTTAGTTCTATGATAGCTATATCATGATACTTCTTTGGAGGAGAATACATTGGATGGACTATTATCCTTGAAATATTTTCATCCTTAGGTAAATGAAATCTGAATATCTGGAAAATAAATTTTAAAATCATTTGGTACAAAAGGTACACTAGTTACAGTTACACAAGTACAAAACTTAAAAATCAACTCGTAATGGAGGAGAATGTCATCGCCAAAAAGTTAGTAGGGTAGATGGTAACTGATCAAACTTGAGGAGCGATCCAAAAGGATAAAAGTTACTATTCAGTCACTCTTCTACTCTATCCTATTTGGTTTATTTTATACACAACACGTAGGCACGCTTTAAAATACACTCCGACCTTGAAAGAGCTGTAGAGCAATTTCTCGTCTTAAATACTAAGAATGTGCACATTTCTTCACCCTTTTTTTTGAAACTCAGACCATGTTTATGGTTAAGAAACTCATTGATCCAAGGCAATACAGCATTGATAGGATAATTACGGTCCTACCACCAAGCAGTAGTATTCAAATGTTATTTTCGAAGCAGTTGCTGTGAATAACTATAATTCTAGAGAAATTCCTTTGACTTTGTTGTGGCTTCTAAAGCATTTGAAAATCTTAGAGTTGTAATTAAAATATTCCCATTGGCTTCCAAGCCTTGGTGTACTCGTTGGCCATCTTCATGCAATAAAAATAAATAATTACCACATCAGCAATATTTTTGTCACCAAGCCTCACAATCTTCGGTACAGGGTCTGCAACAGACGTATCAGTGTTCGAGGTCCTGGAGCAATGAGCAGCCGTCAGCAGAAACTTGGAGCTGATTAATGCTGAGCCACACTTGAACACCCAGGTGCCTCCGCCACTTGCCTTCCAACCGAGTGCACCCTGGAAATACCACTGCAATTAGAACTCTCAGGAGATATTCAGGTGTTTTAACTACCATCATTGTTATATTCAAGACATTGATGGAAAAAAAACAGTAATTTCGGGTGTAAAAGAAAGAAATATATTAATTTAGTGCCTATACAATTACAGAGAAAATAGCAACAACTTATTAAACTGTACCTAAAGACACAAAAAGGGCGGTCGCCCTCACTCACTCATAAATGCAGGCATGTAGTCACAGCACTAATTTACAGTTGGAACTGATTAAATAAATAAATAAATATCAGGGGGACAATGTCACACCAATTGACCAAGACCCAAACTAAGCTCTAGGCTTGTATTATGGATTAGACAGCCGGTGAAATGACTAGCATAGAGGCATTCCATCTTAGTCCTCAGGGTTGGCAACGCATTTGCAGTCATAGGATTGCTCTGCAGTCTTGTGAATGCGAATGTCTATGGGTCACAGTTTCCACTTACCATCAGGTGGTCTGTGTGCTCGTTTGTCATCTCTATGCCATAAAAAAAAAAAAAAAATATGGGTACTAGACAACGATATAAATACTTATACAGAGAAATATATACTTAAATATATAGAAAACATCCATAACTCAGGAACAAATATTTGTGCTCATCACACAAAATTATTTGCCCTTGCCGGGATTCCTACCAACTAGGCCAGCGCGTCGTCAAATAAGTAGAATATAGGTAGGATCATTTTTCACCATTCCATTCAAGGAAAAAACTTTGTAATTAATTTAATTTGAAATAATATGCGAAGACGACAACGACGGTCGTTCAAATGCCGAAATAATAATAACTAAATATTATAGTGGATCATTCGACCCTAATTTTAAAATTAAAACATTATGGATTGTCCAATAAAGCTTCAAGTCTCATGTCTTCTTATCTAAGTGATAGAACTCAAACAGTTGTTGTAAACAAAACGCAATCTGTTGGAGCTACAGTGAAATTAGGTGTGCCGCAAGGCTCAATTTTAGGCCCTTTTTTATTTCTGGTTTATATAAATGACTTACCACCAACAGTAGATAAACTTTGTGAGATTGTACTTTTTGCTGATGATACTTCATTAATTTTCAAAGTAGATAGAAAGTCCATTGACTACAGTAGGATAAACGCCACACTAGTTAAAGTACTTAATTGGTTTACTAGTAACAATTTACTACTAAATGCTAAAAAAACTAAACGTGTTAGGTTCGCTTTGCCTAATGTTAAACCGGTAGATTCTAGTATTTTTCTAAATGACGAGTGTCTGCAAATGGTAGATAAGGCAGTTTTTCTAGGCATAACCATAGATAAAAATTTGCAATGGAGTCCCCATATAGCGGTACTGGCAGGTAAACTAAGTTCGGCAGCTTACGCGGTTAGGAAAATTAGACAACTAACTAATGTTGAGACAGCTCGCATAGTTTATTATAGTTATTTCCATAGTGTGATGTCGTACGGTATTCTGGTTTGGGGTAAGGCAGCTGAAATACAAAGTATATTTGTCTTACAAAAAAGGGCTATTCGTTCTATTTATAACTTAAATTCCCGTGACTCCTTAAGAGAACTTTTTAAAGAAATTCACATCTTAACTGTAGCGTCTCAATTTATTTATGAGAATATTATTTATGTTATTAAAAATTTAAATTCTTTCACCAAAAATTCCGATGTACATAATCTAAATACAAGAAATAAAAATAAAATTGTTATCCGAAAATTCCGCGTCCGTAAAGTATATAAATCATTTGTTGGTCAATGCATTCATTTCTATAACAAATTACCTGACGAAGCTTTAACATTACCCTTTCCAGCACTTAAAAATTACTTAAAAAAGTCGTTAATATCTAAAGCGTACTATAGGGTCGAGGACTATCTAACAGATAAAAATGCTTGGCCTAAACCCGAAACTTAGTCATTCATAATTTGTAAAATTGCAAAGTTGTTTGTCTAGGGGACACCGTTGATGTGGGAAAGCATATCAAACTTTTATTTGGTTGTCCTGTGTTTTTTTTTTTCCTCTCCTCTCTTCCCCCCCCCCCCCCCTTGTCTCTCTCGTAATATTTTTGACATGTTTTCCTGCTGAACTACGCATGCTATTTGCTATTTGATATTATATTTAATTTAATATTTATTGCTTTATATAATGCTAGATTAAGTACTACCATTGTAACATGTTTAAAAAATGACTGACTGCTGAGTTTCTTGCGGCGTTTCTTCTCGGCAGTGGTCTCCTCTTGGGAAGCGCTGGTAGATTCATGACGTGTAAAAGTGCCCGTGCGGCCTACTTACTGAATAAATATCTTTTATCTTTATCTTTATCTTTTATGGAGATGGCAAACTTACTTATACATAGAAATACATACTTAAATACAAAGAAAACCACCAAGGCAGAAAAATACTCTTACCATGTGAGGGTATTCGCCGGGTCCAGTGATATGTCCACCAACGGTGTTAGCAGGTAGGAAACTGTCTGGGTGATCCTTTAAGAAAATATACTCGAGACCTGTAAGTTAAATGTATCAAGAATTAAAATGATGGTAAATAAGTACAGGGGGGTTTTATTATGATATAGCTATGCCATTCTGTTTACGCTGGGAGAACAGGACGGAGCTATATAACTTCTATAGCTCTGTCCTTTATGCTCGCCGTAAAGTGAACAGCAAAGCCATGTTATAATAACCCCCCAGTTCCTCCAACTCCTTAATGGCTTTTGGCTGGCAATCACACTTGCCTACTAATAATACTATACGAGTAAACTATCATGAACTTAGATTTCAACAAAAGCCTACCTGCAGAACATATCCAAGAATTGGATACTCAAAGTAAAACGTATAAATACTCGAGTTCATAAAATATGTATCTGTAAGCTTGTCACTTTAATCGTTGTAACAATTCATGTGTGGCAGTTTAAACATGGCATTAAATAGACAAGGTACTAAAGTGTATACATATTTATAAACTCGACTGTACTAATAGTTATAATATATTGATAAATAAATGTTAATAATTACACAAAGATATCCTATACTATTAAACGAGTACTCGAAAACAGCTTTAACGATTTTGATAACATTTGGAACATACGGGTTTACGGGAATGAAAAATCGATCTAGTTGTCATCCTCGGGACATTTATTTTTTAACCCGATTAACGCTCGGTTTTCCAGACACTATTTATACTAAACAAATACTCACATTGGCGCTCTCGCTGTTGTTTTAAATGTCGGGTTCTTATCTGCCAAATATATTCGTCGCACTCTGAAATAAGACAATACAAATTACATTGCCATTGGAGGAAATTAGAGTAAGATACTCCCAAAATGATATCAGCGGTCATACTGCAATATCTCTCAACTGCAACCTTCATCAGTGGTATTTGGTCACCCTCGTGGGGGTTACATCCCTTTGGGTTACTCGGTTAATTCTAAGAACAATGCAATCTGGGCATTGCCACATAAGTTCAGCAAAACTTTGGGTTAAGTCGATTACTTTGGATTTACCAGAGAATAGGTAATAACTCATCCAAAAATCGCGCACTCACTACCCTCGGCGACAATTTACTATTTGATGTTTGTAATAGTTAAGTTTTTTAGGTAAACTAAATTGTAAAAAAAAACGGTGTACATGACAACGTAAGCTATCGTAGCAATAAATCAAGTTTCACTCACTTGCTTCACTCAGTCTTTTACCAGGAGACCAGAAGTTGGGAACAGATGGCTCGTACGGATAACATGGCCTTTCGGCTGGATTGATCGGGTCTGGTTTTAAAGTAGCACTTGTGTACTTCGAATTATCCTGTAAACGTTGCATTTGTAAAGACAGTTTCATTGACTGATAGCCTGCATGCTTTTTGTGATACATCGCGTTGCTGCAATAGCTCTTGGCTCAAAAATGTTAAAACAATCCGTCATTGAATTGCTACAAGCATTTACGTTGTGACATAGGGCCTCTATTCTAGGCGATAAATACCATATCCGTACCTATTTGATCTGTTATGGTATCGTTTTTAACTCAGCCGACATCACTGCCAATTAAATAAGAGGTCACAGACAATTATGTTTTTTACCGCCTAGCATCTCGGCCCTGTTTGTACGAATTTTCCCATCGACGATTTAATTTGTGTTATATTCAGTTGGTAAGATTTTGAATTACACGTACCAGTGGTTCAGTAGTTGTGTCTGCATAGCCCCAGGACCACCTGTCTTCCAGGTCTTTCTGCGAAAAATCTCTCGGTTCGGAAAGGTTCTAGATAGCATAAAAATACGACTGCATAATTTAACTTTTGAAGCTATGACTAGGACAGACAGACACACACAGGCAGGAGAAAGGGTTAACCCTTTAAAGGGCAATTTTAAAATCTGGTACTAAAAATGACCACTTACAACTAATACTTTTTGTATCTTTTATTGAAAGGATTTTGTGTGAATAGGAGGAATCTAATGAGGCTAGAATTCAGGTTTATTTTTATTTTTGCCCTATAAAGGGTTAAACCATTTCGAATAATCATTTATAAAAGAAATAAGACTAACATTATTTTGATCTCTGATTCTTAATGTAACCCACACATTCACAGTATTTTTTTTTTAATTTGGCGTTTGATAGTTAACACTGTAGTTGATCTTATAAATCAATAGAGGACAAGTACATTTTAATCATAATTATATTTTCAATAAAGTTGATAAAACTTACCCTCTTATCTCTCACAAAATCCTCTGGCACTTCATTTCCCTCCGTTCGTAATTGTGTACATAGCACTGTTACATTAACATAAATAAAATTAAGTAGGTATCACAATAAAGTATATTTTACAATATAAATTATAAATACGTTAGATGTAATTTAAAAATCTTGTAAATTATTAATACCTGAGCTCGTAATCGTTAGACTACAGAGCATGAATATCCTCATAGTCCTATATCCAATTATCTTTGTTCTAGTGACCCCAAGCATGTGCGACGCGTCCGCAAAAGGTCGGGCGTCTTGGCTTAGCACTTATATCACACTCATCTGCTGGAGTGATTTGTAAATACAAACCGGACATAAGAGTACAGTCGGTAAAGCTGTCTTGTATGTTTTCTAAGCATTTATGTGTTTATTTTTCTATGTATGTTTATAATTGTTGTCTTGTACCTATAAGTACAAGCCAAGAGCTTCCCAAAGCAGCTCAGTTTAGATTGAGAGAAAGGGACAGAGCTATAGCAGTCATACAGCTATGATCCTTTTTCTATAACTAAAGTGAACTGCTTTTTCATGTCATGGTAACCTCCCTGTGTTATCGTATTGTCAACTTTTTGATAGCTCTTAATTACCTAGAAGTAATCGCCACCGAGTTAAAACAGTACCATAACCGGTCAAAGACGATGTAGGTACCTAGATTTTACCTAGTTTATTATACATATGTAGTTATTTATTTATCTTATATCATTTGGTCTACGTAGCTTAAATACCTGCTTTGTTTTTGATCAAAAGTGTTGGCGTAATTCATTAGGCAAAAAGCGGAAAAAAGCAGGCAGTTCTAAGTTTAAGATTTCTGTTTGAATCAATCCTTCTACGACCCAATACTTAGTGAAAGTACGTAGCGCATTTTGCATCTTCTGTAACTTGTTCTTGATAAAGTACGCAGAAGTTGTTTGTGATTTGTTTACCGTTACATTGTAACGCTACCGAGTGTATTGGTCGGCATTTACGTCAGTAAATATGACGTCAGAAGTAATAAAGTTCTATTGCATTGTTATCGAAGAATAACTTTAGATAAATTTATTGTGAACTTAATGTTATCAGTAAAATGTATTAAGGTAATATATAAATAGATTAAATGCCTATGGTAGAAAGAAAATATTCATGAAAAAACTGGGGACAACCCACATAATTATTGGCGAAGTCTTAAGCTCTAGATATAGAATAGAATAGAATCCTTTATGTCAGGCCGACAGACCCATAACATTTGTTAGTAACAGAGGTACTTAGACTATGTTAGTACTACTAACTACTACATTTAACTTATTTATTTATTTATTTTATATATGTAAAAATAGGTTTGACTTGTCCTACCCAGTTAATCAAAATCGGACAGTCAAACCTGCCAGCTATCATTTTCAGGATACTGTTGGGGCTTTTCCTGACGCGATCCATGTGTGATGCGATTTTCTTACGCATGATCGCCAGGAAGCCGTCTGTGCGCGGCTCCGTAAACATACCTGAGGCGCTGCACCACCTCGGCAGGCCCAGCAGTATCCTGAAAGGGTTATTGTATTGCACGCGAAGGGCGTTATAAGCTCGTTTCGTATACTTAACCCACAGGCTGCTCGCGTAAAAGGATTGACTATAAGCTTTAAATAGCGCAACTTTAACCTCATTTGAACATCTCGCAAACCTGCGGGCCAGCATATTGCTTCTCACTGATAACGCCCTACGCTCCCTTTCAATATCTTGATCATCACACAGGTCGTCAGTGATTATGTGACCAAGATATTTAAAACTATGCACTGTTTTAAGTACAGTGCCCCCAAGAGTGACCGGAGGTACGTAGTAGGGCTTTATTTTACCGGCTTTGAACACCATCAACTCACTCTTGGTAGCATTGTAAACTAGACCATGGTATTTCGATATACGGTACTAGACAGGCAACATTAACATATCAAAATAAATGTCTCAGGACAGAGTTAGCTTAGTTGGTAGTGGCCCTGCCTACGAAGCTAGCGGTCCCTGGTTCGATTCCCAATTTAGTGGATATTTGTCTCTTAGTATTGGGTGTTTTCTATATATGTACGTATTTATCAATATATATATATCTATGTTTATCGTTATCTACTACCGATAGTACAAGACTATAGAACTAAGTTTGGGACTAGTGAGATAATCCCTCAATATTTTGAGGTATTTATTATATTTAAATATATAACATACCTATTTACGTAGAAAACACACAAAACTCAACTAAACCTGGTGCTCATCTTTTTTTTTGATCTCAACAGAAATAGAATTCTGGATCAATAGCTTTGTAAGCAGGGTCACTGTTAACTGGTCTACGTCGTCAATTATTCATATAATTTAATATATAACATTGAATCAATTTACATTTCTATATTAATTCCTTATAGATCTCGGCGTAACAATGCTTAGCACATAATGTAATTATAATAGCACAGTATAGTTTAATGATGTCATTTCTAGATAAACATAATTTTATGCATCAACAACTGGAAAAAATAACCCGCTATAATTTATTCGAAGAAATCTATAATCATGTTACTCTGGGAACTAACCGTCATTAGGTACTCGGAGTTTCCTCACGGAACCCGTTGTTTCCCTTTATTTGTCATAATGTCTTTGTCTCCATAATTGTTGTGAGTTATATTATTCATATCGTCATATTATAAAATCTTCATGTTTTTGAATTTCTTAAATGTCTGTTTCAAAACATCCTGAAAAAGTAAGTTTCTCAAAAAACTCTATGATTGCGATAATTATGACTTGAAATTATAATGAAAATATGGATATATATCTAAATGTGATAAAAGTGAAAATTATCGTTTGGAAATCGCCTTAAGTAAATAAACATCTGTGCGTGCACTTTGACTTTGACAGTCGAATGTCGTTTGACTTTAAACTAGCAGCTGGATAAGGAATATAAAGTTTTTAACGAATGAAAGAGACAAGGTTCAAAGTGTTGATTACCGAAAGTTTTCTTCAGTTTTAATTCGCTTTCAATGGGCGGTCGGCATATGAAGGTGACGGCACCAATGATGGACACTTCACTCTTAATTTAAATTATATAAGGTTCTTAATTGACTATTGCAAAACAATCAATTAAGGACCATGTAACCCTTATCTACTGTAAAATAAGAATCAGGTGTTCATTATTGGTGCTTTGTCCATTACTGGTGCCGTCACCCTAGCTGCGTACTTTCGTGCTTTGTTAATGTAACGTTTGAACTACTGCATTACATTGTTCGTTTATTCAAGTGCAGCTACTTGCAATGGTGACTTTGCGGATAGCGATTTTAATTATCGAGTTACTGTTGTCATAGTAACAGCGTCAAATGACGAGAAAAATATTGCGTCAAAATGAATGTATGTATGTATGTATGTAAACTCTTTATTGTACAAACAGAAAATAACAAATCAAAAATAAACAGAAACATAAAAGGTAAGTATGTACAAAGGCGAACTTATCCCTATAAGGGATCTCTTCCAGTTAACCTTTGAGCGATTGAGAGAAGAATAAAAACAATGGATGGCTAAACGTACAACGTATTAAAGATACAGAAGTTTAAATAATAATAGCAAATAAATATGTAGGTATAATAAATATATAAATTAAATAGGATAAATAAATAAATAAATACATTGTATGTATAAATATATATATATAAATAATATATATAAGTATGAAAGGAAGAAATCAATCAAAAAAATGAATCATTGGTTTTCTGCGACACGATTCTATAGTGACTTAACAATTGAAGTTTCTATTCTATAGATGAATTAGCGAGAGCATGGAATTGCATATGTAGTGGTATTGTGTGCAAGAGAAAGAGAAATACTTAACATATGAAATTCCACGCTCTCGCTAATCCATCTATACATATTTTTTTGTTTTTGTTTGGTCTGGAAAACTTGAATGTTGTTGTGCGCTTAGGCCACAGATTATAGGATATGTATATATGTCTATAGAGCCATAGATAAAATATCTATTTAAACCACAGATTAGTGAGTATTTTTGGCATTTTTTTTTTTCATGTTTATGTCCTGGACTCTGGTCCTTTAAGCCACAGATTATGTAATGTTTTTTATTTAGGTTGTTATAAATTGTTTGTGTCACCTTGTTTGTAAAATGTTTGTGTCACCTTCCGTGCTGCCACCGAGCGGTCTCAACGGAAGACCAGCGCTGGCTTAACAGCTGGCACATGCTGAGTTGGGACCGTTTCACAACAACCTTGTTTTTTTTTTCCTTATGTGTTTTCTTTTTTTCTTTTTAGTGTGTTGTTGTGAATAAATATTTTTATTATTATTATTATTATTATATTTAACTTGTGGTATGGTGGTGTGGAAAAAAACTACAGTATTTGCATTTTATATCGGGATAGTTTCCCAACTTGACATCTTACTTTAATAATAAATGTAACGTCACTTAATAAATTTCTGGTCGAACGCAGTCTGATGGAAGAAGAAACCATCGACGAGAAGAAGGTCCAACTTTCTGGTATGGAATAAGGTCTGCCTATGAACACGAAGGGGAATGAGCGTGGAAAATTGAGGATTAGGGCTAAATAGTAGGTAAACGTGACAATGTTTTTTCTGGAAAGCTTCTTATATATTTCACCACCAAACGACCCTTTCTATCCAGTCGACGTAGTCGGCCACTTTGGTGTAGACGCCGGGCGCATCGGCGCGGGCGCACCCAAAACCGAATGACGTCACTCCGACTATGTAGTGCATTGACCCCAACTCAGCTGGTACGGGGATTTTAACTTGCAGCGGGCCACCGGAATCTCCCTAGAAAAGAATATTAACTCAAGAATAAATAAATAAATAATCGGGGACATTGTCACACAAAATTACCTAGTACCAAACCTTCTAGATCTATGGGTATTAGGCAATGATGAACATAATGTAATGCTTACGTACTGATGCCTCTTACGCAGGTATGGGTGTCGTACTTTTGCAGGATTCAACATGAGGTAAAGTAGGATTGGGCAATTCCATGACAGAGAGTAACGTAAGTTTCTAGCGTTCTGCTTGTTCTTTTAGTTGTATTACAAAATAGAAGAACTATTTTACCCCGGTATACGTGTTTAAATTTATATCTAGAAAAATATTTGCATTAAAAGTTTAGAAAAACACGCATTGAAATGGTAACTTTCGTTACATTATCGTGGAATTACCCGATTGACGATTGACTAAGCATGCTGATTTTCAAGCAAAATACTATCTATGAATAAAAGTGATTAAACAGTGAGTTTTTCCGTCTGTTTTCTTATTTGGTACACCTTCATGGATAAACCGCTACAGCAATTTTAATAAATTTGTTACGGGGATACTTTAAATCTAGGAAGCACAAGTTTGCTCTCTAAGAATTTTGAAATGCGAATGAATTCTGTAGTTTATAAAATCAACATTAAGTTTTTCGCCGAATGAGAAGTAGCTCAGTATTTCTTGTTTAAAACATTGCATCAAATAACCAATAAACTTGAACCTATTTAATTCCCTCGTCCTGTAAAAAAACCCATATAAAGCGAACATTTTTAAATGGTATCCCGATTTTATTAAACATTGAAAATAAAATGTATTGCTCGCGTATTCGAAACTGGGGAAATCTTTCAATGCCTTTTATCGGTTTTCGACAAAGTGTTTGCTGTAACATTACTCATATTACGATTTTATTCCATTTGGGCGTGTGATTTTTAAAACGAATCTCAGGTAAAAGAGATTTTCTCTTAGTCGATATAAATAAAATAAAATGATTTAATTATTAATTACATCAGTAAATTATAGTTTATTTGTTGCTTATATCTTACTTGAGCTGTCTAACATCTTGTTAAACTGGTCTGAATTTGTACCTTTTTACAACAATCACACTATTGCAACTAGCAATCAATTGTAGGGTTTAATAGAAAGGGAACGACAGAAAGCTATATCAGGACTCAGGTCTATCTATCACAGCAGTTTGTTTACCACCCCCAAACCTGTAATGTATATCCACCAACTGGTCAATCAACAGAATTACTAGTATGTATGTATGTATGTAAACACTTTAATGTGAAACCAGAACAATACAACTAATATTAAAATATGTACAAAGGCGAACTTATCCCTTTAAGGAATCTTTTCCAGCTAACCCTCGTGAGATTGAGAAGAGTGAAAGGTTGTGCAACGAGTAAACAAGTGTACAAGAAGAAGAATATAACACATTAAGTAACCAATAAAGATTATATCAATAAAATTAAAATTGAACTACATTCAAATACCTACATAAATAGATACAGAAATATATATGTTAATAGTTAAATATACATACATAAACTAAATTAAGGATAATTGATATTGATTCAGATTCAGATTCAGATTTTATTACTCAATATAACACAGTATAAATTACATTACATGTCAAATTATATGCAGTTACATTGAGATCGTCAGAAATAGAATTAAATTATAATAGTAAAAATAGTAAAAGTCAACACAAAAACAAAGTACATTACAAAATAGAATAAAATAAAATAATAATAATTAAAAGTCAAACTAATTTACAAGTCAAGTTCCATATACTCAGATATATTGAGGAGATAAAGTCAAGCCAGAACTTCTTTAATTTGCCTTTTAGGGAATCTACCGTTTGTGATTGCCTAATGCCAGTCGGTATACGGTAGTAAGTTGGTTAAGAGAATATCAGCTGAAGGCTGTATAGATTTCCTAACTGCTTGATCCACCCGTGGTCACAAATGAAAAATATCCTAGACTCTGGGTCAGGTGGTGAACATAAGAGTACTTTTTAGAAAGATCTATTAAATACGTGGTCAGGTAGAACCAACCTGGTTTGAACAGCTTGGGGACATTTGTTGAATCATGAAGACAAAGAACCATTTTCATTTATCATCCAATTTAAAAATAATACTGACTTTTGCTTATTTTCTACAGACTTATAAAATTGTATGTATGTATAAAAAATGACCCTGTGGTCTGTATACAAAATAGTTAGTTACCTAGATTCTGCCCGCGACATTGTCCACGTCGAATCATTAATACGTTACACCTCGCGTTTCCCTCCCGTATAAATCCCTCCAGCCCAGGCCAGCCCATTTTCAGTGTCATGGAGCCACATAACCACCATGCCAACGCTTGCGCACACAAACTATCACCTTTATAATACGAGTGTGATCATAAATTATTTACCTGGCAAGAGTCAACTCCACCAGCGAGACGGCCGGCACACAGCTGGTTCTGCAGACCACACCACAGTCGGTTGCACCAGCGCCGCAGCAGGCCATTGCAGGTCGAGGTGTTGATGAGATCTACTTCAGCTGTCTTGAGGTCGGGCGATGTCGTTCGACCGGCTGATAATACGGAATAGTACATTACTGCCTAGGCCCGGAATGTAGGGCATTGCAAAAACAATGTGAGGAAATGATACTACTTATGAGTAATATAAATTTGTAAAAATAAATTCGACGAATTGAGAGAATCTTCTCCTTTCTTTCAAAACTATGAGTACTTAGTAAGATACTTTGACAAACAATGCCCTGCTGCGGGTAACACCTTATTAAGTTGGCTGTATGAGATTTATTTCATGGTCCTGTCAATTTTATTTCTACAACAGAGCATTTTAAAAAACGCAGCACATGGGTTTTCATACGTACGAGTATATTTTACTTGTAGGAAGAAAATGAGGCTCCGAGCTTTCCGAGCATGTTTTAGAAATAACGTATAACATAATTAGTAACATAATATCCTGTTCAAGAAATTACGTAAGGCAGCTGTAGTCATTAGCACAGAAGCATTGCATTATTAACCCTCGCACCATATTGCATATTTCTAAGAGCTCATTTATCAGGTAAAGAGAGTTCCACCATGTAACCATGAACCGATTAGTTTTCACTAACTTACTCGTAAGTACATTACAAATGTTCTTACTGTGGAAAGACATGTGCGGATTCCTGCTCATTGAAACAGCTGAGCGTGTGAGAGGGTAATTGCACAAATATCCTGTGAGCTAGTTTACCTTTTTAATGCCATTAAAACCATGTAATTCTAATTCTTAGCGAGTTCGGGTCACTCTGGTCACGTCACACGTGATCGGTTTCATATGCGTTCCTTAATTATAAATTTAATTCATAGTCTATGGAACTTTAGCTCCTTTCGTTGATAATATGACGGTTTGTATAATTATTCATTACTGTTAAAAATTAAGATACAGTATGGTGCGTGAAGGATCGAATACTTCTACTTATAACATTATCGTGACTCGCTACATATAGTTTAAGATTGTAGGAGACAAGTCAGACCGGAAAAAATATATTTATAAATGGTGACGTAAGAAAACCACTTTATTACCTGCTAAGTAAAAAATTAGGAGCCTACAAGTTTCCTTAACTTTATTTAAACTCAGTTGTTGCCGCTTGAAACTTTTACGACAGTCTTGTAACACTATTTTATTTAGGGCCTGTTTTACAATCGGCGAGTAAATTTATCTGCCATTTAAAATTAGCTTGTCTATTTTCCAGTGTAAGAATGAGAAAGGGCTAAATTTATCTGTCAAATATGCTTTACTTGTCGGTTGTGAAACGGGCGGTTAAAGTAGTTTGTAGGCAGCGTAACATCTTATTATCAACAGCTTATATTGTGATGCAACAAGAGATACATTGTTTTGATTGCACTGCTTGTCTTTGCGTGTTAATGTTTGGTATTAGTAAAGGCCGACCAAGTTTTAATTGATAGATTGTAAACTCCTGACACAACAGCGACTCTTAATTACAGAGTTGATAACCTTTAAACAATCTATCCATCTGTTTGTAAGCTACGAAGCTATAAACCGATAAGCATGGGAACACTACATAATTGCGAAGAGCCATAGTTCCAAATTGATCAAAATTCCGGATTGTCATAATTTCGAATGCAATGTTTTGATAGAAGACTTTATTTTCTTGATATCGTCCTAAACCATACCTAACCTAATCTGCATAAGTAGAGCAATTGAAACTAAAATAGCTCCAGCGTAGGGTTTCGGAAAAATTAAAATTCGGACAATGAATATTTTGAAAAAAGTACTTCGGAATTTCAAGGTGTTCTCGACAGACCTACCTCCTTAGGTTAGAAATAACTATACCTGTTTCCACAACCCCCCATCCAGTGATAGTAGCCTTGCCAGGATCCATGCCAGGCTGCCACAAGCACGCTGGCTGGATCAGCTTGGAGAGTTCCGCGTTCTTGGACAGCTGTACCAGGGCGATATCGTGGTACTTCCTCGGGGAGGAGTAGGATGGGTGCTGGATGATTCTCATTATAGTCTCATCGTGAGATTCAACGCCGTTGTTTGGCTGCAAGAAGATGATTTTTGAGATTTAACTTAAATGCGTCAGCCGTAAATGATAACAATTAAATGATTTTGATATTTAACGAGACAGAAGAGGATGGAATTCAGACGACTCAAAAGTTACTCGGAAATTGTTCAAAAATAAGTGTTTTGTTTTTTTACATTTGAAAGGCATACTTAGAGGAGAGATTGTGACGATTCGAAACTGTTCGTTTGAAAAATAACAACAGTTTGAATGTGGTTCAAAAGTAGTGAAGACGCTGAAGCTGAATAAATTGAGCTGCGTCAAATCGCAAAGGCCTAATTCACATGACAATGTTTTGGACCTAGCCACACCGCCGGCCAGAGTAAAAAACCCTTTAAAAACGTGACGCAGTTGACGCGACACTGCAGAACCGTTGCATCATTGTATTTTTTTATGGCATGGGGTTGGAGAGCGAGCATACCTTGAAGGTAAATTGGATCTATGACCCATAGATATTTGCATTCTCAAGACAAGAATCTTAAGACTGCAATCCTTAAACCACAATTGCTTTCCCAACTCTAACGCAGTATTTAAAGCTTTGGTCTTCTTTCGGATCTTTCAATCTTTACCTCCGGAACAGGTAGTACTTTAGCTAGATCACTTACTATATCCAGTATGTTGGTGTCCCCCAGCCTCACTATCTTAGGTTCAGGGTCAGCCAGGCTGGTGTCCCGTCCAGCCCTGGCGCAGTGCGCTGCAGTCACCACAAAGTTGGGGCTGATGAGGGCACCACCGCATTTGAAGATCCAGGTACCTTCAGTAGCTTTCCACCCGATTGCTCCCTGGAAGAGTTTTAGATGGGTGATAAAAATAGCAGACTCGGTCTTCTATCGATACATTTTACATTTACTTAGAGACTGAAATGTGCATAGGCATAGCTCTAGTTTTGTTAAAAAGTGAGAGAGTAGAACTCACTAACGGCTATGATATTTTACCAAAACGATCGTAGTGGGAAATCTTGGGGATGACCTTTGTCCAGCAGTGGACGTCTTGCGGCTGATGATGACGATGATGATGATGATGATGATGATGATGATGATGATGATGATGATGATGATGATGATGATGATTGTATCTTATGACATTTGTAACCGAAATGGTCACATTTTTACAATTTGCCCTCTTTTTTACTGTGTCTAATACAGTAATCATATTGTAAACAACACTATACGATGCAATTTGATGATGTAGCGTTGTTGGAGTTTGTTAAGAATTAGAGATTTCAAATGTGTGATGATGATGATAATAAGATTACTTAAATATAGACAGAGCGCTGGCTCAGTTGGTAGTGTCCTTGCCTACGAATCAAGTGGTCCTGGGCTCCCGGTAAGTGCAGATATTTGTGTGATGAGCGCCAATATTTTGTTCCTGTCATGGATGTTTTCTATGTATTTAAGTATATATTTAGCTGTATAAGTATTTATATCGTTGTCTAATACCAATAGTACAAGCCTAGAGCTTAGTTTAGGGATAGGTCTATTGGTGTGGCGTTGTCCTCTGATATTTATTATTTATTATTCGTAGTTGTCCTACCATATGAGGGTACTCTCCAGTCTGGGCGTATCGGCCGCCGACGATTAGGTTTCTGAAGTGAAGGCCAGCGTTCCTCCTGTTGTAATCGATACCTTTAATTAAAGTAATAAAGTCATACTTTACTTAATTACAATTGTCATTTTAAACATGTTGCGTAATTACTAATTGCCTATTAAAATATTCATAGTTTGATAAGAGAACATTGAATTTTGGTTAGAGTTCACGGACACGTTTATTTTATGGTTTATAAACTCGTTTCATATTAATCAATTCTACTTCATCAACGAGTTTTAAGAACTTAAATATGGTAACCTATCTCAAAGTCTAAAACTGTTAGTCCGAATTTCGTTTCGACAAAAACTATTCGAATTGTTATGATTTGTCCGATGACAGGTTTCGTAATTTTTTTTCTTCACCATTTTACGTTTAGTAAAAGTATCGTTTGTCCGAAAAACTTTTCCCGTCTCATTTACTTGCCCTATGAATTGTTACGTATTTTGTTTATTAGCCCATTTTTTATTTAACCAATGATACTTTTGGCACTGCATACGTTTAGACAAATTTTCAGTTTACTTTTTAACGCTATCCTAAGTTATTTTTCGACAGACTTTCCGCTGTTATATATTATCGCAAACACTAAAAATGGCAAATGAAACAGCTGGCAAACGTTTTTTAGTGTTTCAGATAGGTAAGCATTTTTTATAGTATCAATTATTTTTATTCATACCGTTTTTCTACCTAATTTTAATGAAAAATGTAAAGCGAGCGAGCGAAGCGAGCGAGCAAGATGGGTCTGGGCAGAAGCGACTCGGATAGGTTAGGTTAGAAGGCTAAGGCGGGAGCGAAGCGTAGCGAAGCTCCCGCCTTAGCCTTCGAGGTTATTTTTTTGTCGTCCCTAATAAAAACATGCTTGCTTTATGCAAAATATTTACATTTATTTATTGTTGCTTGTTTATTACAATTAGAGTATGGTGAATCAACAAAAGGTATAAGACATATTTTTGTCATCGTGAGATAAACATTTCCAGTACCTTATTAGGCAGTTAGGTACCTACTTAACACCTACATAAAAAAAAAAAAAATCGGATCGTTACATCGGACAAATGAAATAAAAGTTAATTAAAAAAAAGTCGAATTATTAATAAACCGAAAGGTTACATGGGGTAACTGATACTTCGGACAAATGAAATTTATGGAAACATATAATTTGTCGAATGATCAAAAAACCGACACAATAAATGCCGAATTGTAAGAATTCGAAATGAATTTTCGGACAAATGAAAATAAAATAAAACGAAATTTGTCGAATAGTTTTTGTCGAAACGAAATTCGGACTAACATTTTTAGTGGTTCAGATAGGTAACCCTTAAATATACTTACAGGCTTTGTCTTTCTGCGCTTTTTCTTGCCGATATTTCATTTGCCAAACATATTCGTAGCACTCTGAAAGATGAATTAAAAGCTGTGTTATTACTAAATCCTTTTAATCGTGTGTCCGTATTGGTTGCCGCACGGGTAACAGATGTTTTGGACGACGTTAAGAAGGACGTAAGTAACAAACTTAAATCAACCGAGAAGTACTCTGTTGTATGGTAGTGACGGGGCCCTGCTTATAGGTACTTAAGACTGCACCGAGCAAACGTCGAGCGTCCAGTGGCGCCCTCATTACTTTTATTGTGTTTTCTAATTAAATAAAGAAGTTCCTTGCAATCATACGATACGTTTTTGTAGTGCAAGTAAAAACACAATTTATGGCATACGTTTTAAACTTTAATAACAATTGCCCTTTGAGTAGTGGCCACTTTTTTCCGTTAAGTTGATAACTCAAAGGTGAATTGTTATCAAACTATGTGATATACCCTATAAGTTGTGTTTTTATTTGTAGCACAAAAACCTACCGACCAATTTCTACAAAATACTTTAGATTATGAGAAAACACAATAATAGTAATGAGGGCGCCACTGTACATCCGGCGTACGCTCGGTGCAGTCTTAAGTATATGTCTTACTTGATTCACTAACTCTTCGACCTGGCTTGCTAAAGTTAGGCATACGTGGGTTGTATGGAGCACACACGTTTGGATCTTCATCTGCTTGCGGTGGTGGAGGGTTACGGTTAATTTGACCCTAAAACACAAGGATGCATAATAATATGTAAGCTTATTTATTGAGTCAGCCTAAACAAGACCATTTCTCGACATGGCCTTCAAAAACGTTTTCTTAACTTTTCTGTCTGGCTGGTTCAAAATGACAGGCAATAATTATAAAATTAAATAGGTAATTATTGGTATTATTTATTAAGGCTACTGGTGGCCAACTTTAAATGCTACTACTTAATATATTATGTTTTTATACCTTGTTTAACTTCCGTACCAAAGAAAAATTACAATAATATTCGAAGCAAATAAACTTGGGTATAACTTTTTAAATTAATTTGTTTAGTTTATTGTTGTTAAATCGGTCTGAAATCTACTCTTATCATAAAAAAAAATTAAAACAGTAAATTAGGATTGATACCAAAAAAAGTATCATTACTTACGTTTCGCGGGTTTTCTCTACCCCAACTCCATTTGTCCTGCTGTAATTGTTAACTTATTGTTTATTATTTCTTCGTAATTCGTAAAACTTTTACATCAAACATCTATGCATAAAATATGAAAACACTGCCTGCCTACAAATTAAACAACATATGCTGTGTTTCAATATTTTTGTTCTTAACTCTATTTATCTTTGTTTCTCTGCCTTACAATAAGTTATTAAATTATTTTTAAGATATGCTTTATTACTGAATGTCCCTCTATCACTAATGACGAACGCATTATCTATGAAAGGATATGGATAACTACTTCGATTCGAACTCTACAGACTTTCTGTGTATTAAGGAGTTTTACGGACACCTTTTTGTCACCAGAATCGCAAATTGTACAAAATTTCAAAAACATAATAAAATTAGTTTCTAGAATAGTTTACAAAGTCACGGTTGGCCAAGAAAGTGGTCTACCAGTTTTGACAAAAGTTCATGTGAGATCTAATCATCGCTAAGGTTGACACTTGTCACTGTTATAATATTGTTGCAAAGGAAATTCGAACTTGTTGTATCATGACATGCAAATGAATTTCAACCGTAGGGTGGTAGACCACATTTTTTAGTACTTTCAGACTATTAGTAGCATATAAAGATGCGAAAGTAAAAGAGTTTCTTGGACATCTATATATTCAAATGAAGCTGATATTAGCGTGTTAAATTAATATAATACTAATAATTTAAAAACATAGTATTACTTACCCTTTTAAGTCTGGCTCCATTGTTGCTGACCCGCGTCACATTTGATTCAGTTGTCACATATGTTACCGTTGATACTGTAATATTCATTTATAAATTGTAAATTGAACAAACGAACCTAGGTCTACCAAGTAAAATTATTTAAAGAGTAATTAGAAAAACTGGTAAGTCTAAAAGAGTTCTTATTGAATTTTATATCTTGCATGCACGACTAAAGGACAATTCTCTATTAATATTTTTACGACTTACGTGGTTTTTCCTTGTACTCTGTTCTGTCAAGAGGCGCAACGGGGAGGGAATATTACAATTAAGTATAATAACAATACCACATATCAAACGCGTAAACGCACCACTTAGAACTTAAAGATAATTATTCAAAAAGCGATTAAGTTACCTGAACACAACAACAACAGTGAGACAGTGAACATTTTAGTTCCCACGTCCTTTCTCAATAAGCTCGACGGTATGAATGACCGGTGTACGTCGGAGTCGGTTACAAGGTATTTAATACTGGTAATTAAGGGTATGGACTCACTTATGCCCGGTTTACACGGGCTTAGTAGCTAATGCTTAGTACTTGTCACTTACACTAAGACAGACAGTAAACATGCTGATTAGTGCTTATAAGCACTATAAATATATAATATAAATATATAATAATATATAAATACTATAGTATTAGTTTTTGTGTACATTGCAAGTGAATAGAACTCCGTCCTATTTACTTAGCGACAAGTCAATACCCCCCACAATTTACTAAACACTTGTCGCTTGTTGACTATGTATAAACAGCTACGACAAGCGCTTAGTGACAAGTGGTTGTTCGAATGTCTAGTCACTAAATACCTTTCACTAATTCCATAGTGTAAATAGTTACTTCTCACTTGTCACTATGCGGGTTAGGACTAAGCGATTAGTACTAATGACAAACACTAAGCCCGTGTAAACCTAGCATTAAGGTATGCGGTGTTTTCTTGTTTTAAAGCCAAGACCACAGTTTTTTAAAACCGCATTAACGCTATTTCTAGAATTGAAAAAAAAACCGGTTTTAGGGTATGGTGTGACTTCGTTGTCTGTCTGTCTGTATGTCACAGGTTTTCTCAGCAACTACGAATGGTATCAACCTGAAGTTTGGCATAATTGTACAACTTGCAAAATGTATCTAATAGGTATATAAATAATTGAAAGGGTGTCTAGAATAGAGGGCCAAAAAATGAAAGTGGGTTGATTGTAGCAAATGGGGTGCCATATGAAAAGGCTCAATTTGCACATTCCAAAACTATTTTTTTATTTATTTTGTTTTTGTACTTTTTGATGCATAGCCAAAAATTTACAAAATTGATCTTTTCTCCCCCTTTGTCTCCGAAGTATATAATTACTTATATTTTAAGGGTAAAATAAAATGAAGTGTTCATTATTTACAGTTTTTATAAATAACAATAAACCTTTGAAAATCCGTATTATAATTTAGGTTACTGAAAATGGTCGTTATTGCATAGCAAATAACGTTCATGACAGAATGAGTATTTCCTTTTGAGGCTACCAAGCATATTATCTTGAATACGGAACCCTTGGTGCGTGTCCGACTTGTACTTGAC
Source organism: Acleris laterana (assembly GCA_963966035.1). NCBI lineage: Eukaryota > Metazoa > Arthropoda > Insecta > Lepidoptera > Tortricidae > Acleris > Acleris laterana. Next base: position 15,176,823 of record OZ014455.1, read on the forward strand.
CGGTTTTTATTTTTGGTATTCATAATGAGAGATATGGGAATACTTTAAACAGATAAAAAAAATATAAAAGACATTTATTCAGTAAGTAGGTCGTACGGGCACTTTTACACGTCAAGAATCTACCAGCGCTTCCCAAGAGGAGACACTGCTGAGAAGAAACGCCGCAAGAAACTCAGCAGTCAGTCATTTTTTAAACATATTACAATGGTACTACTTAATCTAGCATTATATAAAGCAATAAATATTAAATTCAGTATAATATCAAATAACATGCGTAGATCAGCAGGAAAACATGCCAAAAATATTACGTGAGAGATAAAGGAAGAAAACTAAAACTAAAACTCACCTACTTATATTTGTTTATAAATTACGAGTATAACACGGTGCAAGATGACCACATAAAAGTTTCGATACGTTTTCCTACATCAACGGTTTTGCAATTGATCAAATTATTATTGACTATGTTTCGGGTTTAGACCATGCATTTTTGTCTGTTAGATAGTCCTCGACCCTATAATACGCTTTAGACATTAACGACTCATTACTTTATTGTTAGTTACTACATAAGTGTCAATTTGGATCTCACGTCATGACATCACCTACTAAATAAAGGACCCCTTATACAAAATTTACTGGTGATCCATTATAGTAAGCAAAATCATATTGCTTTTGACTTGTTATTTGTGTGTGTTATTGAAATAAGAGTTTTATAATCCGGCTTCTTTTCTATGTACTTATCATCTGTTTGTCAATTGTATAATTTAAAGTAAAACAGAGTAATAGATACTTGGTTGTCTGTCACTGTCACACGCATAGCATAACATACTGACAGATGCCAGAGAGAGTGAAACAGCGACAGACAGTCGAGGACTATTAATAGTATAACGATGCAAGGCTGAGGTGATTGCGATAGGTAGAAGTTCAATGACTTTGTATACCTATTATATGAACTTGTTATTGTATGACGTCATGGTCAGTCGAGGGTACAAAGTTCAAGGTGTTATTGTTATTTATTCACGTTAAAGTAACAATAACAATTATTTATTGACATCTCATTCAAAGGCTTTTGTTTGAAATTAGAGATCAAAATGTAATGGTGTTTATTTCAAAGATCAAAGCCTCTATTTCACGCGGTAAAACAATGTTGCTTTTTATAGTATTGTTTTTAACTCGGGGTCATTATTGTCAAGTAAATAAGGGCTATTGTAGTGGATTATAATAGCGGGAAGTGGTTCAGCATCGGAATGATAGGATATAAACGAAGTAAGTTCCGGAATGACAGACACACCCGTAAAAACAAAACAAGTTAAATAAAATCTTGTAAAAAGTACCAGGCCAACATAACAATGTCAGGTTGAGACAAAACGGGGCAGGTGTGTTCAATTATGAAAAGCACTTGTTGCGCGTCCATGAATAACGGAGTGGACCCAGTTAAGTGTGGAACTTGGCTTGTAAAGGCTCCATAATGCAGGCAATATACCGGAGTTAGCTCCTTGAGAACATGATGCCCTGGTACCGAAAGGTGATTAAATGAATATAGGTTTATTAGCAAGGTTTCCTCGTGAAAGGAACATGTACCTACGTAGCGAAACTTGCTTCGCGATTGGCTTGGGGTTAGAATTTAGCTGAGTTCTGAAGTTGAAGTTCGAACTTGGTAATTTTACATTTAATGAATTTAGATAGTATTTAGTTGTGAGTTAGAAGTTCGTTGTGTTGATATCTACAGCTTTGTATTCGTGTTCTGCTTTTCTAGACTAGGAAACTGTGATAATTTGTGTTTGGATACTTTCGACCCACTTGTGATGTAGTTAACGATAAACATGTTTATTCAGTAGGTAGGCCGCACGGGAACTTTTACACGTCAAAAATCTACCAGCGACAAACTCTGCAACAAACTCTGTGATTATATGTAAAGTTTTTATTGTGAATAAGAAATATGTGTAGCTATTATACACGGATCAGAGTACCAGGGCTGGCTTATCCATTTGAGGATCTTTCTTAGCATTTTTGAGGAAAAAAAGAAGGAACAAACTGAGCCATAGACAAACGGATACTAAATTGTATAAACGTACTTAAAAATAAACCAACACACAGCAAAAGCATTACTACTTACGTATTGTGTAAGTAATCATCTTCCATTCCCATTATTTCCTGTTAAGGTCGGATAGCAAAAATATAAAATAATAAAGCGGAATTATACAAATATAGAAACAGGGTAGTGATTCTCTCAACAACGACGCTCGAAAGGACGAACGAGTGAATGTCCAAGCGGCGAGTTTAAGTAGTCCCGTCAGTGCGAAAAAAACATATTTTATCGCGTGCATTTTCAATTTGGCAGCATGGTTTCTGCCGATGGATCGAACGTATAAGGCTGCTTAAGCTCACACGCTAAAATGTGTTTTGTTCGCTCTGACGGGACTACTTAAACTCGCTGCTGCGATTCCGCTCGTCCGTCCGACCGTCCGTTGTTTTTGACAGAATAACACCGCTGGCCAGTTAATATGTGCCACAGATAATGTCGAAATGTATGTAGGCCTCGTTTAAAGAATACAAACGTTATTAATTGCCTTATCTTTCCGGAATTCCCCTCGGCCGAAGTATCTACTTAAATGTTTATTTATTACAAGGAAAACGGAATGAAATGTTTTTTTAATTGTGTTAAGAATTTATGATGAATGATTTTTAAAATAAATGCGTGGCAACAGAATACCTACATTTAAAAACATATCGACTTCTTTTTTTTATACACTGGACTAAAATGATTGATTAGGTTTATTTTTACAAAATTAAAATAGTGTACAATAGGCGGAATTAATGCTACAAGCATTCTTTACCTGTCAACCTGATTCTAGAAAGAATAATTTCCGACATGTCCACATTAATGTAAGAGTCCGAGAGTCCGATTTGTTACCCAGAAATGTTTTGGATCTTGGTAACAAACCGGAAAAGGAATTTTGGATCATTTCGGGATTTCCATAGCCTAAATGAAGGTTTCAAATTTTGAAAGAAAAAAAAACAGTTTATTTTTAAATGCCCTTTGCACTCATTTTCAAGTCAGTTCGAAACATAATCCGGTTCCTAATTGATAGCAGACTCCGCGGCACGGCATAACGCTGCATTAGCTTGTAGCTAATGCAGACATTATACTGGAGTTACCTCCTCGGGAGTATGCGGCCCTGGTACTTGTAATTAATTAACGTTTGCTTTAATGACGATGTTGTCGTTCTGCAAGTTTATTAAGCAAGAATTAACTAATTAGAAATAAATGTTTATAACTGTTAAATGGGTACCTATTACTTTATCTACACTTATATCATCCTCTATTATGCGTTCAAAACCCGTAGGCAATGACCAGCACTACCTGTGGTAGTAGGTGACAGCGATGACAGCTGTTAAAATTTTAGAAGATGTTCCAATTTTTGGATCTCATTACCTTACAATATTCGATAACGTAACGTTACAGCTGTCATCGCTGTCACCTGCTACCACAGGTAATGCTGGTCATTTGCCTTTCGGCTTCTGAACCCATTTTTAGAGTACTTATAATATGTGTGTAGATAAAGTACCTATTGTACGCGACTCTGCGTAATTGGCATTACAACACTCGTGCGATCTATTTATGAAACTCGCCTTGCAGCTCGTTTCATAACCACACTCATGTTGTAATGCCTATCTTTACGCAACCATCATGTAAACTTCTATAATCGAAGCACCTCTCAACCAACCTATCATTACGAAGAATTCTCATTTCATCGAAAGGCATTTTTCGGCGCAAGTTATTTTTGTTGCTAGTCACAAATCTGACTTAACCTATGCTACGTAATTAATGTTTATAATATTCTGAAAACATCATGGTTTCAGCAAAAATTAGGGTTTGTAAAATAAATTCGATAAAATGATGGGGTAGGTACCATATTAAACACATACAAACTTTAAATACAAAGGGGATTCCTTCTTTCAGAGTTAATATATTTTATATGCCCCAACCGATTAAATATCATGAAACTGTCTCAATTAAATTAACTTAATTTTCACAAAAACCCCGTCAAAATGGATGGATGGAATGGATGTTGGTTTACAAGTTCTATTAATGGCGACTTTAGTTTGAGTTAACCAATTAATGATAATGGCCGCCGCATTCTGAGTCAGTTAATGTCGATTAAGTCGTACCTTAGTGACGTTATACACCAATTTGAATAAGGAACGAGTTGTATTATTGTCTTTCGAATTAAGAGTACCTACGGCGGTAAGTCAGCAGTTGATAAATGATTTGTTCATAGTGTTAAGTGACTAATTCAAAGTTACTAGTTAATTAATCCATACTATGGTTTACCTTAAATTTGTTTACGTTTGCTTCATCTGTGGAATTAAAGCTGGTTATGCTCTAAAAACCGGGCAAGAGCATCTCGGGCCATGCTCAGTGTAGGGTTCCAAAACACAAAAAACTATCTCAAACTAATTTTCTATTTCAAGTTAATTGGTGCTGCCTTAGATGATTTTTAGTAGGTATAAACACTTTAGACGCCCATATCTCAGGAACTAATTAATTTTACCTAGTCTTGATAGTTTTTCTTTAAAATGCGTTGTATGCGCTTTCATTGAAGATATTTTTCTGAATTTTATTATTTGTAGTTTTGGCTGTAGAGGGGAGGGGGGGACCTCTAACAAAAATTATAATTTTTCAAAGACCTTTCCAACGATAGACAAAAATAAATACATCCCCACTTTAGGTGGAGGGGAGATAAACTAAAAAACCGTTTAAAAAAAAAACACTTTGTTGGCGCGATTAATATGTATATCTAGTAATAATAGTCTCTAAGTTAAGCTGCGGACGGACGGACGGACATGGAGAAACTATAAGGGTTCTTAATTTGACTGCGGAACCCTAAAAAGCGGTTTACCACTTTTTGTCTTTAGGGATTAAAGTTCTTCTTCTATTTAATTTCATTAGACACCCAGCCAGCCACGTTAAGGTCGTTAGTTTCGTGGTTCGTGTTTTTATAAATTATGTGTTGTTTTCTGTTAAGTTGCATCGTTGTTAGGTGGCTGTGAAATCTGCTTTTTGCTTTTCATTCCTCTCTTTACTTCTTAGAAAATGTGAACTACTACGTTGAATATGGTAAAAAAAAAGGTGTCTTTTTTAATATTCAGCATCGTCATCATTGCAGCCCACATCCATCCACTGCAAGGCCTCTTAATTATAACGCCACTATTATTAATTTAAAATATTAAATTACCAAAAAAAAAACTAAACTAAAATAAACTTTTTTAATGACAGAGATGAGAGAGAGAATTAGTTAAAATTATGGAATTATGAAAATTTTGTTTTTTTTATCCATTCGCTATTATTACGCTTCGGAATTACGTAGTGTACCCGTTATATATTTTATTCATTGAGTAATCGTTGAATAATGGCTCATTTACCAGTTAGTCTTTTCTCGTCCTCACATTGGTACATCTATACTTAATATTATAAAGAGGTAAATCTGTGAGGTTGTAAGGGGTAATCTCAGGATCCACTAAACCGATTTTGAAAATTGTTATGCCAATAGAAAGCCAAGTTATTTGTGAGTGTCATAGGCTATACATAAACCCATTTATTGCCTAGCAAAGTGGGCACGGGAACAGGTAGTAAATACATACATGCATACACCTGTCTCCCTCTGGAGTAGGCAGAGATTATGGAATGCTAGGTGCCCCGCGTCGCTATTGCCTAACGCACTCGCAATCTCAATTGGCTTCAAAGCGGAACAATTGTTTTCATTTTGTATGCAGACAAGCCTTCGATTTTCAAAATGAAAACAATTGTGATTGCGAGTGCTTTACAATAGCGACGCCGGTCTAAACATACTTACATCTTTGACTTACTCTTCATTCATTAACCTCTTCATGAACGTACGTCGGTTGCGGGTGCTTTCGATTTGCCCCTTATTCAGGCAACACCCCTCACACACTAATAATAAAGTTTCGAATCAGTCTACCTATTTAATTAGTACAAAAACCGTATTTATCCATCAGCAGACTAATTTAAACCAATTAATTATTCCGTCTACATATCCAATTAAGACCAATCCATTATATTACCGAACAGGCTTACATTAAAATTTCATGATAACCACAATAAGTAACGGTTACCAATAAACGTGAGTTCACTCGACGTTTTAAAGGAATGAGTTTAAAACTGAAATTCATTGTATTCGGGATAATCCCCGGGAATAATCGGTGACGCCATGGCCCACAGGATAGGGATGACTGCGGACATCCTTTGGTGAATGAAATGTTTAATTGAAATGAAAATCCCATGAAAGACCGAAAAGATGTTAAACGGCTTTTCAGATGAAACATAAAGCCATGTGATGTGATGACTTTAATTTTAGTCAGATTGTTCTGGAAATCCGTTTCTTTTTGACGATTTATTTGACGTACCGTAAAACTACACAACCATGGTCCTGGCCTACAATAATAGTCCAATTTTACTTATAACATTATCCTAAAATTATGATAGCTTTAGCTTTAGCTTGAGTTTAGAGCAATCGATTTTAGGCTAAACAGTACATATACCCAGCAATAATAGCCGTAAGGTATCATACTTTAGATTAATTTAATGAGGAAAATTGGACTATTGTTACAGGCTAGGACCATAGTTGTGTAGTTTTACGGTAGTTTTTAAGTTACCATTTCCAGTATTTAAAAATTACTTGATAAAGTCGATGATGTCCAAAGCGTACTATAGTGTCGAGGACTAACTAACCGATAAAAATGCTTGGCCTAAACTAAACATCTAAATAACTTAATAATAACTTACTCAGAGAAGTCAATTAAATTTAATGCTTGTTTAGTGACGTGTTGTCTTATTCTATTACTATAGCAAAGAAAGTGAAACCAACAACTTCAATCGTGTAATGTGTCTGAGTGCGGCAGTAAGTCATTAAAATATGTACACGTTGTATTTTGTCTAGGAGACACGGTTGCTGTAGGAGAATGTATCGAATGTAAAAATGATGACTCAATAAAATGCGAAACAACGGTTCCCTGCATCGTCATGTCGATGATTTTTAACACAACCAATCAATTTTGTTCTTGACAAAGTGAAGCTTCCCGAAAATCAACAGTTTTCAGACGAATTTAAATAAATTTCGAGTACATTGATTTCGGATGACGCCTGCGCTGAAGCATAATTGGATTCTATAAAACTCGCCGGAATCGTAATGAGCTAGTATAATGCTCTCGCGATTGTTTCCGCAACGTTCATGTTAAATTGACAGGACACTTTTGCATTGTAATTTGGACATGCTTTAGCAATTATTTTATATTTTTGCAGATATTGCAGAAATTAAGCAAAATCAATTCTTTACATACATACATTAAATCACGCCTGTTTCCCAGAGGGGTAGACAGAGACCACTTCTTTCCACTTGCTACGATCTTCACAAACTTTCGCTTCTTCCACATTTATACATCGAGTCATGCACGCACGTCGGTTTCGGCTACTTAAGATTCGGCCCTTTTCCAGTATTTCACCGATTTGAGTCGAAAAAGTACGCCCAGGGCGGCCAATTCTTTTGATTGTAAATAATTGCTGTGACGTACAAACAGGCGGTAAAAACTGTGGCGTCACTGTTATGGTATTGTTTTTAACGTAAATACGACCTATCAAAACGGTGGCGAATACAGGCTTTTACTGCCCGGAATAGAGGTTCTAGATGGTTCTAGGCGGTTAAAACCATATCGTCTTTGACCTGTTATCGTTTTGCCTGCGTTTTGATAGAGAGCTCTTATTTTCTTGACACAAATGGCGACCGATTTAAAAGCAGTTGCGTCAGACTATATGTCTTTACCGAATTGAGTATAGGCCCTCACCTTTTTACCACTTTGGTACTTTACTTACCCTAAAGTTTTACGTGGTCTATCAGTTTTGCTACAAATTCTAATCAATAAAATGTCGCTCAATTGGATTGACAGAGACATGCCCTTACAGTACTCACAGTTTGTTTATGGAGTTCGGCTGGATATCACTATCACCCTTCCACTCATACAAAAACGAAGATTACCGTCGTACTCGATTTTCATACAAAGACGAAGGTTGCCGAACTACATTAAAAAAATAGAAACACTTTATGTTTGTATGACGTGGAAATGGAAGTCATATTGGGAAGGCAGCCTATTTCGGAGGGTACGATGAAAACTTGTTTTAGATTATCAAAAATACCTCAAAATCCTCAAAAGAAACTAGCTTGGCTCGGCATCATCGGACACGGATTCCTAGAAAAATACGAACTTGCTCGGCATCCTAAGCTCACTTTGAACCAGTGTTGTTTGGAAAACTCTATTGATGCTCGCAAACTCCAGCTATGAATTCCTCGTTCGTCTCTCAAGAACAAAGTCTGGAGTGTTCCTCGCTTAATAAAGCTAACTAAACTGAAACTAGTGTCACAATGCGGCGCGATAACACGTAAACTATTGCGCGCTTCTGAAGCTCGAGTCTTTAGTGCGATGGATAACGCAATGGATATGACATTTTGATGGGGCTTAGCTCTTCGTGGTTATGATTACCTGGTACCTGTACAATGTTAGCGTTTAAAATAAGATTTTAGACGGGTGTCCCTCAGAGTCCCTAACAACGTTTGTCCTAACACATCGTTTGTCCGAATTTTCGTTTACCCTAAACTGGTTTTCAGCTGAGTTAGGCAACTTTTTAAGTTTTTCAATTATATCTGCGGTTTGGTTAGGTTAGGGATGTATTAAAATTACTCAAAAAAGTTTCAAAATTTAGGATAAACGAATATGCGGATAAACAATGCATTTGGACAAATGACGATTAGGTATTCCATAGAGGAACAGGTTTAGACATTATTACTATGAAGATTGTGTGTGTTGTGTACAAGTAAAGCTACTGAATATTATTGCGTGCGAGCTCTTACGACTGATATTATTGTGTTAGTTGTAATGACGACTCTTTGCCATACTTTATATAGTATCAAAAGTAGTTAAGACTAGCTTGAGATATGACAGCGAGTGAAAGAGACGTACCAACCCGACGGATGTACAATGTGATAAATAATGAAATAGGAAATCATTTCACATTACTATGTTTCCAGTTTCCAATGACTGGAAATTTAATCTGTATGTTTATTTCTCTAATTTATTCATGAACCTGTAAAAAAGTCTCTACTAAAGAGTTAACATAAAATATTTTAACCTTTTAGGTTTCGGCTCTTTTGACATAATCACGGGATTTGTATCCTAATAAACTTGAGTTCTCAAGATCATTTTCATACGTAAAATTCCTTGACGTAAATCATAATACTATATAACCTTCTCGACCTTCTCCGTCGCGAGAAATACATAAGAAAACTATTAAAGGTCGGGCAGGCCCACTCGAGGCCCACTTGTTTATTGCATACAAAGTATTTGTCCTGGAGCGGAAATCGAATTCGTGACCCTTCCTTTGTCAGACTTACGCTCAATGTATTCAAATAGCTTTGGCATATTTTCAGTTCTTCGGTCGTTATCGTGTTCATTTTGAAACATTTGGAGAAAGAATGAAGCGGACAATTTGTAGGCAGCGTTTCATTTGTTATAATTTCACAAGTTATAATCGTACATTTGATAATTTATGCTGCATAAGCTGAATACCGGTGTTTCGTACTCGTTGAATTAATTTTTCGTTATTTTTCTCCTTTTCATCCCGATAGAGATGACAAACGAGAACATATCAGTCACTCAATCAGTTTAATAAGTAAGAAGATTTATAGATAAAAACTGATTTTTTTCGGACATTAGAGATTTATAAATTGTTAGTAAGTAAGACTTAAATTACTTACCTACTTAATTTATAGGGAGTTTATCCTTTCATACATACATACATACATAAACTCACGCCTTAATTCCCAGAGCAGGGTAGGCAGAACTACAGAGTTTCCAACAACTCTTAAAGCTTGTTGATAATTCTGTAACCACACTTTGCACACTTAGGCTAAGATGTTTACCAGTGTATTAGTGACAGGTTGCAAGCAATATCTAATTTTCATTCAATAATTGTGAAGTATAAATAACTAAATTAAAAGTAAATAAATATATTAAAATGGATCAGCTATCATTTTATAAGGTTGTGTTACAGTTCCCACGTACTTTTTCCAGCAACGATGCAATTTTTGCGCCAAACGAACCTCGAGCCACTATTAAAACGCGGAAAACTACTTCTAACTATACACTTTTACTGGCTGAACTTGTCAAGTTTTAAAAGCAGTTATATATCCCGTTTATTATTTAAACATACCAACTCCATAACTTCTGGCATCCGGCGCGAGGTGAACGTTAAGTTTTGGATATTAGAAGGAGGAAATTTGTTGACGTCGATTACAACTTCGTCGGCTGCTTACAATATTCTAAGCGGTGTAATTGCCTCCGGGGATGTATGACATCCTAGTCATTGGTGTTCGAAACAATGCCGATTGCTATGTTTATTCATGTTTGTGCTGTGGTAGTTAACGAACAAAATGATTTAGAGATTAATGTTCATTAGTGATCTTGATCAAAATAAAATTAATGGGCTTGGTAGACGGGCTAACTTTTTATTAAGTTTTTAATGAGGTTGTTACAACCTCATTTGTTTGCGCTCCTGGCCACTCTTACATTTCGATCTAAATCTTTCAATATTCAAAATTTATTATGTTCTATTCGGATAGCGGTCTTCGGGCTCATTCTCTAAAACAAATCAATAGAACCAGACACGGGATCTTGTGTCTTGGTGCTTCTTTAAATTAATTTTTTTAATGTTTATTCTATTATCTAACTGTAATTTTACTATAAGAAAAGTATTAAATAACATTTTTTTTTTAAACAATCGTTTGCTATCAACTTTACGTAATACTCTTTTGTGTTGGGTCTCACCGATGTTACCCTATACCGTCTGAAGGTGAGTTTGATGATTTCATAAACAAATTAATACAGAGTGTGACTCAAGGAGTGGAATGGCCTTCATGTATATCCAGCAATTTTCTGCTTTCTGAATTTTATTTTCGTTTAGTTGAATTTTAGTAACGCAGTCGAAAGCAAAGTGATAGTAGGATACAATGTTTAACTAAGGCAAGAGATGCAGGTTTAATTTTTTACCGTTTATAATAAGGCACAGTCAACCGAGTGGAATCTTAGGCTACTATGGAACTATCTCATAGTGACGTAATGATTCAAATCGTAAGATACTTGTTAATAAATTAATTTAAAACGTCACTTTTACATAGTTCCATAATAGCCTATAATGACAATAAACTGAAAAATAAACCAGGGATAATCATAGATACTCGTAGAACCACTGAAGCAGAACGCTTAAAACTCGCATAGGTATTCCAAAAACGCATAGCATAATTGCATGCACGTAGCGCGATGCATGCGTGCGGTTCCGAGCATGCTGATAATGGTCCCGATTCCATTGTGCCTGTCGTTAATACATTTCCGAATGTTCGGACATTTTCGGAATGCCATAATTGATTATTCGGAATTTGAATTGAGATATGTGTGTTTACACGTGAAAGATGAAATGTAAACTGGTTTTATTAATCTAGTGAAACTTCTTAGCGCAATACAAAAAGATGTTAAAAGTACAAATCGTTGCTTAAATACTGAAAGGCCACAAATCAAAATGTGTTTGTGTTGCATTTAGTGTTGCAGTTTCAAATCAAACTATATCTGTTTTTGTTTTGTGGCGCTTTTGTATTTAAGAAGCGAAATGGCTGACTTAATATCTTAAGGCATTCTCAAGACAACTACATGGTTAACAGATAATAACCGATGCAATTGCTGTTGGTTTTGTTTCTATTCAAGCTGGAATCGTTTTAGAGACGGAACTTGTATAGAAAGCACAATATGAGGATTATTTAACTTTGACCTACCGCCAAGCAAAATGATATTAATTAATAAGTACGAAAGGCATGTTTTACCAGTTCACTTTAGGGCAAAGCAGGGATTCTATTGGCGGTGCGAGATAGTTTGTATACATGTATAAAAAGTGCTGTTCCGTGTTTTGTTTTTTTGGTGTTCAGTAAAAAGCATTTGTAGTTATTTTATTGTAATCGTAACTGTATTGTATTGTACAGTTAGCATCAAAAGTAGCTAATCAGAATAATATGCTCGAAATGATCTAGACACGACGTATTCTCTTGACAATAGAGTCAAGTGCGAGTTGCATAGCTACATCTGCTGATGACTGTACTCTTAGCTTCTTCATCATAAAAATATTGTTTTTTCATAATTGATTATTTATGGTTTCTTTTAGCTTTTATATAAGATTTAGTCAAAACTACAATCTCAAGACAATACGATGCTATAGTGAATGCGATAGCAAAACAACATAGAAAACCGTTTAACTTCAGACTTCTTTCTACCATTATTAAAGCAATAAACCACCGTCATGACTGTCAGGGACACCTGTACTTTGATAGCACAAAAGAGGCACTTATCTATTCGACCCTTCCAAAAAAATTAACGTATCACCAATGAAACGTTTAACTAAAACCAACCAAATCTTTGAGGAGATACGGTTGGTTTTACTGTGGAGCCTTTTAGCCGTTACGTCCTTTGTGTGGTTAAGGGTGGCTGACGTAAACAGCGATGTAAGAAATATCATTAAAAACGCAGAACGAATCTATTGTGGCCCCACAAAGAGATAAGCTCTCGGCAAAACAATTCGCGATGTTTCGTAGATAAGACTTTTTCAGGATTGGGTTTAAAGTAAGACGCCATAATCAGGCGTTGTTTGTTCGTAAATTTTCATAATTATTTTAGTTTTTGTTGTTAAAAGTGGTTTTACTAACAAATAGATAACACCGTCTAACTTAATTGGGATACACCTGTTTTTAACAATGTATGAAAATTCTCAGCGGCATATTTTTAACCCCCTTCAAAAAGAGTGTGGTGTTGCTAGGTAACCGTGTGAAACAGTAAAAACGGATGGACCAAGGTGGACGAACTTTTTTTTAATAGAAAGCCGGTTTCATCCTTAACTGCTGTTAACGTATGTGTGGTAGTATATATTGGTATATTATAATTTATCTTTGTATATATCTTATTAAAGAAGATATTTTATTTTCTTTCTCTGTTGTATCTACTATTTGTTATTTCCTGAAATCTTGTTAATTTGTCTATCCTTCGGCATTGACCTTGCTTATAAACTCCAAGGTTAACTGGAAGAGATCCCATATGGGATAAGTTCGCCTAAGTACATTATGTGCCTATGTGCAATAAAGACTTTACATACATTACATACATTAATAGGGTGGTTCTTAGCAAGGTTTCATGAAAATCTGTTGAGCCGATTAATAGATATCACAGAAGCTATTGCCATTACCTACGGGGGTTTTATGTTTAAAATAATCATGAGGGATAAGTTAGTAATCTTTATGTAAACTAACCTTATCTATTTGAAATTTATAAAATTTTACTTACCCATATTGCAAACAAGTTCCATTAGGCTATACAAGTGAAAACTTTCATTGATTCCACAAACCGCAAAATTACGAGTAACTCGACCCGCAAGTCATTAGGCATGTAACTAAATCTGAATCAGTTCCGGTAATGACTGGGCGAGTATAATTGACCCAGCACTTACGACTTGTCAGGCTAACACGAGTAGGCAAGTTCGGGGACTAATCTTACTGCGAGAGCCTTTTGTTCGATGTTCCGAGTGTTTCAGGAATTAATTAATATGTCTTGTTACTTCGTTCGGTTTTGGTAGTTGTTGAATGTTTCTTGTTCACATTAGTCTAGGTTTAAGATAAAAGTTGATCTTTTGCGCGTGGAAAAACTAATTACCAACCTACTACGTAGTCGGGTGATAAGTTCTGTAACAGAGTTTTATTACAATTTAAAAAAGAAATTAAAGTATAATATGATATCAGGGTGTCCCACGGTTATGCAACATGAAGGGGAAGTACCTACCATTAATATTGTAGATAGAGTATTTTGCTTTATGAAGACATTATTTTATTTTAAAAAGTAACTAAGACTACATTCAAAGATTTTTGAAAAACTACTTGCCTCAGCTGGGAATCGAACAGACCAAATATGAAAAAAAAACATTCTGTGTTTGTATGATGCCAGTCAAAAAGGTAACTGATAGGAAATAATTCCCTCCTAGTAACATTGTATCTAAAAATAAAGGAACAATGTGAAATTATTCATTTAAGTTACTAGAAAATTTATTAGTATGTAAAATACATGCAAAAACTGTTTTTTTTTTAAATCTTTGAATGCAATATTATTTAGTTTTAAATATAAAATAAAGTTTCTAAATAGCAAAGTCACCTACGGACCATATTTAAGGTACTTTCCCTTCATGTGACATAGCCGCGGGACGCCCGGTATAATAGGTTAATAAAATAGATTGCATAAACCTGCATATTAATCAAGACTTTGAACTCGTATCGTAGCTCCATACAAATTTTCACCCTCTATTCCTATATTCCTATATTTCCTCAATAAATGGGCTATCTAACACTGAAAGAATTTTTCAAATCGGCCCACTATTTCCTGAGATTAGCGCGTTCAAGCAAACAAACAAATAAACTCTTCAGCTTAATAATATTAGTATAGATGTGCCTTTGGACACTAAGCGTGTGGTCCTGATAACGAGGGTCTTGACTGACTGCATGCACTTATTACTAAGTCTCGTTGGTGCTCTTTAGAAGCATAGCCGTAAAAAAAGAATGCGTCAAGAAAAATAAAGTTGCCGCAGCAAAAAGCACTAAGGTAACGTTAAAGTGGCGAACCGATATTAATATCAGTAACCGTAAAAAATGTCTTTAGACGAACTGCTCTCACATATCGAGGGTTCCTTGCCGCACTTCTCTATGTAAGATAAAACTTTTTTTTTCATTACTTAATTTATAATAGGTTCACAAAGATAATTTAGACCGCGGTCTTTATGACTTATTTTCTCACAGTCAACCTTTGCAGCACTAGACGCAGCATGACGTAATCTAGAAGACACACACGTGGCCTCTATTCCACACTGCATTGGCCCATATTACTTCGATATCTTAATCTTATGGTTGACATTATGAAAGCTCTTTTTTTCTTGACAAAAGGGCCGTCATTGCGTGTAGAGTATGGTTACTATACAAAGTAGAAGCCCACTAATATATTTGGGAGGTACGAGGGCTGCCTTTTAAGTTCTGTCGTTTGCAAACCTCCCGTGATTGCATAAAAAAGAACTAGTGTCATCTTAAAATATTTGAATTTAGAATTCGAAAACAAAAGAATGACTCGAAATCGGCCCAACCGTTTTAGTACAGCGTTCGTTCAAAGTTGACAAGTCAGTTGTGAAAATGGAAATTTCGAAGGAAAATTTACGTGCGATAATTTTTTAAAACTTCAAAAGGGGCTTAACGCGACTTCAGTGCTTCGAAGAGTTGACTACGGTTTTCAATGATAAAGCACCATGCCTCCGGACTGTGGAACGCTGGTATTTAGAATTTCAACGTGGTTGCTCTAGTCTTGGTGATAGACATCGTGAAGGTCGACCAAAAACAGCCGTAACCCAGGAGAACATTGATGCTGTACGGCAACTGATCGTCGAAGATCGCCATGCGACATACCGTGAGATAGAAGCTTCCTTAAGTATTGCAGGGACCAGTGTTCACAGTATTTTGCACGATCACTTAGGCGTAAAAAAGTTGATCTCACGCTGGATACCACATTTACTCAGTGAAGACCAAAAAATGGCTCGCGTTCGATGGTGTCGCAAAACTCTGCGGCAATTCAACCGAGGAAACTCGAAACATGTTTACGACATTATCAGTGGTGACGGATCTTGGATATATGCCTACGATCCCGATTCTAAACAGCAGTCGACTGTTTGGGTGTTCCAATATGAGCCAAAACCGACCAAAGTAATACGCTCACGGAGCACTTCGAAAAACATGGTCGCCACGTTTGTGGCGAAAAGTGGCCACGTTGCCACCATCGTGCTCGAGGATCGTAAAACGGTTAATGCTAACTGGTATACCACTGTCTGTTTACCAGAAGTCATCGGCGAGTTTCGAAAAAATAACCCAAGACGTCGTATAAGACTGCACCACGATAATGCGAGCTCGCACACCGCTCGGCAAACAATTGCGTTTTTAAAAGAGCAAAACGTCGAAATTCTGGAACACACTCCGTACAGTCCAGACTTAAGCCCTAACGATTTATTTACTTTTCCAAAAATCAAGCAACGACTTCGTGGTCAACGGTACCAGACGCCTGAAGAAGCCGTTGAGGCATACGAAACGGCCATTTTGGAGACCCCGACTTCGGACTGGAATAAGTGTTTCGAAAACTGGTTCGATCGAATGAAAAAGTGTATTACATGTCACGGTGATTACTTTGAAAAACAATAAATACCATTTAACACTTAAATTGTCTTTAGTTTTTCCAAACGACACAACTTAAAAGGCAGCCCTCGTATATCCTAGGAACAGGGCGCCTAGTTACTCCAATTTGTTTAAATCTGATCTGCTAGCCTAAAAAGGCGTTTACCATGCTAAATTGTAACAATCTTCTGGCACTAATTTTCGTGTTATTTTGTAAAAGACAACTAAGGGAATAAAGGCTGTCACTACACTGGTAAACGTCTTAGCCTAATTGTGCAAAATGTGGTTACAGAATTATTAACAAGTTATTAGTTAGAGTTGACTCTGCCTACCCCACACACTGGGAATAAAGGCGTGAGCTTATGTTATGTGTATGTGTATTTTTGTTTCTTATTTTGCTCTAGTAGTTTTGTTAGGCGTATCAGACTTAATGTAAATTAGTTCTTTTTCTTACTTTCTCTCTATTAGTTACGTTGTAATAATAACTTTGATATGCTCTCACATAAGATCGCTTTAACTCCAACAGTATGATTTAGATTTCGAATCAAGATAGATTAAACGGAATTCAAATAGAGGCTCTGTTTCTATCATATACCAAAAATAGTTACACTGGTCTTCTATACAATTTTGTGTACGAAACCCTAAAAATATCGACGACATGCTTTTTACGAACCCTTACACGTGTAGCTGACTCCGACCATTCTTCAATAAGTACGTTAATAAAACATTATGCTTTATGTTAAAATGTATTTTCACTTTTTATGCATACGTTACTTTTAATATCACGTTTGTATCACGTTTGTATTAATAACGATGTTGATGAAATACTGCGGTCATTTTTTTTTTCTTGTATCAGGTGACAAAGGAGTTAGCAGGCCACGCCACCTGATGGTAAGATGAACGCGACCTGGTATCCAACGTAAAAAAACACCGGTCAAGTACGACTCAGACTCACGCACCTTATTGTATTCAATTTGGTGGTGGTGTGTTACCAATCAAATGTTTCTTTCCTTACTTTCGTTTTTTTTTTCAAGCGTCACATTTTGCGCATGTCTTGAGATAGATACTTCGTAATCAGCTGTGGATTACTGGCAGCCCCGGGCGGCATCCCCGCGTCTGATGAGTGCCTTAGCTCCAGGAAAACTGGTGATGCGTGTTTTTTTCCCTTATATCGAGTTCATTAGAGTCTTTGATAAACTACCTATCGCTATTTGGGGGGCGCAGCTAAAAAGGAACGGTACGGTTGAGAAATGTCTTTGTCATTGGGGAGTATACAGGGAATTTAAGTTAGGGTCGAATAAAGTTAATCGAGCGAAGGTTTTTCAAATTTAATTTCCATAAAAGTAATATCGATAACTATAAAACGCAGCATCTTGCTGAGCTGGTCGCCTTTTAAGTGCTTGCATGTTTTGTTTGTTGTTGCTATCTTAAATAAATAAATATAAGGGGACAATCTCACACCAATTGACCTAGTCCCAAACTAAGCTCTGGGCTTGTACTATGGGTATTCTTATAAACATCCATGACTCAGAAACAAATATTCGAGCTCATCACACAAATATCTGCCCTTACCGGGATTCGATGGGTCACTACCCACTAGGCCAGTGCGTCGTCATTTTTGCTTCGTCGTTTTAAAGTAAGTTTTTTGTTTAAACCTTTTTATTTATTTATTTATTTCTTTCTATAAAATTAACTTCCTGAAAGAAAACCGCTTATGCCACAAACAGCTCATTTACCTGGCTAATGGTCCGTCGATTGTCTTCTAAAAAAATTCGAACTTAATTTTAACACATCTTTAGTGGCTCTAGATATTCGACACGTTCTTTTTAAAGTAGAAAGCTAGTTAAATTACATTTCTTAGTTAAGCTTGAAATAACCGTTTAGGCCGTTTAAGAGTTACCAGCTCTCAAAATAGTTTTATCTACTCTCATATCGTAAAGTTCGAATTATAAACTTCAAAACGAATTTATATTGGCATACTTTATAAACACAATACCGAAATAATAATAAAAAACACTTTATAACATTATTTCTCTAACAAAATAATGTTATAAAGTTTTTTTTTTTTCCATTACGATACAAGTTAATCCAAAAAGTTACCAACGAGTACGTGTCACCAACGAGGTTCTAAATCAATTATTTTTTTATAAAGGGACACACGTATGCGGTTTGCGTCATTTTTACAGCATTACAAAAAGTTTTCATTCCAATTTTTACATGTCTGTGACAGCGCCTGCTTTAACGCATGCGCGGTGATGTGCTAGGTTTTGTCGCCATTAATTGAATACGTTTTGTTGTAATGTATGAGAGTAGATAAAGTAATCAAGTGTATGTAACTGCACATAACTAGGTGTTAAAACACTCGTGTGATACTATTAAAAACCTTGCCTAGCGGCTCGGTTCTTAAACATACACTCGTGTTTGTAATACCCCTCATTATGCAACAATGTCATAAACTACTATTATCTATTTAAACGCATATAAATAAATACGAATAGGTTCGCTGTGAGGGTATGGTCTGTGACATTTTAGGAACGCCCTCGGCGTGTGATTGCCCGTTCCTCAGAAATACGTTTACGCAATTCCTCTTCGTTTTGTTCTTTGTGTTCTATTTATTAGTTCCCGGAGCTGCTCGAATATTTACACGAATTTAATCTCTTGAGAAGGCGTTAGCGTCTAAATCATATTTGAAATTGTTTTCGCAGTTAACATTTATATACGCGTCGGGAACAGCTTTTTACTGTGTCAGTCCGTTTTGTGTATTTAGAAGTTTTAATTTTTTACTGCGCCTGCGGAGTTAAATAAATATTTACAGCTCTGTTTGCGTAAAATTCCTTTGACACTGTCACTCATTACTTTTTAGGTTAAATTACTAGGTTTTTTAAATAATTCAATGTTACAAGTAAAGTTTTAAGTACCTAGCAAACTTTCTAAACATTTGCTCAAAGTATCTGCGAATTTGTAAAACTAATCTGATTATTAACCTAATTTAAAAAAGTTTCTCTTTAAATATTGTAGGCACCAAAAAGTAAAACGAGCCTCAAACACATATTTCATAGATAGGCACTTTATTTTAATTAACTTTACAACTTATGTTTTTTTTGGCCAACGTACAAATCAAGCTAACAATAACAGGAATTAACCACATCAAACCGCATTACTTATTATTATTAGCGCCGGTTATAGCCGGAATGATCCGGTTCTCACGGGCCCACGCTGGTCAAAGGCGACCGCCGCGGGCGGCTCTTTATCCAGATGCCTGGCACAAACAATGGCTTGGAGCCTGTAAATGGGTCATTAGTTACTAATAATATATTATTTGGCTTATTTGTTTATTCAACATGATAGCCGCAGCGTTTAGTCTGTAATGTCCAATTATTTTGACTTGTTATTGAGTATTCTGTAACCACATTTTGCACACTTAGGCTAAGATATTAGTGACAGGTTGCAAGCTATTAGTGACAGGTTGCAAGCCCATCGCCTAACAGTACTATACGCCTTTATTCCCTTAGCCGTCTCTTACGACATCCACGGGAAAATAACACAGTCGATTTAAAAAATACCGTCTTTATTAAATCCTAACTATTCCATTTCGTACCAAAAATTATTCATGTGAAGGCATAACTAGTTTTTGTTACGCGATGAAAATGTACCGTTTTTTAATTAAGTCCTTAATTCCCGAACTAAAACGGGGATCCCATCCAATCGTTCTTCGAACTAGCGTATACGTAATCACGTATTTTTCCACCGCGTCGCAGGGCTTGAGGGAATAGGCTGTTATCCAAATCTAATGGAGGCCTTTTCCCTCTAATTTAAGATGCAAGTGGCGTAGGGTATCCGAATAAACTGTTTCGGGCCGAATTGCCCCGATCATATTTGTCCCGCCAGTACACAATCCATCCCAGATAGCCCGGTCATTTGGGAGGATTTTAGTGGAAATACACCCATTTGTTGTCGGTGCTCGTGATTTTTCAGTGCAATAATGCGGCTTTGGGTTGGAGAATTGCGTTGAAAAATGTCCGGGTGTTTGTTTGATGCGGGAGACGGGATACGATAGAGGAAGACAAAACCAAAGATGTTATTAGATATTTGAATAAGAAATTTAGGATTATTATAAAAACTTACCTAACCTAACCTGTAAACGATGGTTCTACACGATGGTACTGAAAGAAATCCTGAAATATTTACACTTACAGAAAAAAAACCGGGTTGGCAAATGAAACAATTGGAAAACGATAGATTCGGCCAAAATGCAGGATACCATTAATATGTATAAGTTATATATGTATATAAGTTAGACCATATGGCTCACCGCTACCAAAATCTTTGTTTTGCCCAAAGATTAACTGGTAGTGAATGCCTTACGGCATTAAGTTCGCCTTTTGTATATTATGTGTATTCTTTTGTGAATGATAATGTTTTTGCTTTTGATAATGTTTGATATTCTATAGTGTTACTTCAGCTCTTACTTATATACCTATACTAATTGGACAGATTTGTTACCGATGAATTCATGTACCTATCTATTTGTTCCTATGTTAGAAATATATTAGACTGCTATTGTGTTTGAAAATGGAGTCCATTTCGGAGGTGTATTTTGCGAATTGCTAAACAATTTTTAATGGGTTAGTTAACCCTACTTTAAAATTAATGTTGTAGAAAGTTAGTTGTCTCTCTAAACTTAACTATTTAAACCCATTATTACTTGTCATTCGTATAAAACGGTCTCAGAGGTAATATTAGGTTCAACAAACTTTAAATAAATGAACCAACCAGCAGAAACCTCTTTTTTTACAAATAAACAGCTAAACCTCGTAAATTTCGCCGCTGGGCAACTTTTTGTATAATTTTGTCCGTGTCAAGTTAGGTTACTAAAGTTTTCGTATACATGCTGATGGCTAGACATTCGGGAGGCCGTAATGTAAGCTTTATGAGGTGGTAATAAGGGTCTGCAAGTTCGGATGAGTCAGCGATCTGAGGGGAAGTTTGCTTGTAAAAAAACTTGCGATAGTGAGTGAAGATTGTATTGAGAGATAACTTGTTAAACTATGTCAGTAACGAGGCAGTTTTGCTGAGTGTCAGGTTTTTGGAAGATTTCTGTGTTAGAGAGGTTATTTTGTTTACGGTAGTACAAGGGAGTCAGGGAAAGCTGAAGATAATTCTTTTCAACTATTATGTACTGAGTATACAGCTAGAATATTGTACAAACTAAATCAGCTCATAGACTCCTCCAGAGATCCTAGAGGAAGTGTTTACCTTTCTCAAAGGATTTGGCTAGCTATCCAGAGAGGTAATGCGGCCAGTGCTATTAGCCCTGTTAGATGGGGTGTTCTTTTTTTTGTTTGATTTTGATTTTTGTCTTTTATAATGTAAGTGGCATACTTCCCTTTTTGCCTTATTAAAACCGAAATATAATTCTTATTGTTATTTATTGGTATTTATTGCTGACAAGTAGCAAAAACGCCGATGACCGATTGACCAAACTTATAATAAACGGGCCGAGCGGCGGAACTACTAACAAATTGAGTGACGACCGAGATGAGGGTGAGGCTTCAGTAGTTTGTTTTTGCCATCTCATAAGTTGTTTGCGGTAACATTGAACGTAACATTTGTGTTAGTGATAGTGGAGGAAATGCAGTACCGTCTTATTAATTCACCTACATTGCGACCGAATTAATTACGCATCCTTGACTCATTAAGACTACGCCGAGCGTACGCCGGATGTACAGTAGCGCCCTCATTACTTTTATTGTATTTTCTAATAAACTAAAGTATTTTCTTGAAATTGGACAAAATTTATTTGTACTACAAATGAAAACACAACTTATAGGGTATATCATTATAGTTTAATAACAATTCACCTTCGAGTTATTAACTTAACGAAAAAAAGTGGCCACCTTTTCCCGTTAAGCTGACTACTCAAAGGGTAATTGTTATTAAAGTTTGTTACGTATCCCATAAATTGCGTTTATACTTGCGCTACAAACACATTTGGTTAGGTTCCAAGGAAATTTTTTAGTTAATTAGAAAACCCAATAATAGTCATGAGGGCGCCACTGGACGCTCGGCGTTTGCTCGGCGCAGTCTTAATACAGTGGACATGGTAGCAATGGCTTGGTATTATAGGACCAACTCACTTAAGAAATGGCGTGTTTCTAGACACGTGTTGATTTCGAATTAGGACGGCAGTATAATTGAGATAAGTAGTAAATGTTACTATTGGCGAGTTAAATTTGGTTCTGACTTGCGTTGTTATTGTTGTGTAGTTTAATTACATATCTTGGTTTTATTCCACTGTGATTTAACCCATCTTGCTTTCGATACTCATACCAACTTTATTATCAACAACCAAAGGATCAAATATGATGATAATGGTTAAGGTTGAGCCACTGTATGTAACTGGCCATTTATTGTAAGTAAATATACATAACTCATAATCTGTTTATGTTTGTAAAAAAATGAAATCAATGTCTTAGCCCAAAAAACCATGACCTTAATCCGTGAAAATCTCAACCAACAGTATTCAACACAAACCTCATTTAAAATGGCCCAAATTACTTCCACAGTCGCAAAACTGTTCTGAATAATTCATTAATTTGTTTTAGCTCGTCAGCCCTCTCTGTCCCGACTGCATTGTCCTCTTCTAAATCAAATCCATCTCATTCAAATCTCCGAACGAAATTAAAGACGAAGTGCATAAATTACGCCCTCGTCAAATTTCGCAGCTTTTCAAAGAGCTCTAGTTTGAAGGATTGTTTTCGAATGTTAAGGCACTATAGACTAACAGATTAGGTACAGTCTTAAGTCTGTCAGCTAACTGACAGGTCAAAATTCAAAAGAGAGAAGAAGAACAAATGGCGGACTTAATGCCTATGCTTAATATTCTTACGATAATAAAATAAAATTGCTAACCGAAAATTCCGCGTCCGTAAAGTAGGTATATAAATCATTTGTTGGTCAATGCATTCATTTCTATAACAAATTACCTGAAGAAGTTCTAACATTACCCATTCCAGCACTTAAAAATTATTAATAAAAGTCGTTAAGATTTAAACCGTACTATAGGGTCGAGGACTATCTAACAGATAAAAATGCTTGGCCTAAACCCAAAACTTAGTCATTAATAATATTTTGTAAAATTGCAAAGTTGTTTGTCTAGGGGACACCGTTGATGTAGGAAAACATATCAAACTTTTATTTTGTTGTCTTGTGTTTTTTTTTTCCGTTTTTTTTTTTCATTTTTCTCCCTTTATGTTCCTTTATCTCTCTCGTAATATTTTTGACATGTTTTCCTGCTGAACTACGCATGATATTTGACATTATATTTTATTTAATATTTATAGCTTTATATAATGCTAGACAAAGTAGTATCATTGTAGTATTAAATATGGTTAAAACACGACTGACTGCTGAGTTTCTTGCGGCGTTTCTTCTCGGCAGCGCTCTCCTCTTGGGAAGCGCTGGTAGATTCTTGACGTGTAAAAGTGCCCGTGCGGCCTACTTACTGAATAAATATATTTTATCTTTCATCTTATCTTTTTACGGCTGCCTTTAAAACTATTGTTCACCGTACATTAACAATATCATAATACGTCAAAAGTAACATTGTTTTGACAAGTACAAATAGAGGTCTTGTTTTCAAACATCAGTGTAAGATCAACCTACAACACACTCGCAGCAGTTTGAATTGTCAATCCTAAATCATAAGAGAAACAAATAATCTGTGTTCTAACATAATGAACTAACAGGCCAATAACAGTCAGGGGGACTGTTAGCCTGATTTGTCGTTTAAAAATAACCCAAACCACTTTAAAATCCACTCTCAGTTCCTTAAAGCAATCTCCATTAAGGTTAAGAACCGCGTGTACTATCAGATGCGAAGTGAAGTTGTGGAGTTGTATGCTAATATACAGCTCCCATCGGAAAGATTTGGAACTGGTCGAATTGGATGGCAAATCATTGGAATATTTATTAGGCTGGGGACGGTTTCTGCTATTGAGTATCGGTTCTTGTAAACATGGTCTGAGGTGTCACGGGTACTGGGTGGCTGGCTTAAGCACTTTTGATTGCTTTTGGATACGGAAATGCGGGTTGGGGAATTATTTACTTAATTAGTAATTTTGGTGTCTTAGAGTAACTTGAGGATAGGGACTTTATATGTGCGATGGTATGAGTTGTAGGGGAATACATTTAGTTCATTGAATACTAAACGTACACATTCCATAATAAATCAGTGTTGCATTTTAAAATTAGGAGCTCTTCGTTTAAGATTTTCAATGCAAGAGCAAACTATTTTGGAATGTGTTCGTTTTGTATTCAATGAGCGATTTGGGTAATTTAATTAAGGGGTAAGGTAATTTTCATGATTCCGAATGTAATATTTTGATAGATTTTTAAATTTCGTTTATAAATCAAACCTAACCGAACCTTCATATAGCAATTAAATTATGCATTTAATCTATAATAGCCACATAACATAGCTTTCGGAAAAATGTAAATTCAGACGAATGAATATTCGGAATTCGAAGGTGTTCCGATTATAGCAGTCGCCTTTACTCTGTTTCTTTTATAGTCTGATACTGTACAAGTTTTAGAACTTTATAAAAAGGTAATGTAAAAGTCAAGTTATAGAAAACGGACATTCCTGACGCCTGACCTATATTTACAAATAAATCATTTGAATTTGATTTTTTTGAATTTGATCTACACCACTAATAACAATGTCGTTATCATATTGAAAATGTTATGGTAACCTTCATTACCAATGCAATAGCGGACGAATAATAATCAACATATCGTCGGCTTAGTGCAAGAAGTCACTAACGGCATAAAATCACTAAGTACAGGTACGAGCACGGGCGGATTCGCCGCGACTTACTCTTTCTAACGCACGGATACATTTTTTTTTACATTGAATAATTTCGATGTAACAGGCGTTACAGCCATGACATTAAGTCATTAACTTTACTTTTTGCCTTATTGATTTGATGTAAATTGGTTTTAGACCATTAGTAACTTTAAACAAAACAAATTTGTTATTTTTTATCTTTTTATTTTGTTTAAATATTCACTTTTGTTACTTATCAACTTTAAAAAATAAAACAATATGAATAAAGCTATGAAAGTATTTGAGCTAGAATTCATTATATGCATATAGTTACTTTTAGCAAACCGTAAAACGAAAATAAAAGTTATTATCATGCTTTAATGATTTTTAACAAAATGAGCATTGGATGCACATTACCACTTTTACTTTAGTATAAAATAACTAAAGCACTTTATAAAGTTTAAAAAAACTAGGAGACAGCATTAATGGCAATCAGAATGATTTTTTAAAGTAATTAATGATATTTATCGATTTTTGTTATGTCCAAAGACATGTAATTCACGTGATTAAATTATGGTTAGTGACTTTTGGCAAATAACTTGTATGAATTTGAACACCTTTAGTGAAATATTCTTGCACAACAGTTCATATTTCAACTAATTTATACCTACGAGTACGTCTTGCTCTCGCGGTAACGGGGGTTCAGCCACCGCGATCGAAGTCATACCGTTGCGGCTGCGACCGGGGATGGACGTTACGCGAGAAGTTAGTGATTTCTTACAAAATGAAGCGAAATGGTATTAAATTTAAGGCAGGACGAGGATCTTTGATGTTAGAAAATATTCTAAATAAGGAGAATGAAGATCACAGCGTAACTACCTTTGTCATTTATTTATAATAAGATACGCAAATTACTTTATGCTGTTAAGTTGTAGGTAAGTAAGTATTTCATTTGCGAAATACCAATTTTGTCCTTAGGGCGAGATTTTGTATAGGTACCTAGGTTTTGTTTTTGACTTTTTGACTGATAAGATCAGTGATATTGACGATAATGAGTTGGAAACAAAAGCACTCAAAAAAATGTAAACAAAACTGTCGTCAAAAGGATTTTATACTCGCGAACATATCAGTAAATCCTCCACAAAGGTGTTACGTAAAGCAGTTAGAAAACGAACCATGTCACGTTCGTATTTTTTTTCTAATGATGAAGGTAAAATCAAGGTATGTGAAAAGTTTTTTAAAAGTACCCTCTGTATTTCAAACGGCCCTATAAACAATGCATTTTCCAAGGTTGGCAGTTCTGGTCTTTTTGAAGGAGAAGACCAACGTGGTAAGCATGTTGCTCACAATAAAACCAAACAAGACGATATGGATTTTATAAAACAACACATCGAATCATTCCCTACAATGGAATCGCACTAATGCCGAAAAACATCTTCAAAACTCTATTTAGATGGCACGCTATCTATTTCAAGAATGTACGAACTTTATACAGAGGAATGCAAAAAGCGTTTCGGACTTCTGTTACTATAAACGTGTAGGTACAGAAATGTATTTGGAACTGAATATAATTTGGATTTTCATAATTCAAAAAAAGACCAATGTCTAACATGTCAAAAGTATAACAGTATCAAAAATACAAACGGACCCGATCTTGAATCTTGGAAACAAAAATATGACTTAGGTACACATTTTACTAAAAGAACAAAGTCGAGAAGCCAAAGAATTGGACAAAATTCGTGCTAATGAAGATGAAAGCTTTAATTCAATAACCTTAGATTTACAAAAGGTACTTCATATCCCAAATGGAACTGTTTCTATTCTTTATTACCTACGCAAATTGAATGTGTACAATGCTACCATTTATGAAGCTCGCACTCCCAATGACGGCTTTTGTTACCTCTGGTCTGAGCTGGATGGCAAAAAAGGAAGCGATGAGGTGGGTATGGCTTTGTATCTATGGATAAAACGTCTCCCATCTACTGTAAAAGAGATTTCCATAAAAAATAAAAATAAAAAAAATAAAAAATATTCACTGACACCTGTGGAGGCCAAAATCGTAATCAATTCCTTTTAAGCCTGCAGTTGTATTTAGTTCAGACAACTCATCACGAGGTTATAGAACATAAATATTTAGAGTCTGGTCATACACATATGCGATTGAAACCAATTGCGTTTA
Organism: Acleris laterana; assembly: GCA_963966035.1. Taxonomy (NCBI): domain Eukaryota; kingdom Metazoa; phylum Arthropoda; class Insecta; order Lepidoptera; family Tortricidae; genus Acleris; species Acleris laterana. The sequence goes on from OZ014455.1 coordinate 15,204,178, forward strand.
ATGCCAGTGTACTCAATGATAGACTTCTGTAATGTTATTCGATTAGCAAGATCAAACAGAAAAAATAAGAAAAATGAAACCCTGAAAAAACCGTACGAACCGATAGTAAGTTATGAATCACACAGATATTTTGAACCTAAACGACTTGAGAGATAACTTGATGCAGAATCGATCGATTGACGTCAATGGAGAAAAACTGCGATGGCTTAAAGGGAAATCTTTTCGACTAGAGAAAAAAAGGCCGAATGTTGTTTTATACAAATACGATTTCAAATCTGAGTATAAAGAATTTCACGTATTAAAAAGTAATACATCCCAATCTATGGCCCCAATAAAACAACTGCGAAAACGTAAGATTGAAAAACCCATACAGGGTTTCAATTATAACACTTACATTTTGAGAAAAGCTTACAACCAAAAACTGCCAATCACTCTAGCTAAAAAAAGGACTTACTAAAAATGTGCAATGAAAAAATTATACCCGCGGAACTTCACCACTGGTACCAGAACTTGCCAGCCAAGGAAAGTCGTGATTATGTACCTGAAGAAATGTCTTCAAACTCAGAAGACGAAGAGTAAAAAAGATGGATGACTAGGTTTTTTAACTCTTTTTCGTACTTACAGTATTAGTTCAAAATCAAAGGCTGATCTTTTTATTTTAATACTTTTAGAAGTTTTTATGTTTTATAACAGTAAGTAAGTAGTGCTTGCTGTGAGTGTCTGGGATTATAATATATAATATTAAGTTCCTCTATAAAAAAAACATTTTTAAGTTATTTTAGTTTGGAGTTACAAATAACGCCATTTTGAGAATTTTATGTTATTTTTGTGGTTTTGTTGAGTTTATATCTGTGAAGTAGAGTTTTTAAAACTGTTTATGCGTTGTTAATTAGTAAATAATGTTCATAAAGTTTCTAAGGTAATAATTAAGACTGATGAAACCAAATTTCTCGTATAAAACTGTGTTTCTCGATTTAATTGTGATTAAAATAAAAAATAACTAATTGTAAGTTCCCTTAAAGCGAGAAAGACAAAAAGTCACTAACTACATATTTAGGCTTTTAAAAAAGTTATTTGGAATTATTGTACAAAGTTTTTAATTGGTTTTGATACAAAATATATTTAGCTAACCACTTGTGTTTAATTTTTAAATCTAGACCCGAACCTACAACAATAATGTTCATTTGACTAAGTCAAAACTTTGGGCCCGTTTTTCTCGGACTTGACTTTTTGTGGGTTAATGACTTCTTGCACTAAGCCGACGATATAACAATATAGTATGGTCAAAATATTATACGGTGCTAAGTTATTTATTTTTTTGCAGGTACTTTTCACAGCAACGGTTTACCATTTTGTAAATGTAGGTATCATAAGAAAAATATTATTATATCTACTTATGTACTTATAACAAAACTAATCAAAATATTCTACAAATATTCGAAGCAGCATACCTGTTGACCTTGACTTTTGGCCAAGATAGTTTCACTTCTATAGCCCCCTATAAATTTGCAACAGCAAATTCTATTAAAAATGTTATTTCTCATCAGAAATAAAGTAAAAGCAAATTAAATTCAGTTTTTGTTGTACTCTAAAAGGTAACTGTCAACTTATTACCCCTCAACTATTTACTGCAACGTCCGAAAACACCCCAAAACTGATTAAGCCGGTCTGTTAGCCGACGAATCTGCAATTCAATTGGTACCAAGTTAAATTGCTTCTAGGTCGCCGCCAGCACCAGAATATTTGCCAGATGTTATAAACTACCCATAAACTAGCTAATGGCAGATTTATTTATGCATAAATTTCTGTTTGTGTTAAACTAGGTATTGATTTAGTGCTCGTGCGGTTAGCTCTGTCATTTGCAGTCGATCTGTTTAAGTGCTAAATCTTGGGATGTACCAGGATAACATAGGAAGTGTGGTTGTGTAAATTTCTGTGTAAATGTACGTTTGGTGCATTGCTTTCAATTGAATATTAAAAATTGTTTGTTTAATGCATGGAAAAAGCAAACATACACACAGTACATCGCTTTGTAAGTGGGCTGAGGGCCCTATACACTTGCAATCTTAAGACTGCAGTCCCAAAACATATTTCACATTTTACCCAGATCGAAACATAACATTTGGCGGTAGGCTAACCCCTATACATACACCTATACATTACGACAGAAGAAATCGATCAAACAGTAGCTACAGTAACTTGGTTCATCATTAAAAAACTTTATAAAATATAATAAATTTACCCCGTATTTTGAAATCTATAATAATGAATAACTTTTGAAGTTGAAAACAAGATTGTGTGTAAAATTTCTTGCATCGCTTCTTCTCAACAGTGCCTCTCGGGAATTGCTGGCAGACTCAGACTTGTTAAAGTGCCCGTGCATTCTACTCGCGGAATAAAGTTTTGTTATTTAAATATTATTCACTAATTATCCTTTGCGTTTTAGTACAGCCGTTGGGTTTTGACTTGGAAATTATTTGGTCTAAAAGGCAGTGACAAAAATGTGTATGTATGTATCTAAACTATGTATTGTACAAAGCACAGAAATTCAAATACAATATTTACAGAAAAGGAATGTACAAAGGCGAACTTATCCATATGTTTTTGGAATCAGCCTTCTTTTGCAGACAGAGTCATCATTCTCTTCACTGAACGATTTCTATCTTGTTGATAATACGTTCGGTTCTTGAGTGGCGTCCACATAACAGAAGATGCAGCAAAGGTAGACGTAGAAGGTGGTCCGGCGACATGGCTAAGGTTGCGAGAAACCGATGGATGCAAGCGGTCCTTGTGGCAAACCTTGGCGGAGGCCTATATGTTCAGCAGTGGGCAATGATATTGATGATGAGAATATCCTGTTTCCCACCATTCGTTTCATCGTCACACCAGCTTTGCGATTGCGTATTCCTAAATTCCAAGAGGTCACAAAAAACAAATGCAATACATATGGGTATGCACTTATACAAAAAGTACTCTAACGAAAATATTGAGAACTTTAGTGCCTATAACAAACTTTAAACTGAACATTAAATGATGTATGACGATGATGATGGCAATCATGTACACCTGTAATGGTAGGGTTAAGTGAAACATAATTATAAGCAAATGTACCTGCAAACTGTAACCTTAATCTATACGCAATAAATTTCATTTCATTTCATTTCATTTCATCACATTGACAAGGTTTCAAGCATGCTAAGCATTTTCATTGAGTGACTGTAGGATTAGCTTTACCTGTCTTATCCTTTGACCTACCGCTAAGTGACAATCTTCGCATTGTTGTGTTTCGGTGTAAGGAAAATCCCTTCCATTCCATCTTAGTCTTTGGGGTTGGTAACGCATTTGCGGTCTTAGAATTGCAATCTTAGGATTGCAATCTTAGGATTTCAAAATGCGAATTTCTATGGGTCTCAGATCCCACTTTACACCAAACTTCTCTTTGCTGTTATAATAACCCGAAATTAATTATTTATTTATTTATTTTAATCTACACATTCTTCCTAATACGAGTATACAAGTTTATATTCAAGTAGCCGACTAAGTTAGTTGATTATTCCGATTGAGCAAGTGGTGAGTTCAAGTGCCAAACTCAATACTCGATAGCACATAACTCGCTTAACTATATGCATGAACTCTAATCTTGTACCCTTACCATGAGTTACAATTACCGTACTCGCTAGCGTGTCGAATGCTCTGTCCCTTGCACTCTATAAGAATACTTACTTAGACAGAGCTTCGACTCACTAGCGAGTACGTTAAGACTGCACCGAGCAAACTTCGAGCGTCCAGTGGCGCCCTCATTACTTTTATTGTTTTCTAATTAAATAAACAATTCCCTTGCAATCAGACAATACTTTTTAGCGCAAGTAAAAACACAACAATAACAATTTTACCCTTTGAGTAGTCAGCTTAACGGGAAAAGGTGGCCACTTTTTTCCGTTAAGTTGATAACTCAAAGGTGATATACCCTATAATTTGTGTTTTTATTTGTAGTACAAAATCCTATCGATGAATTTCAAGGAAATACTTTAGTTTATTAGAAAACACAATAATAGTAATGAGGGCGCCACTGTACATCCGGCGTACGCTCGGCGTAGTCTTAATACACAGAAAGTCTGTCGAGTTCGAATCGAAGTAGTTTTGTATGCACGGTGCAGTCTTAATTGTAACTCATGGTAAGGGTGCAGGAGTGTAAAGTTTTACATGTTTCTACTAGACTGTATCAGAGTTATGCTTTTGCGTGCGTTGTGATTTTGAATTATCTTTTGAAAAATGGTGTCGAAACGACATAGAGAGGAGGAGTTAAGCCAAGATAAACTAGGGGACAAATGCTCCACGACTTATTCCGTCGAAGTCGTGCGACAAAACCGGAAAGTTCCTGTAGCTTTACATGTCATCATACGTTAGGTTTTCGAATCGCTTTTACTTTTAGAAAACGTTTACATTGACAGGATCAATTTGTATCACCTTTACTACTCGATGACTATACGAAAGTCAATATCAATGTTTACGAGGTATTTAGTACTTAATACGGACACGCTGTGTTTTATTTTACTCGATAAAACCACATTGCTTTTGAAACGTTATCGTGTAGTTTTTAACTCGGCTGCCCTTACAAGTCAATAAAAGTTATCGTAACGTACACAATACAATAACATGTCTATAGCAATCGGGTAGAATAAAGAACCTGCTCAACGGGCAACATTCGTCAATGACGTTACATTAACGTTACTGTACGTACGAATAGTCTAGACTTGTACGCGGATAAAGTCACGGGCAAAAGCAAGTAAGTTATTAAGATATAATTACTCAGTGACCCTCGCAACTACCAAACTACTTTGCTATCTCTCATATCTAGCGGTTACGTCGGCGGATAACAACCCCCGGCATAACTTCAAGTTAAATTTATTCCGCGTCAATGGTTCAACTTTGCGTCAAATCGTCCAAACTTCGTATTGCAGAAATAAAACTTTCAAGATCATCCACCCTAGGAACTAGTGGAAAACGGAACCAGCGTAGAACGATCTCCCTCGGCGTTCTGTGACCCTAGTACTTTAGAGATTACAGGGGAATTTTCTGACTGGCTTGCGTCTAGGCAGGCTGGTTTGTGTCTAGCGTCTATTAGCGTCAAGATGTCTACCAGCTAATTCTCGCTTGGACTGACAAATTTAATAACGAGTAATGAACTGTATAGGGTTAGCTATGAACTCCTGGTAGCTGGCTGTTCACTGTAATCAACGCTGTGATTTGTGCTAAATCTAGGCTTGCTGAATGAAACAGGTGGCCTCGTATGTTGTTTGGTGAAGTTTAGATTGATTTTGTGATTATTAAACCGGTTTTTATAAGCGTATAAGACTTTAAAATAGTAGTCCTAACTTATTATTTCAGCACATTTAATTCAATTATTTTTTAACTGAAAGTGATCCCATTTGGGACAATTTTGCATATGCACATTGTCTATATTATTCATGCAAAAATGTTTTGTAATTGTATATATGTGTAATATGCATACATACATCTTTTTTTATCTAATCATACATATGGGCCCTTTTGAATACACTTCGCCACATCCTCACGATGTTTTTCCTTCACCTTAAGAGACTCGGGTTAAGTGCATTACCCGAGTCAGAATAACTTAATGGTGTCCATGGTGACCGCGGCGGTTCAAATTAGGTACCTTACGATCACGAGTAGACCCCCTTAGCCACTAGGCCACCGACGCTCTTTACATACATACATAAGTACATACATAAAAGGCATAAGATTCATTTGGCTTCACATGTTTGTTAAAAAATTGCAAATCAGAAAGTACCTAAGAGCTGGGCTCTATTCCATTTTGTCTTTGGACGTATTATTTTTAAGTCAGCTGCAATTACTGTCAAGTAAATAGGACCTATTGACAATAGAGCAATATGGTTTTACCAAGCAGAATAGAGAACAAGGCCCATAGGCAAATATGTTTTTCTCTTAACAAGCAACAGTAACAGATTGCCCTTTCATTCTGTATGCGATATATTATAAAGGCGTAATTTAATTTTCCCGTAGAATTTAACTTTGACATGACAATGTCTGATTTTCCCATTTCATTTAATATTGACGATCGCCCAGGGCGCGGCCATACAAAACGGTTGCTCGCTCTATATTTAAGACAATACCACAGTCAAACGGTTGCCATGTCTATGTATAATGAAAGTTCGTTGCCATAATCTGTTTTCCAATTAGTTACCTATTTAGGGTAAATCGCCTATTACTGGCCACCCTCCGGTAACTGGCCACATTGCAATAAAATGTGTTAAGCAAAAGATTTGCTGACATTTTTGCGATTAAACTAAAATACCTAGATCCTGAGTTATTACTCGGAGTACTGTCCAAGTACCTATCTTTACTAACAGCGTCAGTAAGAAATTTGATGGCTAGTTACTAAATTACACTTTCTAAAGTGGCCAGTTATTGACGATTTACCCTAAATTATCGTTCCTTGTCATGTTGTTCTAATAGTCATTCTTTTTAATTTAATTTATTGACCTTGAATTTGTAATTATTTTATTTGCAATGTATCCTATGATTCGGTTTAAACCGGTTAGTTTCATACAATAACGGTTATTAACCGGTTAAATTGCATTCCCAAGTAAGTTTACGCAGTTATTTGTTAGAATAAGATAGAAATATTTTTTCTCATTCTAACAGATAGCCGTGTCCCTAATTACGTAAGTAAACGAGTGTAAGGCCGGCTTAATACATTTTATAAAAGCACTCTACTACCCGGGTTCTATTTTGAAACGCCATACTTTTGCAAAAGAAAATACTTCTTGAACTCCCTCATACATAATAGTTCATTTCCAAACAAAACGGGATCGCGGCACTCCCAAGGATTTCGGACCGAGTAAATAGTGGTCCATTAATGTACCCGTTTAATATTAGCCGTCCGTGTACGGAATCAGAAAACGGGATCAGCCTTCGAAGTGCATGCTTCTTGCATTTCAGGATTGATTCTGGTTCAAATAGGTACGTTAATATATTATGTATTTCGCTGGCTGAATTAAAAGTGGAAAGACCGGATGATTTAAATTCGCTGCATGTTTGTGAAGAATACGGAAATAGGTAAGGTATATTGAAGTTTTAATGTTACTCTGGGTTAAATTTTAAAAAGTGGATTTTGAACCTAGCAAGTAGATAAAACTTTTGTTTGCATACTGCAAATTACACATACAATTTACATAATTAAAACAAGTAATAGTGTGACACTACAATTACACATTAATTGTCAAAATAATGCCCATTTGTACAAAGATCGGATAAAAAAAAATCGTTTGTTGAAAATGTTGTTTAGTTAGATAAATAATTAAACTGGTTTCTTAAATAATGTAATGTTGCTGATCCGTAATAATTAAGTCAGAAGCAATTTTTTCAGACAAGTTATGAAAAAATATGGCGTGAACTTCAGTGAAGGCTTTGATAAATTGACGTCAAGTTCAGGGAAATTGGTGCCTAAAAGGATTTCCGTGCAAAAGGAATTATTCAACCTACTGAAATTATGAATTATGCGTATGTAACTGACAATACAATAAAGATTTGAAATAACTAAGTGGAATTGATAATACCTAACTTATTTATTGACTTAAGGGGATTGTGAAACTGACAAATTAGGGGCCTTTACATGTAAAATTCGGACCGGGAGAAACGCATATGATATCGTTCATTGAATACAAAACGGACACATTCCAAAATGAGTCAGTGTTAGATTTTAAAATTAGAATCTATTCGTGTACTATTTTTAATGCAAGTGCAAATTATTTTGAATGTGTCCGTTTCGTATTCAATGAGCGATTTGACCATAAACAAGAAACGCATTATTATTGACCGATTTCAGTTATGTTATTTAAGCCTTTATTCTCTTGCACAAGGTCTTTAAGGATGCCCTAAAGGCAAAAAAAGGTCAACAACTATTTTACATGTGCAAAAATCGTTTAAGTATATTTATTTACAAATAAACATCAAAGTCTTTGTACAGTTTCCGTGAAACGCTTTAAAATCGCTGCGTACCCAATGCGACTATTTCTGAATTAAAAACGTCCATGGAACAGTAAAAACGCTAACTGTTGCGGGCAAACGATTTGGACTGCCGCCAGTGCCGTGTACAGGCGGCTTAATCACAGGCTGGCGACGACGGATCCGTCGGCGGACTTTAGAAAAAAGTTGAATTCGAATTTGGAATACCTGTGAGATTGCCATGGTGAGATTGAATTTGGCGATGCGATGATAGATCAGTTTCAAAATTCAAACGTAACGAATTGGAAACATTTTCATATCTGTTTTTCTTTTTGTTTACAGTCGGTTTTATAATGTTTTAAACTTATGATTTTTTAACCTATCTAAGGTTAGATTACTTCACATTTAAATATAGAAATCTATCCAAGAGCCAATTGTATAAAAAAAAAGGCAATGCCATCTATTCAACACAAATTAAACTAGACATAACACTGAAGTTAGGTTTATCTTTTTGGTAAAACTAGTTTTATTTCTTTGTATGTCTTTTATTTAACCAATTATTTACTTTTACAAACCCACCAAAAATTTAAAATAATCATTTTGAATTTGCAGGGGTACATTGTTCGTATTAAATTGATCATATCATAATATATCTAAAAAAATATGAGTGAACCATGTTTATGCAGCATGTCTATCCACCTATCCAAAAACCGCATGACAGTCCAATAAAACCTTAAGCATGTGACCCTGTTTTTTAATTCCAATTCCCAAATATCCGTTCCAGAGTTTACTTCAAAAGTTTTCATTTCAGTTGAACTAATTTCAAAGTCAATACGAAATTAAGCGGCGATCGGTCGCTATGAATAATTCACGGAGTTGGCATCACTTTGATGACGTTTCGGTAGCATTTGGTGATTTAGTACGCTCTAAACATCTGGTTTAGCATTTTAGAGGGCAAGTTATCAAAGAGCAACATTTAAGAGACTTGTAAAGTAAACTTGAGTTGTCTTAAAACGAGTACAAGGCTTTAAAAAAAAAACCGGCCAAGTGCGAGTTGGACTCGCTCACCGAGGGTTTCGTACAAACGTTTTAGGTAAATAAGTAAAAGTTCACCCATCACAACAATCGAGTTAAAATATGTGATGTAAAAAAAAAAACCTTTATATGTGCTATATAAATAAAATTGTAATCCGAAAATACCGCGTCCGTAAAGTATTATAGATCATTTGTTGGTCAATGCATTCATTTATATAGCAAATTACCCGACGAAGCTTTAACATTATCCTTTCCAGCACTTAAAAATACTTTAAAAAGTCGTTAATATCTAAAGCGTACTAAAGGGTCGAGGACTATATCTAACAGATAAAAATGCGGTGCCTTAACCCGAAACTTAGTCATTAATAATTTGTAAAATTGCAAAGTTGTTTGTCTAGGGGACACCGTTGATGTAGGAAAGCATATCATACTTTTATTTGGTTCTCCTCTTTTTTTTTCCTTTTCTCCCTTTGTCTCTCTCGTAATATTTTTGAGATGTTTTCCTGCTGAACTACGCATGCTATTTGATATTATATGTAATTTAATATTTATAGCTTTATATAATTCTAGACTAAGTACCTAGTATCATTGTAGTATTAAATATGGTTAAAAATCGACTGACTGCTGAGTTTCTTGAGGCGTTTCTTCTCGGCAGTGGTCTCCTCTTGGGAAGCGCTGGTAGATTCTTTACGTGTAAAAGTGCCCGTGCGGCCTACTTACTGAATAAATATCTTTTATCTTTTTTTTTTTCTCTTTTATAAAACATAGCTTCATGCCAAATTTCAAGATTCTAGATCGACTGGAAGTACCCTTTAGGTTTGGATTCCCTTGTTTTAAAATATGCGGCTTAAATTGCTGTTTCTTTTGATGGCGTTGACATAGAAGTTTAATTTTGTTACAGCTTAAAGGTATTATAGACCTGAGTATTTGATATGAATTTCAATTTAATACCTCTGTCTACGCGTTCATGAGTAAAGGGGTAGTAACTTTAAAATTATTAAAACCATTTTTATTACATGATGTAACTAAAACTTTACGGCTTTTGCAATTTTTCCTTTATCTGTGCTATGAGACGTTGCTTCATGCCAAATTTCAAGATTCTAGATCGACTGAAAGTACCCTTTAGGTTTTGATATTTATAAATGACTGTATCTTTTGATTGCGTTAGCTAAGAAGTTTGGTTTTTTTACAGCTTCAAGAAACAGTAGATTTGAGTATTTGATATTAATTTCACTTTGATACCTCCACGCATTCCTGAGAAAAATGGTCTTGACAGACTGACGGACGGACGGACGGACGGACGGACGGACGGACAACAAAGTGATCCTATAAGGGTTTCGCTTTTTCCTTTCGAACCCTAAAAAACGGAAAAACGAAAAGAAAACCAAAAAGCGCGAAAAGTAAACATACCTATAAACGGTTGTAGACAAACCTTTTTTTTTAAATCAGTCCACAATTGACAGATTTGTCCTTCCTCGAAGTTCAAGCTATCACTATATGGGTATACCGAATTTTATCGAGATCGGTTCAGCGGTTTAGTCATGAATTTGTAACAAACAGACATACAAAGTATCTTTCACATTTATATATACATATACTCGTAGATTATAGTTCGTTCAAATGTTTTGCATACTTTGATGTGTTGCTAAACTTGGTGCAAAATGCGGTGTCAGCGACTTCAAAGAGTTGTAATGCACACTATTTGAACTAACTATTCTAAAACAACACCGGCCAAGTGTGAGTTGAACTCGCGTGGAGAGGGTTCCGTACCGTACATACGTTTTTTTTTATCGATTTCTTGTAGAATTTCCTGTGTTAAATTACAAGCAATTTATTTTTTGCCTCATTAGTTTCGGAGATCAGGGGGGAATGGTCAATTTTCACCTTTTTTTATGAATAAAATCAAATCCATTCATTTTACAACAACAACAAAATTATTCTTGAGATCTTCATAACGAGCCCTTTCGTTTGATATGTGACACAGTAAGGTTTGCAAAACTTTTTTTTATATCCTCCAAAAATGACACAATTACTTAAAAAAAAATCTTTGCACTTCGGTGTAAGTTTGGATCATCAATTTACATATGTGTATCAAATTTCAACTCAATCGGTCTAGTAGTTTCGGAGCAAATTGGCTGAGACAGACGGACAGACAGACAGACGCACGAGTGATTCTATCAGGGTTCCGTTTTGTAATTTTTTGTATGGTAATCAAAAAATAATTATTTTATCGAAGTTGACTACTATATTTGATTCGTTTCATTACGGCACAAGTCAAAAAAATACTCTTTCGTAGCCAATTATAAAAAGTTTGTTACTAAAACCGACTATGTTATGGAGATGGAGATCAAGTTCTTTTAACGTCTTTTTTTTTCTACAAACAGGAAAAAAAACGAACGTATTTTATTTTATTATTTATTTAGAGCGTCAATACAACGATACAGTTCTACACCAATAACACCTGTTATAACTAGGTATTTGGTTTAATAACCAGCGATTACAAAACGTTCACTTATATTTATTATAACTAATAACTAACAATATGTACTCGTATGCTGTGTGAATTTCAAGATATTTAGCTGTTTCAATGGGCTTAATTTCGTGTCTATTTCCTATTGAAATTTGCGAGCTGGGCACTGGTTGTATAGTCAAGCAATTTAATTCCTAGTCCACTTTGAACTATGTCAAAGAGACGTAATCGATCAAAACGTAAGAGATCTTATGATTTTGTTTACAGTGTCAATTTGACATAGTCCAAAAGTGGACTAGGCATTGAATTCCGTAGACTTTATCAAAGAAAGTAATTTGAAATGTGCTAGGTTAATAATATATTAGACGCCTTTGAAACTGCAGTAGGCGTACATCAAACTAACAAACTAGATAGAGCTACGAATGATGAAATATCTATACCATGAAAACATCTAAGTTCTGGATAATTCGTATCAAGTCGACTTGTTTTTGAAACTTTGGCAACCACCTCAACTTTTCTTGACTAAAGCTTATAAACCCAAGGCCCAATAAGTCTACTGACTAATAAGCTAGAACACAAGTGATTGATAACTGCTGCCCTGGTAAACGTGTAAAAGTGCCCGTGCAACATCTTGGATATTTACCTATATATCGTTTATGACCAGTGATCGTACTTTTTCCAGCATTTTTGGTGCAGTGCTAGGGTTGTCAGTAGTGCCCAATATTAAATTGTTTGAACCAAGAATCAAATAAAATCAAAAATAAAAATAAAATAGCGTATTTAACGAATCGGAAATATAGGAATTATTCTCAGAACATGTAAAGCCTAACCCAATATGCATTATGAAATGAAGGGTTAATTTACTACGAGTACTTATATGAGAAAATGTAACACAGTTGCAATAAATCCTTATCTGAGGTTAAAGTTCATATTTATGATTAGGAATTGATATATCTACTAACATAAAAAACCGCAAAAATTGAGGAATTTTCGGTTACAGTAATAAATGATATACATACATACATTGAATCACACGCCTGTTTCCCAGAGGGGTAGGCAGAGACCACTTCTCTCCACTTGCTGAGATCCTGACAAATTTATTTCGCTTCTTCCACATTCATACATCGAGTCTTGCACGCACGTCGGTCGCGGGTAGGTACTTAAGATTCATACACAATTACAATAACTGATTAAGTAAAAAAAATATGTGTTTTATTTTCAATGACAATACATATAATATTACACAATTTTAAACGTCAATCATATTATACAAGTCGACAACCCTAGGTCCCTGTCGTGTGTCATTTGACGTCATCGCACCAAGAATGCTGGAAAAAGTACGATCACTGTTTATGACTATACTCTGCCTTTTCACCTGCCTGTGGTAAAAAAAAGTTATCTATACGCCAGCTGTAGTTTCAATAAGAGTCAAAACATCAGATTTAAAGGTATTAACATTCCAAAAGTAGACACAGCTCAGAGACGGTAATTGCCACATTATTACCTAGAGTTTGAAAATTAGTTTTTACTATAAAGATGAAGAAATACCCTTAGTCTACTAAATTCATTAACGTTCAAGCAATACTACGGACATTAAATCTAACACAGCCATATTATGGAATAAATACTTATTTTAAAAATGTTATGACGCTGTAGAAGAAAAAATAAACATTTTTTTTTGTAAACTACTTGTTACAAACTTTCAATGCAAAAACAACAACAACCATTTTGGAAAGTAGACAGTTGAAATAAAAAAATGGGGTAGAATTGAAACCTTTATGATTAAAAAAAAATGGAAAGCGACTGAATGCTTCAACATGACAACATCATCTAAATAGACATTCACTAGTTACATCTCGTATTAAATTGAAATTCAAATATTACCTAACTCTAACGTACTTCTAGCCACTCCTTTTGGATGACAAGCACTTTTCGCGTAAGGAATACTCACAATAGGGTTGACTTTATTCACAACATTTCGAGAATCTTTCCAAAACACTTACCCCTTACACAGACTAGAACAACACTAGTTTCTATTATTAATAATAACGAGTCACAGCCTCAAAAACTTTGGCTTTATCAATTAAATATTAGGGTACTACAACATGCATTACATTCTATAATTTTTCCATTTTCGAATGTTTGAATTTGACACTACGTTATTGAGCGTGCGTTTATTGAAACGTAAAAGTACAATTTTGTCTTCCAAATGCGACTCTTCAAAAATTTTATAAGTGGAAATAATGGACTGTTTCACAAAAAAAGGTTGATTTATGGGTCGCCACTGTCAACGGGAAGAAACTGTTGTTGAGCAACTGAAGACAGAATCATGTCAATTGGTTTGGTATCGTCGTAGAGAGATGGAGCTTCGCAGAGGATCGCAAATGTTCCAACGATGGAGGCGATGGTGAAGATCCAGAGGAACAGCCGGTCCAGCACCATGGCAACAAAGCCCCAGTCTTGGTCTTCCTGTAGACAACAAAAACAAAAGATTATACGGTAATTTCTAACGCCAGTTCTTTCTATCACAACGAGTAAAATGTTGTTGGACAACAAAGTGTACAAATAATGTCAAATAATTTAGGGGCAGTGGCAGCAATTTCCAGGTAAAAGGAATTGTAGTAGTTGAAGCCTACATTAAATTAGAGCTAGTAAATTCACTCCTAATATGGCTGCGTTTATCGCGTGACAAAGTTTAGATAAGGCATCCGTCATCTTCTGACACGTAAATAAGGACGAGATGCGAGAGGGACAAATGCTTTATCCACATTTAACGCGCGATATAGACGCCAGCCATATTAGGCCCGCAGATGTGTAAAAGAGCCGACATGGCGCCAATTTAACTGAATTAATATTTAAAAAAATTAAGTCTGGGGCAAGATCTAAGAGCTAACGGTCACCCAACGGCACCTAATTTTACTTGATAAAGACGTACCGCATTAAATTCGTCCTGTCGTTGCATGTGGTGTTGAATAAACATGACGTTGTGGATTGCCTTCTCCAGTTCGAAAGGGTACTTCTTGCGGGGAGCCACATCGCTGAGAGAGTCATCGAGTCCAGACATAACCGAAGGGAGGCCGTTGTAACCAGCACCAAGGCTGCCCAGGGCACCGACGAGACCACTGAACCTAATAAAATGAAGGGATCATGAAGAGGATAGATTGAACTCTGTTTAGAACAACATTTTGAGGCAGAAGATGCCTGATCATTTTGTAATCCTTAATGTAAGTAAATGTTTGAAGTTGATGCCTAACATTTCGGAATCGTAAAGGCACTACAAGATGTAAGGAATATGATGTGAAGATTTAAGATTTATTCTAGTCATTTACCAAACTAGAATAAGGTGTTGCAGGAGAAATTTTGTTGCATTTAAACATAATTTGAAATCGCAAGAATAAAGGTAATTACTTTACTTCGTGATCAACTAGTCTTTTATGAATCCTTATACTTAGTGTAATACAAGAAATATTTTTAGCAATGCTACAGTTTTCAACAATATCTATGATATGCCATAAAATCCCCTATTTATGTACCTATTAGTAGCAGTAGTGGAGTGCAATCCATTGCATCCGCCAGGCAAATGGTGTCTCAGAGAATCAGGGCTCGACGAGTTCGAATTGGTCCGCTCAGCCGCCACCAGCGCATCCTTGAACTTATTCTTCTTCATGCTTCTCCCCAGTATCTTCTGCGCTGCCAGGTCCCGTAGCAGGTCCTTAGGGACCCTCATCAATAGCAATTTTGGAAGCTTCGTTATGAAAAATTTTCTAACCCATGGAGCCATTTTGTGTGTACTCGGCTTGCGGTAGTGAACGTTCAGTATTATTATAGTTATTACAACTGACAATCCGACCAGCAACATGGTGAATAGAAGGTATTTGCCTAGCAATGGTAAAGCTAGGGAGGTTGATGGAATGATTTCGGATATCAGTAAGAAGAACATAGTTTGTGAGAGAAGAATAGAAATGCTCAAGGCTATCTTTTCTCCAGAGTCTGCAGGTAAGTAGAAGACAAGGACAGAGAGATATGAGATGCCAACGCATGGAACGATTAAGTTTACGGTGTAGAATAGAGTCTTGCGTCGTAGGGTGATGTTGAAGAAGATATCTGAAAAAAAAATACTTTCAAAATACGTAATTTATGATTTATGATTGCAACTTAAATAGTGCGCATCCTTAATAAATTTTACAACGGCAATGTGCATAAATCACCAGATGGTAAGTGGGATTTTAGATTCACACGCATTTGTACTCTCAAGATTGCAATCTTAAGACTACAAATGCGTTGCCAATCCTAAATACAAAGATGGAATGCCACTATACTAGTAATTTCACCCACATCGGAACTAGACAATGTGAACCCTGATGCTTAGCCTTGTGCGTTCGGCGTTCGCTATCGTTATCCAAAACGTATAGGATTGACGTAAGCTGTCAGACGGTCGCATCGAGTGCCTACGTCAATTCCATACATTCTGTCAGTTTTCAAAAATCGTTTACGTTACCGTTGAGCAACTTATCTAGGCTCAAAGTTGGTGGTAGCGTTCGATATGTACGTTCATCAACCAAGATATAAAGTAAACACAAAGTGTATCAGTTTCATCTCATAATGTAAATGTACGAAGTTATTATTAGCGTTATTTTCTCTTACGGCAAAAACATCAGTTCCCTACACGCTCTTAATAAACTAAATTAGGTGACCAAATAATCATGCTTTTAGTAATGCTAAAGTAATTTTTCCGACATACTGCGTCTTTCTGCCAAACGTGGCCCGTAATAAGGAATCCTACCCGTCTTAGATGCCATTCCTATTCCCCTCCAGTCCACTAACAAATTATTCTAGTCCTACTTTAGGTTGATCATGATTAAAGACATGCCTTTTGGACAAATTGTCCCTTGCTCGAGGTATTTACGTACACATGTGTGAGCCGGCGATTAGGGGGCGCTATCACACCGAAGCGAATCTCCACATCTAATTTATTGCGAAGGCGGTGTAATTTTGGTTGGTTTATGTTCTGTTGTTTAGATTAAAATGAGTTTGATAGCGTTTTACGAAGGTGAGGATTTATTTTAGTTTAAGATAAGTGGTAATGGGGAATTGGTTTAAATGTTTTAAGATACCTTAGAACGTTTAAGGCCGATATTTTTTTGGAGGAATTCTTGGAATGTTTACACCGAACAACGTTCTCTCTTGTTGAAGTGATGACAAAACTTTTACCAAACCCGGGATAGCTTTTAATATAAGTTTTAGCTGCCGAACTTGAGTCGTAAACCTAAATGTGACACTGTGATGTTGTCGTGATGTGACTTTTGAGGATTGTTCGAGACATTCTCACTTAGATGTAAACGAATAGTGATGAATATTTGCGGACATGTTAAATGTAACTGAGCGGTGTACACAAGTCTGCAAAATGTATTCGCGTGGAGAACCCTGTCGTAATGAGGTTACGCAATAAACGCCACATCACTCAGGTTTCAATGGTGTGAACTATAATTGCGATGAAGTACGTCATATTAAAAGTTCAAAGTAGGGTAGCGCCTCCTTTCTCTCAATTATGATTCAAATTAAGAATGAAAAGGATAGGACATTCGAAGTTTCAAGTATTATATAGTGCTTTGTATTAACTATTTAGACGCTTAATCAAAATGCATAACGTTGTAGTAGGTGACTGTGCATTTCTTCTCTTCTTCCCACTCTGGTAACACTTAGTTGCCTCTTCTCAATCATCGAATCTATTTTTGGTCTCATTGCAAATATACAGAAAGACCGTACAGGCGTACAAACTGTAACAATGTATGACGTTCTACTGAAAGTGTCTGTTTCAGAATATTATTTAAAAAAAATGTGTGTTCAAAACTTCACGCGTTAATTCCCGTGCGGTGACATCTGTGACTATGTATATGTAGAGTTTCAGTATTGCTGTAAGTTTTGAAACAAAGCTATATGCAAGACAGAGATGCAGATATTTGTCACTCACTCTTACCCATAGTTGCGTCTCAAAACTTACAGAAATTATTTACAAAAGTAGTGCGGCCTAACAATTTGTAAAATTTTAATTGCTCAATTCTTGTCAAGCGATTGATCGAATAATCGAGTTTTAAGCTGACTACTTAATTGAGAACAACTTAAACACACCCGTGTCTGTCACAAACGGAGCTGGCTGAAAATCGGCGCTGCAGGTGTTTAACACCTCAGCATTTTGCTGAGCCAATGTCTCTTTTTATTACTCTTTTCTGTTTTTACTTTTTCTGTGTTGTCTGATGTGTGTAGTGAACAAACTTTTCTTTTTCTTTTGATGCACAGTGGCCACTAAACCAAAACAGAACCGAATTGAAACCAGGGTTTCTACTGAACTGGATAAATCCATATTGCGTTGGACATGTTATCATATTGTTAACTTTACGATGGCTCTTACGTACTGTCAGTAATGGCTACCGAGTTAAAAACAATACCAAAACACGTAGGCATTATAGTTTTATCTTGCAGAATAGAGGCCTATTCAATCACAATTGACATTTATCGGAATGCAGTGTTTTTGATTCAGTACGGTTCCGTTTCGTGGCAATAACAGGCGTAAGAAGGAGAACAAGAAGAAGAATTACATTTACCAACCATAAGACACACAAACATACAAATGATTCAAGAAAACATTGAAGGTAACAGGCATAGCACGCAAATGTGTGTCCTTGCCGCTGTCTAACAGACACTGGCTCAGCAAAATGCCGAGGTGTCAGACACATACAGCGCTGATTCTCAGCCAGTAATACCGTAAGAGATTGCCATGGTAACGGTTTAATCGTTCCGGTGGCACACTAGCCGCCATTGTGAATAAATAGCTCCGGCCCGCGCACGTCTTACCCCTTAAGCGCGTTGAGCGCTATTTGACTCGCCTAACGCTGACGATATGCGTAATTGATACTTAAATGCGTTACGTTTATCGCACGAGATAAACAAAGAAACATTGTACATTTACGCGTTTTAAAATGGTGTTTTTGTTTAGGGTTATTCTGTTGGATTTGTCGCTTGTATTTTCGAAAGTATTTGAGCTATAGAGAAGCTAAGAATTATGGTCAGCTTTCACAAAATTAAGTCAAACGGATGAAGTGTGATAGGTAATCAGTGAATATTATTTTAGTTGTTAATTACAAGCTTAATTTGTTGGTAGTATAATTCGATTTGATTGACGAGTATTGGATTAAAATATGAGTAAAAGTTCGTGGTAATTGTGATAGATGGATCAAAACTGATGGTTGATTTTTACTCGGTAAAATCATTTTGATTTTGACATGCTATCGTATAGTTTTTAACTTGGCTGCCATTACTGTCAAGTAAATAAAAGCAATCGTAACGTTGATAATACGATAACGTTCCAACAATATAGTTTTACCGAGTAAAATAGAGCCACAGGTAGGCAAAGTACATCTTCAAAATAAAGGGTATAAACAATTGGAACTGACTGTTCTTTGGTTCAAAATCTTGAAAAGTTGTTTCGCGTCTTATAGTTTATCAAAACTACAACTTTGACGACAGACGTTGTTCCTTGATTTGAAAAATGGAGAATTATTTCTGTTTTTTGTTCAAATATATTATTTGATTTCATCATCATAATGAATGCTGTCAGTATCTTCTTAAATAAAAATAGTTTTATCTACAAGATTATTTATAATAAATAATAAAAACGACTGAAGCGACAAATCGTTCATTAAATACAAAACATGCAACACTGACACATTCCAAAATGAGTCAGTGTTGCATTTTAAAATAAGAAGCTGTTCGTATAAGATTTTCAATGCAAGAACAAATTATTTTGGAATGTGTCCGTTTTATATTCAATCAACGAAATATTCGCAAGCCCCTCACTAATTTCCTAACATCTCTAAATCTTATCCTAAACATCCCACCACGACAAATCACCCAACCCATCCCCAACAATTACAACTACACCTGTAAAGTACCCTCAACCTCTCAAACACGGGACTATGGAATAATACAACTGTTTCTCGATGTCCAATCGAAGTCCAATTCTAATTCCCACCCTTAATTCCTTTCCAAAGTACACCGGCCCCAACAACTTGTCCCCAATTTGCTTTCAGATAGTCAACGAATAGAGTTCAAAGGAGTTGGCAAGGCTGTACGGGTTGGGGAGTAATTACAGCCGGTTTAGTAAGGCTCGGCTAGATTAGGCACGTTATATTGGATTCTAAGATTGTGGTGGAGGTACGATACAGACATTAATTACCAAAGACATGGACATGAAGTGGATTAATTAATGGGGGGTTTAGGAAGGGTTGTGGAGTGGAAAATTGGCGTAGTTTGACGCGATTTTGGAAATGTTGTTATGGGTTTTAATGTGAGTAGTTATTAATACCTTTTGTTTTCGAGTCACACTTATAAAATCGATACTTGGCACAAAGGGCTCTACTGGATATGATTCTGATAAAAACCATTGTTTGATCATTTTTGTGATATGAGTCAAATCTCTTTTAAAAGATCCGCCAACCTGGAGCATTAAATAATTTAACGGAAAGTTTATGCAGTGGTGCGTTCTATTGCGTCACGTTTTATTTTTTGCGATTTGACGCAGCTTAATTTACGCAGTCTCAACGTGTTTTAAGCTTCTTTGTCCCTAACTCGTTATTCATAAACGCACTGTAAACTTATTTGGTTAAAGTATTATTTTGCTCTTTAAGTCACATTCAAATTACATAATGAAGGATAAAGTCAAATCGTATTTTAAGCACACTTTAGCTTGTGAAGAAAGTATTTTGTGACTATGGAAATTATTCTCTACGGTGTGGCCAGGACTTTTTATGAGAGCAGCAGTGGTAACAACAGCGATACATTATGAACGAGCGGTAAAAAATAAAGGCTATTAGCGGCAGACTACATCATTGTCTGTGACTTACCACAGATAATGTCAAACGTGTTCGGAGTCCGATTCTAGTGACATATGAGATCAATAGTTTATTATGCGAGATTTTTAGGAAATAGTATTCAACTGACATTTCATCTCGAATGAAACTTCATATCGAATGGCACAAGAATTGGGGTCCTGACATATTGTGATAGTTTGAGTCCACGTATAATATTTAAAAAAAAGCTATTACGCACGTTAAGGGCGTAATGGTAAAAAAAAGGCCGGCGGGTATTATTTTGGATTTACGGTCGATTTTTCTAGCATATTAGGACACTATTTACGAGCAAGTGTGATGAAAAGGTTTATAAATCACTAGCTGATTGTTACCTCGTGAACTGTCTAATTTGCAGGAATAAACCAAATGTCCTTTCCTGGAATTCAAGTTATTTACCAAATGAAATCGAAATATTTGTTTGGATTAGCTGTGAAAGCGTTACAAATAGACAGACAGAGCTACTTTCACATATATAATATAAGAATGGATGTCACGACTCACGAGTCGCCGCAGCGTGTGATTTCTATGCGTTTGTTTTTACAGCCTGCGGTTGAGTTGTGGCCAAGCCGATTTACTTCTTAAGAGTTTGCAGGAGTTTGTTTTACTTATATTCTTGTTTCTATAGTATAACTTTAATGTTTAGGTTAAGCTCCAATTATAACTGTCTATCTACCAACCCGTTCCCCGTTCCGTGAGGTTGCCGGATTAGAATAGTGCCACTCCAAGTCTTCCCGTGGATGTCGTAAAAGCCGACTAAGGTAATAAAGGCGTGTAGTACTGTTAGGCGATGGACTTGCAACCTGTCACTAATACACTGGTAAACATCTTCGCCTAAGTGTGCAAAATGTGGTTACAGAATTATCAAAAAGTTTTTATAGTGGTTGGAAATTCTGTAGCTCTGCCTACCCCACTCTGGGAATAAAGGCGTGAGTTTATGTGTGTGTGTGTGTGTCTACCAATAAATAGAACAGCTACGCCTGAGATTACGCGGTTGTGTATTCATTTAAACACTTCAGCCGACTAAAAAGCAATTCATACGCAAGAAATCACCCGAAACACTTTTAATTACAGCATTTAATGAGTCACAGAGCAAGCATAGCAAACAAAGAAGCTAAAACAAACACATTTCGAAGCGTTCCGTCAGTTCCAAAGTCATGACGAAATGGAAGCGAAACGAAAGTTAGGTTAATTACGAGGATACAGCTGAAACGTTCAAAGTGACGCCGCTCAAAGATGCAAACAAACAAGAGAGAACCCAGCAATTCTTACCCTTACAAACGCTCCGTAAAACGTATTCGCGTTATTTCCACGCTTCTAACCACCTAAGTAATTTAATAAACAACATAATTCACGTCTCTGTACACGTCCCGAGTTCTAACGACGCTTTTTATTTGGTGCACCTCTCGTTCGTGAAAGGGGTCTCTGGAGGGTTCAACTTTTTTGTTATCCTTTCTACCTTTGCGCCATATGTTTGCTAATAGGTGTTGGGTTGAGCCGTTGATCAAAATTAAATGATTTTGTTTCGTTTTGTTTTGTTAGCCGCGTGTTATATCTGTCGGCGAGTGATACGGATATGTTTCCTTTTTGAATTTGCATGCCGGGTTTGTTAATGGGTTTGAACAGCTAGCCATAGGTACATTATATCTATTGAGTTTTACTGTTTTAGTTTTATTTACTGTTGAGTTTCTTGCGGCGCTTCTTCTCAGCAGTGGTCTCTTGCGAAGCGCTGGTAGATTTTTGACGTGTAAAAGTGCCCGTGCGGCCTACTTACTGAATAAACATCTTTTATCTTTATTTTTTGATTTTTTTTCAGTTTAAACCTTAGTTTTATTTTTAGTTTAACGGGATCCTATAACTAAGAATTAGAAGT
Source organism: Acleris laterana (assembly GCA_963966035.1). Lineage (NCBI taxonomy): Eukaryota > Metazoa > Arthropoda > Insecta > Lepidoptera > Tortricidae > Acleris > Acleris laterana. The sequence goes on from OZ014455.1 coordinate 15,226,448, forward strand.
CATTATGCCGTGTTAGGTAGGTACATTCAGCATCATAAGTAGCCAAGCAGAATAACATGCTCAAAAAAATCTAGACGACGTATTCTCTTGACAATAGAGTTGAATGCAGATCGTTTAGATCTCGTCGGTTGCGTAGGTACTTCTACTGCTGACTGTACGACTTTAGTAACGAGCAAAGTACGATCAAGGTCTCGTACGGACGTGTAATTAATACGGACAAATGGGTCAGGTTAGGCTGGTAGCTGGTGGGACTTAGTCAAATGCCCAAGCAGAACCCACAACCCCCACAAAGTGGCGTGGAGGGAGAATCGCTAGGTTCCCAGTGAGTCCCCGACCTAAGGTCCAGAAGATATGCGTAAAATTATTTTCCAGCGTGAAAAAAAGGCAGGTGGTCAAAGGTCAAATTAAAGGTTTTAGGAGAACAACAAGCCTAATTGCAAGGCACCTGGTTACCCGATACCCCGTTACGCTTATCTGGCGAATTGTAAATTACTCGCAACGCTGTCGACGCTTATCTATGCTAAAGCAGCGTTACTGGCTTCGCCATAGAGTGTAGCTGTAAACTCAATAAGCGTTAAAACCGCTGCCGCTGACGTATCGAATGAAACTACGTTTCATCAAGTCTGCATTTATTTGACTGGTGAGCGTGGGTATTTGTTCCTGTCTAGGATGTTTTTAAAATATTTCTCTGTAAGTATAGGTAATTATAATCGCTGTCTAGTATTCATTAGGACAAGCCTAGAGCTCGGGACTAGGTCGATTCGTGTGAGATTGTTCTATTATTTTATTTAAAACTAGCTGTTCCCGTACCCACTTCGTTAGGCAATATACTTTAGTTTTGGGTTAATATATACCTAGCCTATGAGAATCACACATAGTGTGGCTTTCTATTGGAAAAAGAATTTTCTAAATCGGTTCCGTAGATCCAGAGATTACCCCCTATCACGTCACAAACTTTACGTCAGATATAGATAAAAACTAATTTTGTTGGGAAGTGAACTTTAGAAGAAGAAGAAAAATTATGTGGTGCTTATACAGTATTACATAGGTTATCTTAACTAAAAGAGGATTACTGATAACATATTGCATTAAGCACCAAAAGGGCAATCAGCTCAGCAACGTCACAACGCTGATTCTTAGCAGGACCCATTTGGACACAACTTTTTTTTTATGGCATAGAGAAGACAAACGAGCACACAGGCCGCCTGATGGTAAGTGGAAACTGTGACCCATAGACATTCACATTCACAAGACTGCAATGCAATCCTAAGACTGCAAATGCGTTGCCAACCCTGAGGACTAAGATGGAATGCCTCTATTCTAGTCATTTCACCGGCTGTCTTATCCCCAAACCGGAACACAACAATGCGAACACTGCTGTTTGGCGGTAGGTTAATGGATAAGACGGTGGTAGCGATCCGGACGGTCCCTGCACAAGGTCCTACCACCCGCAAACTAATAAAAGCGTAATTATTCAAGTTTAGTTAAGTCGCTTACTTAGAACCGTTAGTAAAATACAACACTTTAACGCGTGTACTTATAAATAAATGAGGAAAAAATAAGCACTAAATTTTCTAATACCCAGGATCGTCGCTTATCAACAAGAGACTTTTATTTTCCAAGTGACCGCGTTGTCTTGCTCTACACATTGTATTGCTAATGCCTTCGGTTGGAGCGCGGATTCCATGTTTTATTGCCACTTGATTTAAACCGAGAAGACGGGCGCGATAGCGTTTTTATTGCGTTCGAGAATGGCAAATACTAATGGTGATTGGAGTCGGTGAAGTTGCATAAAGGAAATTCGGTGAAGCGTATTGTTTGAACGTTTTATGGCTTTGGCGCAAAGTTTTATACGTGTCAGTTAGGTTCCGGTTTTGCTCCGGTTTAAACTGGTTTGTTTTAGAAAATAAATTATTTTTTCTGTATGCTAAGTTTTATTTTTATTTAGGTATTCTACAAATAAAAATAAGCATGAAACTATAGTTGATTATTTCTAAAAAAGTTTGTACATTTCATTTACGACTTCGATTTGCAAAAAAAAATGCAAATTGCAACATAGTCTCCCAAAATGACCTCATATATTTGTATGATACTTTCCTTTTTTGTTACCATGAACCAAAGAAAGTTAGTAACAAAAAAGGTAAGTTTTATTTCGCAAAGGGCAGTCTTAAATGATATGTACAAACTTAAAAAAAAAACTCAATTACGAATAACTTTCCTAAAGAATGTGTGAGTTGCAGCAGAGCAAAAAGGAAATGACTCAGCGTTTATAGCTATGCTCATCATTGCAGATTTCAACCGGGAAAATAACCGGATTCCCGGTTCGCCAGAAACTCAATTAACTGACCTGCACTCCCTAAAATAAATATCTATCATGATCAGTTCCTCTAAGTGATTTTTGCTCTACATTATGTAGTAGAAAATTAGGGTCTCCCTTAGAATCCTTAACGACGTTTGTCCTAACATCTGAGGCCCTAACTCATCGTTAGTTCGAATTTTCATTTGCCCTAAACTGGTTTTTAGCTGAGTCAGGCAACTTTTTAAGCTTTTCAATTATATCTGCGGCTTGGTTAGGTTGGGGTTGTATTAAAACAACACTTAAAAGTTTTAAAATTTAAGCAGATATTGCTTTAGAATAAACGAAAGTTCGGACAAACGATGCATTAGGACAAATCGCTCATTGAATACAAAACGGACACATTCCAAAATAATTTGCTTTTGCATTAAAAATCTTATACAAACAGCTTCTAATTTTAAAATGCAACACTGACTCATTTTGGAATGTGTCCGTTTTGTATTCAATGAACGAAATGACGGTTAGGAATTCCATAGGGGAACCAGAAAATTATTATTTTGATGGTGGGATAATTACCCGGGTACGGCTCCTGGCAGCAGGGGTAGTACCGCTCGTGCCTCTCCGCCGGGACTCCCAGGATGTCCCACTCCACCGAGGGATAGTACTCCCGCAGGTCTATCCCCACCTCCACCATGTCACCCTTCTTGTGGTTTATATGCTTCAAGTCGATCTGGACACAATATAAAACATGTATTTATTTTTTTCCTTTACATACATACATACATACATACATTAAATCACGCCTGTTTCCCAGAGGGGTAGGCAGAGACCACTTCTTTCCACTTGCCACGATCTTGACAAATTTCTTTCGCTTCTTCCACATTCATACATCGAGTCATGCACGCGCGTCGGTTTCGGGTACTTAAGATTCGGCCCTTTTCCTATATTTCTCTGATTTGACTCGAAAAAGTACGCCTAGGGCCCCTTCCGGCCCGTCCACTCACTTTCGATCTGTATATCTCTTTCGTCAAATCGTTTGCGTCTAGTCGTTGGCATCTTAAAACCCTGAAGGTATCTGCTCGCATTGCGGCAACGCATGCAGTTGACCTAAGGTACAGTATAAACAGTAGTTCGTCTTCAAACAAAGGTATATTGCTTGCTTGCATGTGTGCGTACCTCGACTGTAAGCGCCGCGAGCCAACACAAGCAAACTCAAGAGGACGGATTAACCTGGTTGAGTGTGTATTAAGTATCGAGCTACGCGCATCGATGCGACCTAGAGCCTGAGCGGCAATAGGTAACCGAAACTCCTAAGAAGCCGGACGCGAACTATTTTTATTAATTTTACTATGCCTTAGGTTACTACTAGTATCTATTTAATTTATGAATGAATATAAACTAACTTACAACCGCTGTGACATGGCCTTAAGACCGATTGTGTCATCGTAGAGCCATGGGGTTGTAGATATCTTTTTACTTTCTTAACCTCTTCTCTGATCGAATATTTTGATAGGAAATTGTATTTTTTCTACCTTACTATTCCACCAGATAAGATGTTAAGAAAGTAAAGGGAGGATATTGCATTAAAATAGAACTCAATCGCTACTTGACGTCAGGACGAATACATAAGTGATAGTTTCTCTACAAGTTCTACCAGGGATTATCCCATTCAAAATTAATTATCGACTTTTCTTTGGTACACTTTTTTTAAAGCTAAATAAAATAACCTTAGTATTTTGCAATTACTGACCTGATCACCATCATAGCTCCAGCTCCCAAACTTCAAGAAGCAGGTCTGCTGGTCAAACGGGAAGTACCGCACGTCGATCTCGCACGAGGACTTGAAGATGGCTGGCGGAGTCCAGAGCACCTTGCCGGTGTGGTGCAGCACTGCCTTGGTCATGGTGGTCACCACGTATTCACCGTCAGCGCTGGGGAGAACAGAATGGGTGAGGCGACGAGGTTTTGATTGGATATAGTGGTGGTAGGACCTTGTGCAGGTTGGTCTGGATCGCTACCATCATTAGTCCTTTAAAATACCACCAAGCAGCGGTGTGCATTTTGTGTTAAAGCAATCGGTGAAATTACTAGAGGTATTCCATATTTGTCTTCAGCGTGAGCAACTCAACTAATTATTGCTAAGGTTGACACTTGTCACCGTCATAATATTATTGCAAGGGAAAAACGAACTTGTTGTATCATGACGTGCAAATGAACTTCAACCGTAGGCCACATTTTTGGCCGACTGTACCTGCATGGAATTCTAGTATATAATCTTCTGATTTATTTTCATTCACCCGTTACGATACCTTTTTTATGGTGAAGAAAAGGCAAACGAGCACGCAGGCCAGTGGGATCTAAAAAAATAGTACATTACTATAGAGGCCGGGAAGTAGGGGGTTACCGGCCGAGTGATATAGACGGCCTTCTTCTTATTCCACGTTTATAAGTAAGGGGGCTAGGATTTGACGTTATATTTTTTTCTCAATGTTAAAAATATAACTTTTGCTATTCAGCCTGTTCATGAACACAGCCGCCATGTTTACATTACAATTTAAAAGAAAAATATTTCCCGGCCTAGGCCTTCAATTTTGTATAGAATTTATTTTACAGTTCTCTCGAGTTGTTCCGCCCGCAACGTGATACTTTGAAGCCTATAATAACTAACATAACACCAACATTTCATTGCATGTTTGAGAAAACATTTGTATTCTCAAGACTACAATCATAAGAGTGCAATCTTAAGATAGCACAGAAACTTTTGTCAGAACTGGTAGACCACTTTCTTTGCCGACCGTATTCCCATCTTCTTAATAGGGTTCGGCTGGCTATGTTCCATAGAAAACGAATATTGCCGACCAATTTCAGAAATTGGCAGTATGGGGCTCTATTCTAGTCGCTACAACTATATTACTTTTGTCATTGCTATCGTATTCGTATTTTCAACGTTACTTGAATTGACAGTACCTAATGGCGGCCGAGGTAAATAAATAAAATACGATAACTTGTCAAAAGCTATATACTTTTACAGAGTAGAAAAGAGCCTCTGCACCTATTATGACGTACAGGTTGATTTAGAGGAATTGCCGCGAAAGTACTAAATGGTGTACAATTATATACAGGGTGTTTCAGAATTTCACGTTAATTATGACTGCAGTAGATTGCTCCCCCTGGTTGAAATATATTTTTGACTTTTCAATAATGTTAATTATTAAGTTTAGGGGCACCGTGATAAAAAAATGCTTAAGACCAAGGTAATATGTTATTACAGTTAATCAAAATAGATGTGCAATACTTTTAAGGAATAACAATAGACGTAACTATAAGTTAGTAACACTATAAGATGACAAATTTAAAAAAAAAATGTAATTATTCACAATACAAGAAGTTTAAGCGCTTAGTTATAACGTTGACAGTGTGGCGGTTGAGGTCTGCCTCGAGTTTGTTGTTGAAAATTAACTCCAAGACGACGGTGAAACAAATTACAAGTTTATAAGTACAGGGGGAATGAAAACGTTCGTCAGTTCACAAATTAATGAACATGTCAGGATCAAATTTTAAACTATGCTTTTGGGTAAACTGTTGTGTAAATAAAATTTATGTTGCTTTTTTGTTCCATAGAATCTCAAGACTTTTGGATCGATTTTAATACGGCTTTCAATGGTACCTTTAAGAGAATTCAGGATTATTTTTTTAGTAAAAAACGAGGCAAAACTATATAGATTAAACCTCATTGCAAATGGCTTGCCGACTACATAACAATCACAAGGATAATGTATATTAAAAATTATAAAGCTGAAGAATTTGTTTGTTGGTTTGCTTGAACGCGCTAATCTCAGGAACTACCGGTCCGATTTGAGAAATTCTTTCAGTGTTAGATAACCCATTTATTGAGAAAGGCTATCATACTCACATAAACCGAAGCGAAGCGAGGGCGGGTCGCTAGTAATTTAAGTATGCAATCGCGATGTCCGGGTTATAATTATTATTATTTTTGTGTGTAAGTACCGTAGGCATTATCTATCACATAAAATATATTGTTGTGGCATTGGTTGCAGTAGTACTTAACTAAGCCTAAATTATTTTAAATTATTTATAAATTAAATTGACCACAAATAAATATTTACACACAACAATATCACTGCTGTTTTGCCTTAACGCTACATCCTGACCGCGACCGCATCCACAAAATGATTGAACTATACTCGCTGCAGTCCTCTGGCCGCCATTTTGAACGTCTCGACTCATGAGCTTGACATATGGCGACTCGCACGCACGACGCGCCTTGGCATAAATCTTATCCTCTGGCGAGGGTAGAAAATTCATACGCGCAAATCGGAGGATTAAGCTGGCCAGTTGTTTTAAAGTAAAATTTTATTTTTATTAACTACTAAGATTTATTAAGGTTTTGTCATTCTAACTCTTAACATTTTGGGATGACTGCGAAATTACACAGAATTTTGGTCGCTTGGAAGAAAACCATCAGAAATTTATTTTTGCCTATGTTAAGTATTATTTGTTGAACAATTTCTAAGTCCACTTTAACTGCGCCAACTTTTTAGACAACTTGCCACCTTGGTTTAACTCATTTTTTGTCAGAAGCAAATACTTTTATGTAGGATTAAACATCAATCACCAATTATAAATATTTTTAGACAAGGGATCCAAAGGGGTTCTTTACAAAACCAAACAAAGATCTTAATAACTCCTTAAGTATATTGAAAAGTTAGAATTATATTTACGTCACTTTTTGGGACATCCTGTAGGTATATGTCTCACAGAACTTTAGGTTAGACGTGTCCCGTCATGCTCTTGAAAATTTGTTTCTCGCAACAGATATATTTTTGATAAATATACCTTCATATCTCCAGTAAAACTACAGATATAGCTCTAAATCATTATAAGGTAGGTATGTGTCAATCAATCAAAAGCAAAACTCATTACTTAGTTCAATTGATATTCGGGAAATCATATAAGGTCTATGTTCATAATTCACCTCTCACGCTAAAGGTCCAAAAAGACGGATGGCGTTAATATTTTATGGGGGATAAATCATCGCGTGGGCAACAAGCGATGTTCCGTCTATGACAGTTCGCATAAACCCATCGGGAGCCAACTCACTCGTAAAGGTCGGACATACGGACCACGGGGGTTAAGTTATAGGCGGCCAGCGTTAGTTTTATCCGAATGCTTAAGAAGTAGTGGTATGGACGGTCGACCTTTGATTTCGATAGATCAAAAAATTATCTTGTGTCAGTCAACTAAAGTCAAAAGTCACTTTGATAAAATGTTCTAAATTTAGGACGTTGGGCCTTACCAGGAACATAAATAGCTGTACGGTTTAGTAACTTTTAACGTCGTGTTTGAACTGCAGTAATTTACAAGGTACTTTGTGCAGCTACTTAGGCTGATTGTACATTTAGATATTCGACGAGTGACGAGTTGTTAGATTCGTCCTAGCGTCGCGTGCTGTGTACTGTTAATCAATACAAATGTCCAAACGACGCGGCAGCTTGTAATAAGTGTCCAAAAATACATTAAAATTTGTGGTGCGTGTAATAAAGGGCTTTAAACCACAATATACATTCATACATACACTCACGCCTTCGTTCCCAGAGTGGGGTAGGTAGCGCTACAGAGTTACCTAAAACTCTAAAAACTTGTTGATAACTCTGTGACCATTTTTTTATTTATTAAATCAACCAAGATATTTACAATTACTCCCACCGAAGCTCTTAAATAAATTGTTTATGATGATGTACTTATTGACATGAATATAAGAAAATGATGACAGCACGTATAATTGGGTTTTTAAAGTTTGCTTTTGCATATATGAAACTCTTTTCTAGACAGTCGAGTAACGGGCCCTTCGCGCACAGCCGGCTGCCCCATTTTGGGGCCTAAGCTTCTGCCCCGCCATATCCTTTCCCTTGCTTTCGCCGCGCAAGATTACTCGCACGTGCGTCTATCGCTTACGGCGTGATTAATGGTGCCTGCCTGCTCTGACGGCGGATGCATCATTCCGTCCTTGTCGATCCTACCAATTAGTTGATATGTTGATATTGGAAATGGCTGTAATTTGATAGGGAAAAGCATTTTTTTATTTAACGTAATAAATTTAATTTCAACAACCATAACAGGTTTGGTCGAATTGGTTTGACTTGACTATGGCAGCCAAGATTTGCGAGCGTGTTTTTACATTGCATTATACGTGCTAAACGTTTTTTCCATACTAACATTATCATGCCGTGTGGTTGTCGGCTTAGAATGGTACCACTCCATGTCTTCCTGTGGAAGTCGTAAGAGATGACTTAGGGATTAAAGGCTTGTAGTATTTTTAGGCGATGGGCATGCAACCTGTCACTATATACACATGGTAAACATCTTAGCCCGTTTGTGCAAAAGGTGGTTATAGAATAAACAACTGGTTGTTAAAGTTGTTGGTAATTCTGTAGCTCTGCCTACCCCACTCTGTGATAAAGGTGTGACGGTATGTGTATGTATGTAATATTATCAAATAGGGTGCAAAACCTGCATCAAACATTAAATAACCCTTAGCTCTGATTTGGTACTTTAACAGTCAATCTGATGACTTTCCCAAGTCAGATATTACTCAGAGTTGTCCCTCATCATGTAGTAACTTTAAATTCACCGGCGTCAGCGATTTTGAGAATATTTATAGAAATGCCTCAGAAAACCATCGCCGTAGCTTACCATGGCATCTGAGTGGCACCCTGTTTCCCACAGTTTGGTATTTGGTTGTTGTTTGTTAACCTGTCTTATTATATATTTAATTAATGAAAAACAATATAAAATAATACAACAACCATAACACAATAACTGAAAAAGAAAACTAAAATTAAAAAAACCAACTCTAAATATATAAATTAACTAAAATATTAAATCTAAGAATGGCCCCTGCGGCATTGTATCAAAGATGCTGGCAGCATTTCCTCGCTGGATGGTTAAACTTATACGTTGAACGAGGAAACTGCCAGCTCTTCGGTCTCCCGTGACGTCAATGAGCCTCTTCGAAACTTCTTTGAAGAGGCTTCGAGCGCTAGGACCCCACGGACCAAGGGTCTTGACGCCGAATGGAATAAACATATAAGTAGTCTGGGCCGAGACCATTATATTTTCCTACCTGTTAGTTAATTCGTCCAAAAATTTTATCAATAAACTTTATTTCTTTCTCTTATTTTATTCCTCAAGCTCTAGAATTATTCAACGGAACAGGCGATTGCTTATAATAATTCGTTCTAGTTGTTCTTTCATGCTTCTAACCTAAAAATAAAGTCACAAACGGACACTCCTATCTGTCCATGCCTTTACGAAGTCACGAACCGCACAGTGGCTTGGATTCACGTCCGTTAGCCATTGTGCTAAAATACAGGTCCGTAACGACAGAGGACATTTAAAATATGTGCCAATTTACACCATTGTTCCACTTTTTTGTGCTGTCATTTTATTATGATTAACAAAAGGTGTTTATCGGGTTATAAATGGAGTAATAATAACGTTGTTTTTATAAATGGAGGATTAATTATAATGTCTGAAGTGAGAATAATGATAGTATTTAAATGCAGCGCACGCGAATTTGATGATTCATTGGATGATTTAGATTAAAAGTAATTATTTGGTATTTTGTAAGTTTTCAAGTTATGCAGGTTAAAAATACTTTAATTAGAATATTATTAGAGTGTTTAACTGTAATCAATTATGTAATGTAATATAATGTGTAACTGTTATTATGCATGAGTTAACTATAATTAGAGTATTTTCATTATTTTATATGATTCCGGCAAGCTGGAAAATACATATTATTTTTGTTCTTAAAAATGAATTTTGCTAATGTTTCCTAATAACTTAGTAAAACGCTAATTGCAAGCAATTACAAAGGAAGTAATTACCTACTAGAAAATTTATGCTTTTATTAAAATTTAATGTAAACAATAACTAAAACATTTTGAAAAATTTAACATTGCACTTTCAAATAATGCACCGGGCCACGCATTGCTTTAATATTGATTTAGGAAACCCCGTTTTGACGTTACTATCATAAAAAGTCATTATTTTTTCATAGAAATACTTAAGTATTTAAAATGGTATATTAGCTGAGACTATTTAAAATGGACAGTTGCTTATTTTTTATAAATCGTAATCAATAACTTTTATAATTAAATATGTCAGATAGAATAAAGATGAACATTTTCCAATTACGCTACCAGGGTTTCATACCAATCAAGTAGTTATGTCGACCCAGCGGCTAGTAATTTAGTTTGCCGGCGCCACAGATACAATATTAACGATCGACCCATAGAGGATAGATCAGGCCGCGATCCAAATTGGATTAGAGATGTTGCCAGCGTTAACAATTGCCGTTAAATAATTAAATTTATTAGGCTGGTAATAAATATGGCGTCTATATTGTGTGTTTAACGGGCATGCTAGGTCATAAATCTAATAATAATATGTGAACAATTTTGTTACACTTGTGTTGTACGATTTAAGTCGATGTCAACCGTAGAGACCGACGACGGAATGGTGACACAAAAAAAAACGGCAAATTCAAAATATCACTAGCTGGTAACACGAAATGCAGAGCGACTGGATTGGTAGGAACTCATAATATGACAGCTTGTTTCATAGGTTAAATTATTACCATTTGAAGAATATGAGAAAAATGCTTGTGTCACCACTCGCTGATCTCTGAGGGACTCTACTTTCTCACTTTGATTTAACAAGTATATCACACAGTAAGCTTTATAAATCCAAATGTATAAAATATTTTGATAGTGTCGTCAATATACATTTGTTACCATGAATTTGTTTTTAATTACGCCATTTCGGCCTTGCTAAGAGTTCCGTATCCAAAGGGTATCAAAGGGACCGACCGACTTGAGTTCACGTGCAAATTTGATCGACCTTTTTTTAAACAAATCTGGCAAATCTGGTTTCTTAGGTGCCTATCCTTTACTTAGCGTCCGCTATCTATTTGTCAGCGGCCCGTTCGTCATAAACCATAATAGGTAGACAGCCAAAATTTTCACATAGTGCATATTATATACTGCCGGTATAACAAAAATAATTATAAAAATTATGGCATAGTGAAGGCACAATTAAATAAACAATGAAAGGGGGATAAAACCCCATACAAAAACGGGTTTGCTCGATCTTAATTGTGAGGTGGTCCCACCCTTTGTGTGTGAGTCCGAACCGCACTTGTCCGGCTTTTCAAATTAAAGTACTCAGGCAGGAAACTAATCGGCTGTCCCATCAGTTCAGTTTCTACGAGGGAACGGAGAACCACAGATATATGTACTAAGCACTCATAGATACATACAGGTCAGTAAAATTACTTTCGTTTTAAACTTTCGCGATGTTGACACAAGTAAACGAATTGAACTTTATAATTCCAAAATCCTCTCTACGGAACGGAATTATGGCACAAAAATAGAACGTGAAGCGGTGGCAATCAGAAAATATAAAAAAAACGATCGGAATGATGGATAAAAGCTCTCGATTTCGAGGAATTCGTTGATTAGCAAGCGCAAGCGTCGACATGTATCGTTGGAGAAATCCGTGTCCTTGTATATACCTGGTGTATCTAATGGTTAGAATATTTTCACAATCAAAATATTTATATACCTACATTTTAGTATTTTTTGTGAGAAATTCCACTTCTTTTTGGAGTTTGACCTTTATTTTTAACTTTCCATATGATAACTTAGAGGATTCAAAAATAAAGTACATCAAATTATCACTCTATTACCTTTTACAAAACATTGAGCATATTGAATTATTTTCAAAAAAGTCGTAAGTGGCTTGGGGTATACCTTTGTTCAAAGGCAAACTTATGCCTTTAAAGATCCTCTTTATTTGTCGGATTTTTAATCTCGACCATATTGTTTCTGTAAATACTTACTTGTTGTAAAGCACAATGTCGGGCAGCCAAATGTGTTCTGATGGCACATACAGTTCCTTCTGGCCGCCGTACTCCGTGGGGTCCCACTTGAACTTGTGGTCCTCCCACTCCTGAGAAACCAGCAAGATAATGTAGATCATAAGCTCTGAACAACTCTGCGACCCTAGTGAAAAAGGCTATCCAGTGTGTTACCTGCACCCTGGCTTTTTTTAAAAGTAGGTTAAAACAACGTATATCTGTAACGTAACTATGACATTAACTGAATGAATAAACCAATTTTCAGGCTTTGTTAACTTTCTAACCAAAATGTAATTGCCAGCAATGTATAGCACAGCAATTTGACAAGTGTGAATGACAGTCGACGGATACTTTGCCCCCGTACCACGACATCCCTGTACTAAGCAACAGAGATACCTACTGATATCGATGAACACGCAGCACATGCAGTACATTAAATTGGTCAGTATCTTAGAAAATTAATTGTGAAGTTATTTTAATTATTTTATAATTGATAATACTTGCAAACATTTGGTAAAACAACATATTATCGGCAGTTTTAATAAATGCTCGCATGACGGTAACACACTGTATATCTTTCGTGGGTCAAGTGAAAAAGGTTATGAGTCTAGTATAATACTCCTATCCTATCCTACTCCTAGTATGTATTCCTTTTTGTAAAGAATTACGTCGACTTACATCTGTTTTCACTAAAGCTACAAAACTAGAGTATGAAGTGTAAGTTGGGCGGAATGACCGGGACACCGATCGACTGCCCCCCTGATCTGTCCGGGCGTCCCCACTCATCATCATGAGGTGTAAGTCTTAGTGAAACGGGTATGTCTTTTGAGGTGTGAGTGAAAAGAGGTATAAGATCTAGTATACTCTATAGATCTATTTCTTTTTTATTTCGAGGTTTTGATAAGGAGCCTAGATTTACGTATTGAAAATGAGTTGAATGTGGTTGGGAAACTATCAATGTATTCATCGCCCAAAGAGTTACAATATAACCCTTTTTGGTGCAATTATGGACAACTACGGCAACTGATTCTTAAATAAATCAAGAAAAAATGCATCGTTTGCGAGCTTCGAAGCCTTCGATAAGTTTAATTATTCTATAAATTTTAATAATTATAGATGAAAGAACGGATGCATGGAATTGACGTTTCTTTTGATGCATTAAACGGGTCGCTTCTTGTAACTCCATTTCTTACCATTTCAATTCCATTTTCTGTTTTCTACGATCACTGTGAGCCAAAAAGGGCTTAAATGCCGACTGCGGTCTATTCAAAGTGTCAATTACGAACCTATAAAGAGCAGATAGCTTTATATTGTGGACTACAATAATCTCAACTTTCTAAAACACTCGGAAGCATAACCTTAGCATTTTTCATGAAAACATTTCATTATAATTTAGCAGGAAATCTACAACTTACTCGTACACGGTCGCTAGTTTTCTAACGTTCACTACAAAACCAATTTAAACTGAAATTGCTTGCTTGCATGTCGAGCAACAATATTTAGCGTTAAACATTCGAGAGTGCTAGATTGTCGGGCTGGCGTTCCTAAAATGCTTGAAAATAACGTCCATGGAAAGCAACCATGGAAGTAAGTATACGGACAGAGAATAGTTTTAGTAAGTTTGCTCCTCTGCATTCCCTCGTTATTACAACTTTGATTCATTATATCCTAGTACCAGTTCTGTTCATGCGGAGCGGTGACTGAATTAACTTGGATAATTACTATTGCGAATACCGTAACGTTCGTGTTTCAAGGTTTTGGAGACATGTGTTTTTTTGTTGTTGGGCAGGACATCGTATCGTGAAAATGAAAACACTAAAATATTTAATGACCTAATCCTACTTCTAAGAAGGTGTAAATAGAATATTTTTCAGTCCATTTTGTCTAATGAAATACATGAGTGTGGTATGAGTAAAGACTTTGTACAGCAGGAAATTGTAAAAGACACATGTAAGTAGAGAGAAAATATTAAAGCCACTGTTTAAAAAACATTTTGTTTTAATAATAATAATACTTACATGTTCCAGCCACACGTTGGTAGTAAGAATTTGATCCTTCAAGTTCTGTAACAAAGATACAGATATGTGAACGATAGAAATCATATCCATTATACTAGTACAAACAAAAACTTGCTAAATGGATTGAAATAGTGTATCCATTGTCTCGCATAATATTGATTGTCCGAAACGCGAAAGAAAATCTGCCCACACACAGTGGCACATTTAATGTACGCCAATTAACTATTATGCGAAACAAATTTCGTCGACACTAATACTCGATCACTTGACTTTTATTCGTAATAATGTTCTGCGAAAGCAACATTCTGCCTTGGTAAATTATGCTAAATGAATGTATTACAAACGAAATTATGCGAAATGAAATTATGCAATATGAAATTATGCGATACGAAATTATGACCAACAAATTTCTGCGGGACAACGGTGAACCTTAAAACATCATAGAGTACCCTCTTAAAAAGTTGTAGATCAATCGGCTAGCTAGTAAATCTTAATCTAACTTCCCCACCCTCTGTACCTCTAATTAAAGAAAATAAACTGCACTTTGGAAAAGAGCCGTAAATTTCGCAGACAGTTCTGGCGTTCCATGGCGGTCGATGGGGTTGGACGACCGCCAGGGGATCGTCAAACCTAGGTAGATATATAGTCTACTTCATCGGATTATTTATAAGGCAAATGTTTCTGAAAATGAATGTGTAGCACGAACATTTTCTAGTTACGTTTTTAAATGGCATTTACTAATCGAAAACCATTTTCTTGATGACGTTTCGTTAACGTAAGTATAACAGGCATTAATAATCTTAATATACAGTGTGTTACCGGCATGCGGGCATTTATTAAAACTGCCGATAATACCTATATGTTGCTTTAGCAATTGTTTGCAAGTATTATCAATTGAAAAATAATTAAAATAGCTTCACGAGATGATGTAGAGAAGATGTATTGCATGTGCTGCGTGTTCAGGCATGTCGTGGTAAGGGGACAGATCATAATAATCAAAGTATCCGTCGACTGTCATTTACACTTGTCAAATTGCTGTGCTTTACGTTGCTGGCAATTAAAATTTTGTTCGAAACTTAACAAAGCCTGAAAATGTGTTTATTAATTAAATGATGTCATAGTTACGTTACAGATTATACGTTATTTTAACCTACTTTAAAAAAAGCCAGGGTGCTGGTGGCAGGGTGGGTATTTTTAGGCGATGGGCTTGCAACCTGTCACTAATATACACATGATAAACATCTTAGCCTGACAAACAAACATACCGTCACGCCTTCATCCCAGAGTGGGGTAGGCAGAGCTACAGAATTACCAACAACTTTAACAGCCAGTTGTTAATTCTGTAACCACATTTTGCACAAACAGGCGAAGATGTATATCATGTGTATATTAGTGACAGGTTGCAAGCCCATCGCCTAAAAATACTACAAGCCTTTAATCCCTTAGTCGTCTCTTACGACTTCCACAGGAAGGTATGGAGTGGTACTATTCTATTCTGCCGGCAACCACACGGCCATCTTAGCCTGTTTGTGCAAAATGTGGTTACAGAATTGACAACTGGCTGTTAAAGTTGTTGGTAATTCTGTAGCTCTGCCTACCCCACTCTGGGATGAAGGCGTGACGGTATGTATGTATACGCGAATGTGATCCTATTCTTATCCAGATCCCATTACAAGTAAAATAAATGTAAAAGTTTATCAGGATGTTTCGTTGCTTATCTTTGAATATCTACATGCATTCGGGCTACTTTAGGATCTCCAATATACACATACGATTAACTGTGTTAAAACTTTATGTAGGAGTATACAGTGGTGCAATGGCCAAAGCAATTCTCATTTTAGAAACTGGCCGCGATTCAAGATGAAAAACAATAGATAAGACTGCGTTATCAATTTCTTACAATTGTACAAAACAAATTAATAGATTGTTAACAGCTGATGCATGTCCTTCAGGCGTAGGATCAGTTTTGTGCATGATGGTCGGCGGTAAATTCTTATAAAAAATTTACTCGCTTTGGTTATATACACAAATAAATTAAGCGCACAGATAACATAAAAAACACTTTTTTGTACTTTTGTGAGACTGTGATAGAATGTTTTTATCCAGTGAATATCCATATATTTATTCTTAACTTTAAGGCTGGTAAGGTTTGAAAGATCAAAGAAAAGAGTAAAATACAAAAAATAATTGAAGAAAGGTTAAAAAAGGTACTCGTTACCACTTATCACTTTCAATATCATAATATTGAAAGTGATATCAATTACCTTTTTTAACACGGTTTTTTTATTTAAGCGTATTATTTGAGCATAAAGTATTTCAAATTCAAACTTTGTCTGAAAATATTCAAGTTTAATTGAATTTTAATGGCCTATTTTTTAACATAAAATGAGTTAAAAAGTTTTAGATTAAAATATTATTTGTTATTAAAAAGTACGTTCAATGAATTAATTTTATCACAGCAACATTTATTTCAGACTAACTCATTAAAAAATTAAGGCAAAAAAAAACCGCAGTTAACCCCAACAAAAATACCTCTAAAGTCAGAACACCGAACACCGATCGTTTCAAAACTCCGTATGCAATTCCATTAATCATAATGGAAGCGGGCTTTGTGATGATTTCACCCGATGACTCTAAGTAATCCTGTGCTCGGATTCACATGCAGCTATGCAGGTCGGGTCATGCGATGCACCGCGTATTTCGATATATTAAAAAACGATTTCGCTTTCTTTTGCATGGAGGATGCAAATGAGCACACATGCAGGAGACCTGATGGTAAGTATGATCTGTGACCCATAGACCTTTGCATTCTCAAGGCTAAAATCTTAAAACTTCAGTCCTAAGACCGCAAAAACCCCAAGGACCAACATGGAAGGCCTCGATGCTAGTAATTTCACACCGGAACACAACCATGCGAACACTGCTTGGCGGTACAAATTTTTGCCCATACCAGGAATCAAACCCAGGACCGCTAGCTCCGTAGGCAGAATCACTAAACACGTCGTCATATGAATTCTATACAATAGCAATGAAAACTGACTGGCACTTGGCAGGTTTTAAAGGCTCTTAATGCGGCCAGATAGGGGTAGTAAGGATCTAGATTTTATGACAGTAACCAATAAAACGGCTAAAATGAGACGTAGATGAGGCGAGGATAAAAGGCTAAATACTGGTGATTTGGCGGGACGGCTTCTCGAGACATGTACGAACAAGCTCTAACGTTTGCTTGTGAATAAACGGGTTTTACAACACCTCCCACAGTATCTACGTAATTTCAGTAGGTACACTCCAAAATATAAAAGATAATTATCGTAGGGTACATTTTTACCTAATAGTGAAACAATATTATGATACTCAAATAAAGTTTTCCTGAATTGACCCCTCTGTTTATTTTGCCCTGCGCACAAATATCTTACAATTAAAAGTCGACTATGGTTGGGTCAATCTGCTCATAATAAACACTTTGAGTTTTCATCACTACTACAATGATACATACACGACATCGATTAGTTATTAAATAAGGCTATTTTAAAATATGTGTATAACTTGTGAGCAAAGTAAGTCTTTGAAATTACAAAATACTACTGTCCTAGGGATCATTTTAGGTTAACCCTACTAGTAGCTGACGTTCAAATTTAATATATTTGTAAATAGACCAAATAAAAGAAGGGAATAAAGTCATGAAAACTTAATTCGAGTATCATAATATTTTTTGCTTATTAGAAAGGAAAAAGAAGTTTCAATCTCACATGGAATGTAAAAACGACATGAAAAATTTTGCTAACCCAAATGCGTCATAAAATATTTACTAAGCTTGCGTCTTCGTAAGAAAGTCTCAATCTGATACACACATTCCTTGACGCCTGTCTCTCAATGGGGTAGGCAGAGACTGAAACGTCAGGTGCACCGGGTCTAATCTAATTTAAAGCTCTCAAATCGTGCAATTGCTTCTATTGCTAGAGTTTTAAGCCGTGAGTTATCCAAAAAAAATCCTTAAACCGTACTGTTCCACCTCTGTCGCCTGTGGCTGTCGTCGACACTGAGCAGTTACCATTTTACTGCCGTCATTTCTTTAAAACGTGGTCTGTTTACAGTCCTCAGTCAAATTGGCTGCGTCGCACCAGCGAGATGTTTGCTCACACACTCAGGAAAAAGGAATTGCACTGACTATTTCCAGAGAGAGTTTAACAATTTTTCTCTTTACGTAATGCGAAATGAAAAACAGAATTGAAGAGACGTTGACTGACAGATCGAATTACTTTATTTTTAGCAAGTTCAGTTGAGGTATCTGTACCCTTACCATGAGTTAAAATTAACGTACTCGGTAGCGAGTCGAATGCTCTGTCTCTCGCAGACCTCGCAGTGTTGTTATAGAGTGCGAGGGACAGAGCATTCGACTCGCTAGCGAGTACGATTATTGTAACTCATGGTAAGAGTACTGTTATTTATGACAGGGTGAAGGAATGTCTCATCTCATGTGGTGGTAGGACCTCGTGCAGGGTCCGTCCCTATCACTACCAGCGACAAGTACTAGTATCGTACAGTATTATTGGTTATTAGTGACGCCATGTTGACGTGCGCCCTCGTGTCATTCAGTCAGCTGTGAGTGAAAAGGAAAAAATGGATGCACTTAAATTTGCACCTTATAACTATTACGTACAAGTCTGATCATGGGTTTTAATCGTGGTTTCAGAAATCATCGGAATCGTTGTTCATGTCTGCGTGAACGAAGATACACGAGACGCAATATAAATTTCTACTGTACCCTTTTAACTACAATCAAGCGGTAGTGTTCCTAGGGTAGTTGGCTGGTGTGGGGATAAAAAAAATGGTGTAATGGAATACCCGACTTCAAAACAAAACTAACAAAGAGGCCTTTTATCGCAGTTCTCAGGGTTCGCGACGCTTTTGTCTTAAGAATGCAATTTTGAGATTACCATACAGAAATGTTCTAAGGCAGCAGTTCTCAAACGTTTTTAGCGAAGAAACACTTTTTAACCACCAATTTTTTTACGGAGCTCCAAATTAAGCCTTTTCCTTGTGTAAATAAAATATGTTTTTCCTTTACATGACTTTACCTTTTCTTTTTTCGGCAAAGCCCTTCCAGATACCTTACGAAGCCCACTTTTAGAATAGCTATTCTAAGGGACTGTTAAAACTCTAACTCGATAACCCCGAAATCTATTCTTATAACTAAATACTGCACCATTTTATAATATCCTGTTATTAAATCAAATAGAATACAACTAACTCACTGAAACTTTATAACAACACTCATTTCGCTTGTAAATAAAGCGGACACTTCAAGTTTACGCTTTCCTAAGTGAACGTAAAAATGAACGTAAACCCGCCCAGCAGTGTTATTCTCGAAAGCTGAATGATGAATTCACAAAAAAAATACATTTAAGGTCAGTTCATTGCGTCAATTGGCACGGCGTACTTATTGCCAAATTTGATAGTAAATGTGAAATCTTCAGTCCAAATTTTGGTCTCATGACGCACTTATTAGTAATTAAAATCAAAAGCAATTGGGATTGTTCATATTTTTACAATTACTCCAATTCGAAAACCATTTCGAGGAATAGAGTTTTAAAGCCGTTCTGCATTATTAGGTTTTTGAAATATTTATCTATTTTGGATATTTCGACAAAAGTATATTTTTAACCTTTGTTTGACTTTCGTTTTCGGCTTGAAGTCCTCCTAGGTGTATCTTACGGGTTAGGCGAAAACAGCTTGAAATAGTACGTTTTAATACACTATTACAATCACTTTTTTTCATTGGATTTGGATAGCATTTAATTGTTGTAATTTATTAGAAAATGCCATCCCAAAAATAATCATGTCATCCATAAACTGTCGGTTAAATAAATAAAGATATTAAAACAAAGATATTGGGTCAAATACAAATTTAATGAAATAGGTGTCTTAAAATTTCCTATTATTTCGAATGAGAAAGTAAAAACCGTAAGTTATTTTTTTGTCAATCCCAATTACGTGAAACGATTTTTAAAATCGATCTTTAAAAAGTATTGAAGTGCAACAGATGACTGAATAAAAAAACGCGATTTGGATACACTTGGGCAAAAACAATGGCGATAGGAAATAGAACTGTGACTACTAACTAACATCCAATTACACTCCATCCACGTTTTCGATTGAAGTCATCAGCGGGCTAAAATTTTAACGTCATAATTTGACTGTTTTTTATTAGACCAGAGGGGCTATTGCCTGAGAGCCTATATAAGCCGATTCTGATTGTGAGTGCGTGAGACA
This sequence comes from Acleris laterana, assembly GCA_963966035.1. Taxonomy (NCBI): domain Eukaryota; kingdom Metazoa; phylum Arthropoda; class Insecta; order Lepidoptera; family Tortricidae; genus Acleris; species Acleris laterana. The sequence continues at coordinate 15,246,978 of OZ014455.1, forward strand.
ATAGTGAAGCTGCGTCGCTATTACCTAACGCACTCGCAATCGTAATCGACTTCTAAGTTGACTTCTAAGTTGACTTCTAAGTGGAACAATTGTTTTCATTTCATTTCATTTTGTATGCAGACAAGCCTTCGATTTTCAAAATGAAAACAATTGCGATTGCGAGTGCGTTAAGCAATAGCCTGGTCGATTTACCGTCAAATAAATTAACCGTGATAGTTCAAATTAGATCAATACGTCACGTGTAAACTGTTTCATACTAATTGTAATTAAAGATAAAGTACAGGTTTTGGGTAACTTACCAGTATCGCTAAAACTCCTGTTAAGTACACCTGCTACGTCGTCAGAGGTCAAAATATGACGGTTAAAGTTCTAGAATGGCTGTACAGCTTACGTGGCAAACTGCATAGCAATTAAGGCCCCAAGGATTGTAAACGTCTATTCCATTTCAATTAAGGGCCCTTTACTGTGAGTCGTTAACGGCGCGGTATGCGGCAGGAAGCCGGTTAACGGCTTAGAAAAATTACGGGGTGGGTTAAATGTGTACAGAGGTTAAGTTGAGTTTAGCTACAAAATTGGTGCCAATGTCGAATAGTTATTCTTAGGGTTCCGTACCCGAAGAGTGAGAACGGGACCCTATTTTTAGCCTCCGTCGTAGTCTGTTGGTCTTTCTGTCTGTCTGCCAGCTCGATATATCTCTTGAACCGTAATAGGCAAACAGTTGAAATTTTCAGAGTTTGTATGACTATAGCCGCTATTATAACAAATAAATTTGGACGACGCGCTGGCCTAGTTGGTAGTGACCCTGCCTACGAAGCTAGCGGTCCTGAGTTCAAATCCCGGTAAGGGCAGATATTAGTGTGATGAGCGCGAATATTTGTTCCTGAGTCATGGAGGTTTTCTATGTATTTAAGTATATATTTCACTATATAAGTATTTATATCGTTGTTTAGTAGCCATAATACAAGCCTTGATCTTAGATTGGGACTAGGTCAATTGGTGTGACATTGTCCCCTGATAATTATTTATTTATTTAAAAAAAATAACTTAACGATCCCTTGAACTGTTACGACACAAAAATTAAATATAGAGGAATACTTGTGTGCCATTAAAGAAAAAATTAAAAAAATACAAAAATAACAAGGCACGGAAAGAGAGTCCGACTCACACTTGGCCGGTTTTTTATTTAACAATCAAGCTGAAGAGGTTTCAGTCGGTATACTAGACAGTTACTGCCACTTCCTCTTCGTTAAGTTCGCTTCAGCACTTAACTAGTTGACTCGAGCATAGTATTTTAAATTTATGAAGACGCTCATGTCACCTTGTTTTTCGTTGCACGATTGCCGATGGACAGGCATCGCCCTGGTTGAAGAGCTGTTCCGTTTGACGAGAGATAGGAAGTTGAATGGAGAGCTGACTCCCAACCTTCAGTAGTTTAGAGGAATTTGAAGAACAAGAAGATTGCTGATGAAGTTAGCGTAGTTTTATTTATTTGTTCATTTATGAAAGGAGAATAAACAGCATGTACAGTCAGCCAATTTGATTCCTAGGCCACTATAGACTTTGTCAACGTGACGTTGTAAACCAAATCATAGGGCGTCTCTTACGTTTTGGTTGACAACGTCACTTTAACATAGTCCAAAGTGGCCGAGAAATCAAATTGGTTGACTGTCAAATACATGATCTGTAATCTCTTAGGTGGTTAAGAGGTGCTATTGCCTAACGCATTCGCAAACGCAATCGTTTTCATTTTTGAAAATCGAAAGCTTTTCTGCATACAAAACGAAAAAATTGGTTCCACTCTAAAGCCTACTGCGATTGCGAGTGCGCTAGGTAATAGCCCCTCGGGTTTGTACTTGTCTCTTACTTGCTTTCATATGCTTTTATTAAGAGCGAGTGAGAGAAAATCACAAACCCGAAGGAACTTCTAAGTGGTCACAGACTGTACTCCCTCAACAGTTGTCACTAAGATAAGACTAAATTGTTGTTCATCACTTAGGTACCTAAAATGCAACGTTTGAAAAGAAAATAATAATAATAATAATAGGGTAATAATAATAATAACACACAAATATATTTGCTTGCTGGTGTTGCTGCGCTGTCGAGAGCGCTGACCAAATTTGATTACATCATAAACTATTGTAACCGCTTCTCAAGTAAATAAATTTTTTTTAAATTTGATTTGATTTAGATTTAATTTGTGAATCACTTTCAAGGTCCAAAGTCAATCTGACATTCTACAGCAATAAGTTTATGTTTCCTATAAAACTTGGCATCTCTATAATAACATTGACTTCAAGCGCATATTTTTTTGATTTGTTGATTTTACGTTCATAAGAATAAGAATAAGAATAAGAATCATTTATTGTATAACCGTGTAACATTAAGATGGATAAATTAAGTAGGTACATAATAGTTCCAACGGTGACCCGCTCAGGGTGTACAATATGAACTTAAAAATAAAATTAACTCATGCACTATGTTTGCTTGTCATTAAAGTAAAAAAAATCCTTAAGATTATAAAACACTTTATTGATTAGCCAGGTCTTTAAGTGGCGCTTGAATTTAAGACCATCTAACAATTTAATATTATCAGGGAGATTGTTATACACTCTGATCGCGCTTATAAAAGTACTATTATAGAAAGTTTTATTTCTCACTCGTGGTAATATTAAATTATATTTATACTGAGAGCGCACATTGTCACGCAGTGATGCGCGAGTAGTAAAATAATCACTATTATTTTTTACAAAGTTACATAACTCGTAAATATATATCCCAGTCAATGTAAGAAAACATTTATCCTTAAATACATTTCTGAGAGTTACACCATTGTGCATGTGATAAATTGATCTTAAACACTTTTTTTGCAATACAAAGGTAGTTTGACCGTAGTCATGACCGCACGATCTTAGCTTAAGCTTCTAAGACTAGGTCAATTTCTGCAAGATTGTCCCTATTATTTACAGCCACAGTTTACCTCAAAAAGCCAGCAATAAATTTGGGGCAATAATTTTCCAAGGAAATTCTATTCCCGTAGTATCTAGCCGACACAACAGTTTCATGCCGGCTCTTTGTGACATTCCGGGATGCCTGGCGCGCCCGCCGCGGCGCGCGTGGCATCCACCTGCCTTACAAGTTTTAGTTAATTTAAATGGGCCCTTTATCTTATGCGCTAAAACGTTTTTTAAAGAGGAGAGAGCCATAGAGGATAGAGAGGATAGTGTTGTGATGGTGTTTCATGGCTGAAAACAACCTATAGATTCAATTGTTTCCGAATGTTCAATTGATCAATTATTTATTTTCCCAATAGCTAGCTATACGTAGGCATGGTTAGGTTAGAACTAAGTGAAATATCCAATAAAGTCGTCAATCGTAATTTACGTCCGGAATGACAATACGGACTTCTGATCAAATCAGCATATTTTGATTTTAAAAAACAATTATCTCGTTCCTTTTTCGATATTGTGTCGTCGTCTTAATCAAGACTGAAAAATGACTTTATCGCCACTGAAAAACGAATTAATCGTCACCATGAAACGGCATAATCGTCAGAACTGACTCTAAGTGCGGACGGTAATGCGTACCATTTTATAAGGTCTTAGACCAACTATTTCCTCTGTCTGATACTCGTAAGACCGTTTTTTCGAAATAGTTTGAAATTGTCTGACTTATAAAATTCATTTAGCTCAATTAAGTAATAGTCCGTAAAGTATATAAATCATTTGTTGGTCAATGCATTCATTTCTATAACAAATTACCTGACGAAGCTTTAACATTACCCTTTCCAGCACTTAAAAATTACTTAAAAAAGTCGTTAATATCTAAAGCGTACTATAGGGTCGAGGATTATCTAACAGATAAAAATGCTTGGCCTAAACCCGAAACTTAGTAATTCATAATTTGTAAAATTGCAAAGTTGTTTGTCTAGGGGACACCGTTTTTTTTTCCTCTCCTCTCTTCCCCCCCCCCCCCCCTTGTCTCTCTAGTAATGTTTTTGACATGTTTTCCTGCTGAACTACGCATGCTATTTGCTATTTGATATTATATTTAATTTAATATTTATTGCTTTATATAATGCTAGATTAAGTACTACCATTGTAACATGTTTAAAAAATGACTGACTGCTGAGTTTCTTGCGGCGTTTCTTCTCGGCAGTGGTCTCCTCTTGGGAAGCGCTGGTAGATTCATGACATGTAAAAGTGCCCGTGCGGCCTACTTACTGAATAAATATCTTTTATCTTTTTTATCTTTAATAGGTACTATCTCTATCTATTCAATTTGTAAAGTCCATACTAAATTATGTCGTCAATCCAGAGTATAAGGAACATCTTCAGTCCAAAGGTGTTTGGGTAAAAGTGTTGTCATTTGTAAAAGTGGTAAATTATGATAGAATAATTTAAAATAATTATGTTTTGTTATGTAATGTACGTTTAGTACCAAAAACTGAACACTTAAATCTTAAATATCTCGGCTCCGATATTATTAAACGCCATAAATTATATTTATCTATGTATATTTCGAAGTCCTCTAAATAACTATGTTAAATTCATACGTGGCCGCTGGAAAAAAATGACAATATTCTTTAAACTAATTTTCCCCTATACGCTTTCATGTAGGATTATTATTATTATTATACCACCTAGCTGTTTGTCGCTATTCCCTCACCTAAGCTACGAGTATATAATGAGTGCTTTTACCCCGATCCGTTCAGTGGTCATATCCAAGCTTTCTCATTTACAATATTATTAAGTAAGATAGTAGGATGACCGTGTGTTAAATGCAATCTTGTTCTAATATCTCAGCCCCACATCGCGTAGGCTTGGCGTATTTTTATTCATAATGAACGTCGGCACTTCATTTGCTACTGTAATGAACCTGATAATTGAAAGTAAACAAAACCCGAGGCGGCAAGGAAAATTGCAATTTTCCATTCTAGCTCCATTTTGTTGGGGTCTGTGGTAATCTTATATGCGATGGTCACTTAAAGGTACACTTTGTTAACCTCCAATGTAAAAAGTGGGGTGTAGGCGATGATATTTTGTTTAGATACGATGTGCTCGTACGCATTCAAAACCTGTCACCAATTACTGACAGTTGCTATACGCTACCATATTTCTACAGACAAAGAAGGCAATCCATAGCGAACGCTATTGTTAGAAGAAGACAAATAGTTTTTTCAAATTGCTCGCCATTCCCAACAATTAGCTGCCTGTCTTTATCGGACTCATGCGGTATCTAATTGTGTATTTCATATTTCACAGGTCATAGTGACACTGGTTCAAATGAAACAAATTATGGCGATGTCAACAAAATGAACAAAGTATTTACGGTACTTACGAATGTAACGAAACATCCTTTCTTCCTTTTACAGTTACAGTATAATTTCGGGAGCCTCGATAAACACAAGACGCCATTTTTTATGAAATACTAGCGACCCGCCCTCGCTTCGCTTCGGTTTATGTGAGTTTTCGGTAACACCCGTACATAAAACAAAGTTTATTATACATGAAAACCTTCCTCTTGAATCACTCTATCTATTAAAAAATACCGCATCAAAATCCGTTGCGTAGTTTTAAAGATCTAAGCATACATAGGGACAGACAGCGGGAAGCGTCTTTGTTTTATAATATGTAGTGATAATTGTTACTTTTCGGTAGTAAAATGTTATTGTCTTTGATGTGTGCGTGTCAGCGGCCGCGTCGCAACTAAACAGTAGTAAGGTAAATTACCTTCCTTTTTGAGGAACGTTTTTGCACGCAGATGACGTATCTTAATATAAAATATCTATGGGTATAGATGAAAAACTTAAGTGCAATGACTTCTTGCATGTAGTTGTAACACAAACATCTGCATAAACTTTTCGTCATTCAATATTTGAAATTTGACGTATATTCCAAATTAGTTTTGTACACAACTACATGCAAGAGGTAATTTACTTAAGTTTATCACCTATACCTATTTTAAGTTTTTCCTTTGTTTGTGTATGTTTGTATAGTTCAGGACATAATTATGACTAGGCCGTCTGTAATCTTCACTAAGATGTTTTTGTTAATATCAAACAAAAGGTAATCGTAAAACTACCCTCGCTCTTCATAGAGCACAGTGGGTTGAAAGGTTTTGATACCATTTAATAGTTATTGGTTCTACGTTCAACTTTAAAGTAATTTAATTGTGACTCTCGGAACTTATATAATTTAATTGGTTACTCAATCGTTTCAGACAACTTCGATGTCCAAAGTAATTAAATTTGTTCGTTTGTGCTGTGACCCCTTCGATCGTTGGTAAATCTGTTTAATGTTAATTGATTTAAATCGAATCCATGTTGATGGTATTTGGGATACGTTCAAATATAAATACAGATGCCAGTTAATAACTACGCTTTTAAATAAAATAAATCCAGAGTATAACAACAACTCTTTTTTCTGTCCTTGATATACTCGTATCATTCGCCCAGCGTATATGAAATCGTAAAGGCTTATTTTAAGAGTAGGTCAATTTGTATGTTTGTATCATTGTTTATTAATTTTACTTTTTTATGCCTGAAGGATTAAATGTTAAATAGTGCCAAACTTCAAAATCGCTACAAATTGAATAATCTCACTAAAATGTTACCAGGAGCGCATAATTTCAGTGTGTTCAAACCGACGCTCGCTGCCAATACCGCTCCAGTGTGTGCCAATTTAGTTGAAACTAATCAAAAGACGCAACTTGTTCGCCGGGATTACTGGAGTACGGTGTAACTTGCCTAACTAAATAGATTCATGGAATCCGAGATAGATTTTGTAATAATGTAGAGTTTTAGACGGAATTTTAAGTTTTACGGTGTTGTCACGTACATAAAAAGATAAAGATAAAGATAAATATCAGGGGACAATGTCACACCAATTGACTTAGTCCTAAACTTAGCTCAAAGCTTGTATTATGGGTACTAGACAACGATATAAATACTTATATAGAGAAATATATACTTAAATATATAGAAAACATCCATGACTCAGGAACAAATCTTCGCGCTCATCACACTAATATCTGCCCTTACCGGGATTTGAACCCAGGACTGCTAGCTTCGTAGGCAGGGTCACTACCAACTAGGCCATATTTCCTTTTATTATTTACTCAGTTGTTATTTTTTAAATCAAAATCTATCAAACGGCGTGTTAAACGAATGCTTTTCGCGCTAATAAAGTACCAGGCTCCCATAAACGAAAACTAGTGAGCGAACTAAAATTACGCGTATCGCGACGCACGAGTTCCAATTAGTCGCAACTATTTGAACAATCCTCCGGCGATAACAATGCCAATTTATCATTACCTGTTTGACGTTACGTCACAGTTTGAAGCTCCAACGCGATTAATTCTAGTTACTAATCGAAATACAACATGAGGTTCTACAGTCATAGTAAATAAAGGAGAGGTAGGGGAGCATTGGGTTGTCGGGAAGTTCGGGCACCACCTTGTAACTCGAGACGTGTGACAGATATTTAATTTTGTATTCCGCAGCAGAGGACAAATCATTTTAATTATAGTAAACGTTATAAAAGTACAGAGTACTTCATAAGGAACTATTTGGGCTTACTTTTTAGATTGTTTTGAAATATTTCATGTACTAAAATGTTTAATGTGTTCAGAAGATCAAATGTCATAATATCTTATGATCATTCCAATTCGTTACACATGTTTGCATTTAAACTCACTTTAAGCAACTACCATGGCATAAAAAAAGAATTCAATCCAGTTTTTGTAAAAAAAAACTGAGGAATTCAGCGATTTACGTTCAGACTTTAAGTATTCCCTCTCGCTTGCCTGGACTCGCCACTTTAAGTAGATAGCAATTCCTCTCAATAAAATTGTTGACAGCATTTCTTGCAATCTAGCGCATTGGGAAAGCCAGGATATAAAACCCAGAAACATCCTAGTTTATAGAGCTTACTTTACATCGAATTACCATTTCATAAAGACCTTCGATCTAAGATTTCGGTAAGACCCAAAAATGTAACTGGAAAATCGGGGAAATCGTGTCAAACCTTAGGTAAGCCCTTTTGAAATATTATAAGAGGGCTTCAGTGGCTCATTTAACTCTAGGGGGTTTAAAGGCCGCAAAGTCCCGGCAAACCCGTTATTGTGCTCGGTTATCTACGATAAGGGATAAGGGGAATCTCTTAAATGCAGAGATATGATCAGAAATGGGCAAGGTGAGGGGACCGCGTGTTCAGTTTTGTTCCATGTTTGAGCCCGCGAATTAGGGAGGTGTACTATTTTACGCCACTGCGTAAAGTAAAAAAAGAAAAGTAATTTTTAAATGAAAATTTTCCCTCTTCACCCGTGGTACGGTTGGCGATGTCCATTTGACCAAAATGTATATTCCAAAATCGAATTTAACAATGTCGACGGAGCTCCGCTATGGCGGAGCTTCTATTTCTGAGTGTTATGGCCCTTCGGGCCGGCTGAAGAACTAACAAAACCTAAACCTACCTCATATTTTTCGTACTTATTACTGACTGTTTTGGCAACCGGAAATAGCCAACCGTACCGCGGGTGAAGACCTACAATTTTCGTAATTTTGTACGTTGGTAACAAATAATGCAAAGGATGCCGTGTGGTTGCCGGCAGAATAGAATAGTACCACTCCATACCTTCCTGTGGAAGTCGTAAGAGACGACTAAGGGATTAAAGGCTTGTAGTATTTTTAGGCGATGGGCTTGCAACCTGTCACTAATATACACATGATAAACATCTTAGCCTGTTTGTGCAAAATGTGGTTACAGAATTGACAACTGGCTGTTAAAGTTGTTGGTAATTCTGTAGCTCTGCCTACCCCACTCTGGGATGAAGGCGTGACGGTATGTATGTATGTATGTGGTAACAAATAAACCCAACTGGGCTGGACACATATGCTGCAAAGAAGATGGAAGGGGGGAAAGGCCGCGCGAAGGAACGTTGGCAGACAGGAAATGAGGTGCTGGAAGGTAGCAGGAAGGTGTTGGACGAGGAGAGCACTCTGGACTGGACCGAGATTGGTGGTGAGCAATGCAGTATGCCTACACTCAGCATTGGGTGGTTATAGGCTGAAGAAGATGAAGAAATTAAAAAACGACTGAACCAATTTCAAAATGTCTTACACCATTAGAATGCTACATTATATTTGAGTGAAATAGGCTCCTTTTTACCCTTGAAAAACATGTATGATTACATCATAATTAACTTGACACTTAAAGACACGCAGCTCTAGCGAAAATTAAATCCAAAGATTATATTTCTTACATAATGTTTTAAAGAGCTATCGGACGAGACTTCATTGGATGTTTTAATGTTAAATGTTAAGTGAAAATGAATAACTGTGTCAAATTACAGCTTTGTTGTACCAAGAGTGAACTAGAACGCGGACAGACGGACACGGCAACCTATAAGGGTTCCTAGTTTGACAACGGAACCCTAAAAAACCAATTTCCCCCAAAGTTGATTACAGTAAAATTTACTGTCACATATCCGACACTCGCAAACCTCGAACTCAGAACTTTGTTATGGCTCTTTATAAACTTAAAATGTATTTTTATGGCCCGGCAAGGAAGAGAGTTTTCCTATACATTGTTGCCTGTATTTGGGTCATATTTTTCAACACGATTTATTGTTGTGATAGCACTCTTAGTTGCCAAATCGCCTATTCAACGATTATGTTTTGAATTCGTTAAGTCCGCCCCCACTTTTGATATTTTATACATTAAAGTATAGACTAAATCCATGTTCCAAGTATGCTGACATGATGACGCGCTGGCCTAGTTAAGTGGGTAGTGACTCTGCCTACGAAGCTAGTGGTCCTGGGTTCGAATCCCGGTAAGGGCAGATATTTGTGTGATGAGCGCGAATATTTGATCCTGAGTCATGGATGTTTTCTATGTATTTAAGTATATATTTCTCTATATAAGTATTTATATCGTTGTCTAGTACCCATAGTACTATCAGCCCAATGGAACCCTGACCCACCATAGAACGGTGTCACAGTGACATTATAAAACAATTTTTTTGATACTTCTTATGACTTGAATCATAACGTCTCTGTGACACAGTTCTATGGTGGGTCAAGGTTCCAATGGTCTGATAATACAAGCTTAGAGCTTAGTTTGGGACTAAGTCAATTGGTGTGAGATTGTCCCCTTTTTTTTTTGACACTGTAAACTCAGTGACGTAGCGTTAACGCATAACGTCCACACTGGTACCCTTACCATGAGTTACAATTACCGTATTGGCTAGTGAGTCAAAAGCTCTATCCCTTGCACTCTATAAGAATACTTGCGAGGTCTGCGAGGGACAGAACTTCAACTCACTAGCGAGTACGTTAATTGTAACTCATGGTAAGGGTATAGTTCTCATTTACGTCAGTTGTTTTCACGTCGATCGGTGTGGTCACAATCGTAAAAATGCCATGTAATTACTTTTATAAAAATGTGACGTAAAATATGCGTCGCTGCGTGAGCGTTTTTTGATACGATGTAAACGGTACGCTATCGTTCGTACAATATTGCACCGCCTACAAGAAAAAACTTATTTGGTCAATTGGCAGAGAACGTATTATGTTCACCTTTTGTACTAAAATTTGCATTTTTGTGTAATAGAGACAAAATAATTAAATATGCGTTAACGTGAATGTGACGCATTAACAACACGACTGCGTTTAAGGTGCGTCATAGTATTGAGCAAAATAATGGTCAATTCTTAATGCAATCGTGAAACCACGCCGTCGTGTACTGAAAACATTTTGTATGGCATAGATAAGACAAAAGAACACACAGGCCACCAGATGGTAAGTGAAAACTGTGACCCATAGACATTCGCATTCACAAGACTGCAATGCAATCCTAAGACTGCAAATGCGTTGCCAACCCGGAGGACTAAGATGGAATGCCCTCTATGCTAGTCTTATCCCCAAACCGAAACACAACCATGCGAACACTGCTGTTTGGCGGTAGGTTAATGGATAAGATGGTGGTAGCGATCCGGACGGACCCTGCACAAGGTTCTACCACCCGCAAAACAGTAGTCATCTACAGTTGTGACATCGTGCTAGGTCGTAAATGTTCGGATTCGTCTTGTTTTCTCATTTAGTTTATTAATGGGTACTAAAGCTGACTCAAATACCAACAAATTAAAAAAAATGCGTAATAATACGTTCGATAAAAGGTGTATTGATAAAATAATTGGTACCCGTATAAGTGAACAACATGAATTGGCATCGTTGTAGGCACGAAAGGGAGAGGGTAGGCCGATGAAACCTGGGTCCGAAATTGAAATACACGCACAACAATGTTATTAATACGCTTTTTGATGACAAATTGAGAAGTAAGTTGTTTAAAGGAAAAGCCTAATTGACAAGATAAATTGAAAATTATTGTTGCCCGATACAATCACTAGACATGTCTGTCAAAGTCAAACCATACAATGTTATGTTTCAACGCAAAAAAGCTCTTGTGAGTCCCAGTAGTATGTATAATATACATCATAAAGGTTAAGTAAAAGTAAAAAAATATAATGCGAGTATTTTTTTAAGCCAACATTATACTGGTAAAAGAAAAAACGGATCTTTAGGGATAGGGATGCGGTATATTTAATTGATAGCACAATCGTCTGCTCTTCAATTTATGAAGTTCCAACTTGATTCTTGTAAGATTCATTACACTAAACTCAAAGTAGAAAATGAATTAATCACAATGAACAAAAATGAATTTAAATAATATCTGTGTGGTGACATCACTAATTGACCTGTCAATTAAATGTTCTTAAAGCTGCAATAGACCTTATTTTCTTATTTTTATGAGCATATGTCATGTATTTATTAATCTGTTCAAAATGCTTTGTAGCTAGCTATGACTGCACGCAATTTTACGAAGTAAGTTTTCCAAAATCTCATGATTATCGATTCTTGACAGTTGACAGTCTTAGGTAATAAAAATATCCAGCAAAATAACTCACCAAGTCAATAAGCTGCGACAACCGCAGCCCAAGCTTCACCAGCACCGTGTTATTATTCTTATCAACAGGTCGTATCAGTCTATTATAATTACTCAACAAATCATCGTACAACCTCTTCGCGTCCGGGTTAGCCAGACACACGCAAAATAAAGAAAACAAAAGATAAACGGGAGCAAAATTACAGGAAAACATCACTAGCACTTCACGGCGAGGTTATGTTTCAAAACAATCGATGGAACGAACGAAACGCTGTTCGAAATTTGGATTTTTTAAATGTTTGGAACTCTAGCTTAGGTCTTTTATCGGGATCAAGGTGTTTTATCGGGGCAAATCATAGTTTTTAGTGAATTGTTTGACAGCTACACCCGAGAGCCAAGGGCGATCGTGGCGCCATTACTAAAGCGAAACGCCAACATGGCGGCAGTGCGCCGACTCCGCGCCGGCTTTTATTACCCGAACTAATGAAAAACTCTAGTTATTCGCTCATATGACAAGTAACGAATGAAAACTGATTGATGTTTGCTTACATTCAATTGTTAGCATTAAAAATTATAGCGCTATTAATCAAATAACAAACACACTGTCGAATTCGTCATTACTTTTTTAAATCCCAAAAGCAATGACATTGTTGCGTTCAGCCTAAATAATATCCCGTATTTTTCGTCCCCGTATACATTATTTACGTGTCCGTATCCGGATCGATGCGTAGTACGCACGCGCGTTGCCCATTCATGGCCGTAGCGCCTCGCGTCGCAATAATAGATGGCGCTGGCGTCGTTGTAAGGGCAATTAATTCTGGTTGTTATATTTACGAAGGGATGGAGGATCTGGGACAAGGCAGGGCCGGGAACGCATGAGGCTTATCTCCCCTTGTTCCTCGTAGATAACCAAGTTTGATAACTGGTTATCTACTAGGAAAAATAATTCCTTCTAGTTAACTCGGTTATCAAACGGGATTATGTTTTTCCTCGTAGAAAACTGTTTTTTTATTTAGTTTTCTACGACGAAAACATTTTTCTTCCTAGCTAACTCGGTTATCAAACAGGATTATTTTTTTCCTCGTAGAAAACTGTTATTTTATTTAGTTTTCTACGACGAAAACATTTTTCTTCCTAGCTAACTCGGTTATCAAACAGGATTATTTTTTTCCTCGTAGAAAACTACGAAAATAATATGACGGACTAATTAGATTTTTTTAGGACACTAGCCTATTGAATATCCGCATAGATAGGGCAGTAACACAACTTAAAGAAGGCATAATTTGTGTTGGGCATTGCCTTGAAAAAAATTCTCCATTCTTTTAGTTCATTATTTGTTTGAGAAGTAGCAGTTTTTTTTAATACTGAAGCGGTGAATTGTCATTTAATTTATTGTTGTAGAATTTATGTAATAAAGATATTAAGTTAAGAATATATGTTATTTTCGTAGTTTTCTACGAGGAAAAAAATAATCCTGTTTGATAACCGAGTTAGCTAGGAAGAAAAATGTTTTCGTCGTAGAAAACTAAATAAAATAACAGTTTTCTACGAGGAAAAAAATAATCCTGTTTGATAACCGAGTTAGCTAGGAAGAAAAATGTTTTCGTCGTAGAAAACTAAATAAAATAACAGTTTTCTACGAGGAAAAACATAATCCCGTTTGATAACCGAGTTAACTAGAAGGAATTATTTTTCCTAGTAGATAACCAGTTATCAAACTTGGTTATCTACGAGGAACAAGGGCTTATCTCTACCGCCTACTTGGCTATGAAGCGCTCGTACGTTATGCTCTCACAGAAACTTCAGCTTATTTTCCTTGAATGTTTTTAATAAGTCCAAGTTTTATTTTCTAAAAGGAATAGGAGATCCAATATTATTTTATAGTTATGATACCCAACTGTAAAACTTGAGATGTTTCGCAACTAGATCGAAGCAAAAAGGTTTGACGGTAATGCGTGCGTAAAAGCGAGCCCGGAGTGAAAAACTTTTCGCATCTTTCAAATTTGGAATCACCGACTTCTTTTGTTTCTCTTGTTATTGGCGCCACGGTCGGGTTGAGAGGTAGCGTTCCAATTTTGAATGTTTGAATTTTTAAAAGTTTTATAAAGTATAAAAGGGGTTTAAGTTTGTAAGTGTTTCGTGCTGGCCAGTTGGCTTTGAACGTTTTGTTCTGTTTCTGTTACTGTTGTTCTTTAGTTTATTTTGCTTACGGTTGTTGTAAAGTTTCGAAAGGATTATTCTTCGTTCTGTTTTCTTATTAGCGTTCCAATTTTATAAGTTTAAAACCTTTTGTGTGTTGTAATTTGTTAGAGCTGAATAAAAATGAGTTTTCTTACTTAGTATATCACTGCAGCGTACGTGCTACGTCGTAGAGACCATATATCGTAGCACTTCGTAGCGAGTATTTCGACAATCCCACGCTAAGTACAAGGCAGCATGTTCCAAATATTAATAATATTTTTACTCTTTGTTTTCAGTAGTGAAGTGAACATAATTACAATCTATGTATACATACTTATAATATGAGCTGCAGTGACTATGATTACTTAAAGTACGTATATTAAGGTAAGTACTAAAAGTTTAAAATTGTATTATATAAAACAATGCACAGACTGATTCCGAAACTCTGCCTCAATATATTATTATACACTCGGCGTCAAAAAAATCGCAACTTTCTCAAAATTTGTTTCAAGCGATTATTACTCCTAAGATACAGTAAGTATCTTAGGAGTAATAATCCATACAAACGAATTTTAGAAAAGTTGCGATTTTTTTGACGCCGAGTATATCTTAATTTAAGATTGAAATTTCCTCTACATTGTCAAATGACGAAAATCAACAATACAAAATCTAATTTCTTCACTGAATACAATTAGTTCAACCCATTAGTTAAAATAATTTGAGCGGACTCTAATGATAAGGTTGTTTGGAACCCTCTGTCATTTCATGTGTTGTTACGTGGAAAACGTGTTATGTACAGAATGTGTAGAATTAACTACTACCTTTATTTTTTTTTTTAACGGAGAGGAAATGCATTTACGCATCGTCCTTCCCGGCTAGGGTAGCCTTATGGGGGGGGGGGGGGTATGACGGACTCTCAACCACCTCAACTGAGGTGGAAGCCTACCGTCTAAAACCTCTCCGGTGTTAACCTCCAAAAGCTGTTAACAGGGGCACCGTGGGCTGATGACTATGCCACCACTGGGTGCCCCCCAGCCGCCCTACTAACTACTACCTAGGGTAACGGAAGCAGCATTTGACAGAAGCTAAAGGTTTTTCAACAATAAATTTAGGACTGTATGAAATTTGAATTAAGAGTGAACTGTCCATTACTGGTGCCTGTCACTTAAGTGTCCATCATTGGTGCCTCCACCCTATGACAGCGTTGTTTAGATAGTGTAATTGATTTTAACAATGCAAAACACAATTATTGATGTGTTTCAGCATACAAACATATAACTTGAGTTTTTTTTTTGTATAAAACAAGTGAATGTTATAGCTGATAAGAGATTAAAAGAAAGTTCATTTCTTTAATTACTTATAGCTTTTCAAGCTTGAGGATGTGACTGTGTTGATAGCAAAACTATGCTAAATTAACCTAACCTAACCCAAAAGCATTAGCGTTCTCAAGACTACAATAAGACTCAGATGATAAAAAAAAACAGTAATTACTCACTTTTACACATCAAGAATCTACCAGCGCTTTCCAAGAGGAGACCACTGCTGAGAAACGCCGCAAGAAACTCAGCAGTCAGTCATTTTGTAACCATATTGAATACTACAATGATACTACTTAGTCTAGCATTACGAGTATATAAAGCTATAAATTTTAAATTAAATATAACATCAAGTATCATGCGTAGTTTAGCAAAGTCAAAGTTAATACGAGAGAGATAAAGAGAGAAATAGGAAAAATAAAAAAAAACACGAGACAACCACATAAAAGTTTTGATATGTTTTCCTACATCAACGATGTCCCCTGGCAAACAACTTTGCCATTTCACAAATTATTAACGACTAAGTTTCGGGTTTAGGCCAAGCGTTTTTGTCAGTTAAATAGTCTTCGACCCTATAGAACGCTTTGGGCATTAACAACTTTTTTAAGTAATTTTGAAGTGCTGGAAAGGATAACGTTAAACCTTCGTCAGGTAATTTAGTATAGAAATGAATGCATTGACCAACAAATCACTACATAGTATAAAACAAAGTCGCTTTCCGCTGTCTGTCCCTATGTATGCTTAGATCTTTAAAACTACGCAACGGATTTTGATGCGGTTTTTTTTAGTAGATAGAGTGATTCAAGTGGAAGGTTTACATGTATAATAAATTTTGTTTTATGTACGTGTGTTATAGAAAACTCAAATAAACCGAAGCGAAGCGAGGGCGGGTCGCTAGTTACCTATATACTGCGAAAGTAACAAATTAAATAAGTTACCGAAATGTAACTTCTTAAGAAAATAATAGGGTACATTTTGCAACATATTTAATTTGTTACTTTCGTGGTTACACTGTCAACTACGAAATATGAAACCTTTAGTAGGCGTATGCGTCGATTTGAATAGGGCTCTATTCTTCTCCGTAAAACCGTATTGCTTTTGACATGTTATTGTTTTTAACTCTGCCGCCATTACGCCAATACGATAACACTCCAAATTGTCAGTACGTACTCACTTTTACACGTCAAGAATCTACCAGCGCTTCCCAAGAGGAGACCACTTTTTTTTTTTTTTTTTTTTTTTTTTTTATGGCATAGAGTAGACAAACGAGCACACAGGCCACCTGATGGTAAGTGGACACTGTGACCCATAGACATTCGCATTCACAAGACTGCAATTCAATCCTGAGACTGCAAATGCGTTGCCAACCCTGAGGACTAAGATGGAATGCCTCTATGCTAGTCATTTCACCGGCTGTCTTATCCCCAAACCGGAACACAACAATGCGAACACTGCTGTTTGGCGGTAGGTTAATGGATAAGATGGTGGTAGCGATCCGGACGGGCCCTGCACAAGGTCCTACCACCCGCACCACCACTGCTGCACCACTGCTGAGAAACGCCGCAAGAAACTCAGCAGTCAGTCATTCTGTAACCATATTGAATACTACAATGATTCCATCTTAGTCCTCAGGGTTGGCAACGCATTTGCAGTCTAAGGATTGCTCTGCAGTCTTGTGAATGCGAATGTCTATGGGTCACAGTTTCCACTTATCATCAGGTGGCCTGTGTGCTCTTTTGTCATCTCTATGCCATAAAAAAAAAAAAAAAGCGATATTACATTGAGTAGAATTGAGTTCGTTTTAAACAATTCCACAACACCACCTAAAACCCTTCAAAAATAAAATGTATCCTAAGCATCTTACGAAAGCCACAACAGTTGACTTACAATATTAATTAACGGTAGCTAAATAACGTCCCCGATTCATCTCAATTTGATTGCTTCAATGCAATTAATAGAGTCCCGGGGGAATGTTCTGGATGGCTGTATCAGACGTACTGTCCCGTAGAAGGCTAGCAGCTGCATTGCAGTACACTGTTAATAATATATTTGAGAATGGCTCGCTTACAGGACAGTAAAGTGGCTGATCTTTGGAACGTGTTTCACTTGTTTCATGGGTCATGGGATTACAGTTTTGTATTGAGCTGTGATGTAATGTGACGTTGTTCGTTTTAATTTAATTGAAAGGTAGTTCCATAACAAGACACACAGTTATTCTTAGTCGCTTAAAGGAAAGTTAAAAAAAATTGGTTGGATGACTAGTGTTTACAGGTTTAATTCTTTAAGTCAAAATAGTCAGTCATGTTCCATTTCGATATCATGTATTTATTAAGCATTTATATAGCTTTTCACTAAAAAGTTTCTCGTTGGTAAAGTCACTAGCAATAATATATTATCATTAATTGGGGGCAAAAATATCTGACACGCTCATACCTCACCAATGTTGTATAATATAATATATTATTATTATTGCTAGTGACTGTACAATCAAACGCTTTTCAGGAACGAGTCTAACTAGATCATCCCCCATCTCTTTCTATACCTTTTCAACTGACATACGTCTTTACTCACAGACCACAGTTTACCTCAATCTTTTTTTAGTGCATTACAAAATTAAATATACATACATACATACATACATAGAGTGGGTAGGCAGAGTTACAGAATTACTTACAACTTTAAAACTTGTTGATAATTCTGTAACCACTTTGATGTTCTAATTTAAACATTTATTAAATTAACCTTTAAGCCAGGAAGACATTTAATTACGAATTACATTTTGGCGTTCACAGATTAAAATTCCCATGCTCAGGGGACTTGGATGTAAAATTTTGTATTTATTGTGTCATCTAAATTTAAATATCGAGGGAATAGCTTATCTTGCCGAGGCTGAGTACGCTCCAATGGGAGCGAGTTTTCTTTTGCAAAGTTCGTTTTCTAACCGCTTAAGAAAAATGATTTGTATTTTACGCTAGCCTAAGGTATATTAATGATTTTTAGGTTAGAATAGTAGCAGTAAAGGGGACTGGGTAAAAGTGTTGTCATTTGCCATCAGTAAAAGTGGTAAATTATGACAGAATAATTCAAAATAAACATGTTTTGTTATGTAATTATTACCTGGGCGTATTTTAGTACCAAAAACTGAACACTTAAATCTTAAATATCTCGGCTCCAATATTATTAAGCGCCATAAATTATATATTATAATATATATATATATAATCATAATCATCATTGGCCGCTGAAAAAAATAATCACAATATTCTTCAAACAAATTTACCCAATGCACTTTCGTCAAGTTTCGTTTTTGGAATCCCGTACCCAAAGAGTACCAACAAACAGGGCCCTATTACTAACCTTCTGCTGTCCCACCGTCCGTCTGTAAACCGTATCTTGTCAACCGTAATACGAAGTTGAAATTTTCACTGAGTGTGTATTTCTATAATAATGGTACAGAAGTCTTCGTGTGCCGACTCGTAATTGCACTTTTTTTGCACAAAAAACCACGTTCATGTTTTGTTTTACAGTTTTAATAAAAGCTGATTCATGTAATATTTAAACATTAGACAATTATTATTTTTTTAATAGCTGAAATTATAACATGACGTGACGTCATATGGCGTATCGGAACTCTCTGTCTAATCGCTGTTTAATTAGCAGTTTAAAACACTTGTATCATCCGTACTTCTTGATCGATTACTTTAATTACACTTTTGGTGATCATTTTTATGGTATTTATATATATTTTAGAGAAATGTGATTTCAAATGCATATACCCTATTATAAAACCTATTTTTAATGGAATTTCTAAACTCAAGCCTGAATCAATTCTGTGTGTAACTGCGGTTGACGATAAAGGCCATATCGCGAGATAAGTCGCGATGAAGGGGGGCGTAATTGCTAAAGCCCTGAAGAATAAAACTGGCCAAGTGCGAGTTGAACTAGCGTGAAGAGGGTTACGTACACAAACGTAATTTTTTTCATTTATTTTTTTGATCGAGTTCTTATCCTCTTAAGGCCCAAAGTCCTTTTCAAAGGGCTTCGACCATTCAAATAAAGGTCTAGTGCAAAGAAAGTAAAGTGGAATTTCTTTTGTTTTCATAATATATGTAATGGTAAAATTAGAAAATCGAATTTATTTTTATCACAAAAGATATATTATATATACATACATACATACATAAACGCACGCCTTTATTCCCAGAGTGGGGTAGGCAGAGCTACAGAATTTCCAACAACTATAAAAACTTTTTGATAATTCTGTAACCACATTTTGCACACTTAGGGGAAGATGTTTACCAGTGTATTAGTGACAGGTTGCAAGCCCATCGCCTAACAGTACTACACAGCCTTTATTCCCTTAGTCGTCTCTTACGACATCCACGGGAGGACATGGAGTGGCACTATTCTAATATATATATCCCATTGATAAATTTCGTTGTATGGTGGGTCTTAGAAGTATATTGGTGTTCCTGTGATCTACAAGCAATGAACTATGTTTTGTATCTTTTTCAAAATTTTAACTTCAGTAGTTTCAGAGATCAGGGGAGGAATGGTCAATGTTCGTCTTCTTTCAAAAAATTAAATTAAAACGATTTATTTTAAAATAATTATAAAAATATATTTGAGATTCTTATAATGAGCTCTTTCATTTGATATATGAAACAGTAGAGTTAGCAAAACCTTTTTTTTCCTTTCCTAATTGGTCCCCCGAAAATGACCTTTACAAAATGACCATTAAAAAAAAACTTTGCACATCTGTGTTGGGGATCACCCAACGCACTAGTGATCCTGTAAGGGTTCCGTTTTTTCATTTTTTGAACGGAACCCTAAAAACGCTCCCAGAGTTAAGCAATTATAATAATACGGGTTTTATTGAACTAAATATACTTTGCTAACTAATTTTGTATAATTATCTAGATCAAGTTGCTGGTAAATCGTTTCTATTAAGCTGATTAGGCTTGGCGAGTTACGACTTAGGTGTCCAATTTTATAATCACAAGGTTCTTCACCACTTAGTTAAACTATAATATTCTTATTCTACTACGGTAATGGCACCAGTGTTGGACACTGTTAGCTTACAGGCACCAATAATGGACAGTTAACTCTTAGTTCATACGGTCATTAATTTGATTGTTGCAAAACAAATGAAGATCCCGTATCTTTTGTAAAATAAGAATTAAGTGTTCATCATTGGTACTGGTCCATAACTGGTTCCATTACCCTAATATTATAAATGAGAAAGTTTAGATGTTTGTATATTTGTTACTCAATCCCGCTTCAACGACTGAATGGATCGGGATGAAATTGGGCACACAAATAGTTTAGGTCCTGGAATAGTTCCTGAAGGAATAACGATAGCCGACTTCGACGCGGACGGATTCGCGAGCAACAGCTAGTCCTTTATAAAAATAAATGATTATGTAAATATTTATCTAGGTATTTAAATGTATTATGTTCTTCTTCTTGTACACTTGCTTACTCGATACACTACCTTTCACTCTTCTCAATCTTTCAAGGGTTGGCTGGAAGAGATCCCTTAAAGGGAAAAGTTCGCCTTTGTACATATTTTTACATTAATTGTATTGTTCTCGTCTTTCTTTTGTACAATAAAGTGTTTACATACATACATACATAAATTGCTAGAAAGTGGTTTGTTTAACTTAGAATACCGACCGCTCAATGATACAAGCGTAAACAACTCCCGAAATTCTGCAGTTGGTCAAGTTTTTCATTTACACGCGAGGTAACTGACAAGGGTATGCTATTTATCATAGCATCGACAACTAACCTTAACAACATCTTATATCACACAACAACTTTCGAAAGACAAACTTTACGGCTCAAATATAAAGTTTACTTTGTAAAAAGGCGTAAGGTACGATACGGCGGTTTTGTAATATTGTGTTGGTATCAAGGAAGCTGTCAGTTTTCGACTAACTCTTATTAGTTTTTGGCCCTCTGTTTTATGCATGAATGAATATAGTAATAAACGGGCGTTGTATCGACATTTTAAGGGATTATGTTAGTTACCCTCGCTTACCTTTAGGTCGCTTGAAGGATTAATTTGTTGGGTGCGATTATAACGATTCAGGCGGCGTTGTTGAACAGATTATTATACAAATATAATTGAAGCGTAGTTAAATTAAAAAGGAAACAACGCGCGTCATTTTATATTGGTTTTGGGAAAAGTTGATTGCGTGATGAAGTTTTAAGAAGTAAATTACAAAAAAAATATAACTTAAAAAGCTTAAAGTCACTGAAAAATATCATCCTTACCATAATTAAAGTTATTTTTAGTTTCAGAAAAAATGTTAACAAATTCAAAAAGTATAATAATATGTCTGTATTAGGAACATATAGGAACATGCACGTAGAAAACTAATTTCATACCAAAACACCACTTTTATCTTTCGAGCCGCCTTTTGAGGGTGGCATGAACAAATTATGATGAAAGCTCCTAAACATATTGTACAATGTAAATAAAAATCTTTGTAGAAAACACTGGCCACTTAATCCCACCGAATCACTTCGTTCACATAAAAAACAAAACGGCATCAAAAGCGAATACGCCCTTTTACGCACTGGCCAGTAACGCGGCAAAATTAAAAACAATGGCGCGCAAATACCACTTGTAGTCTATAAAGGCGCCGAGATGTGCCCTTCGACGCCTAAAGGCCTTAAAGAGGATGTAAGGAGGAGGCGTGTGAGTAATGTTACGAGCCGGGTAAGCTCGGTCAAGCTTAGGGTACCATAGTGCGGGTACCGGGCTTTTACATATCCTTACATACAACTTGGTTAAGTAGTTATGAGTTTGTAAATCCAGTCAGTTTTCAACGGATTATAATGCGCATGTTTTGACGTATCCTCCTCCACTATCGTTTTAATTTGAAGATATTTGATTGGTTTTAGAAATGTATTTTTTTAATTTAGTTGAAATGAAAATTCTACGTTTGAAACTGATTTTTTTACTTATATTGAAGTTAGTAATTATTCAAATTATCTATCTATTATTTTAGCCTAAGCAACAAGTCAACCTTTTTTTCCTTTTAAAACTCCTTTATAGAATCAATGATGCAGTAAAAACTCCAAAAGAAAATAAAAAAACTGAGAGAAAAAAAGCGATAAAAGCGAATAATAGCGTAACACATCTAACGCCTTTTTAGCATTCATCGCCCATCCACAGTACTCAAGCAGGGGACTGTTAACAAACCTAATTTCATATTCAAGGAGCATTGGATCCACGCACAGAAATTAACCCTTTTTACCCGCCTTTTTCAGTACACTGGCTCTATCGGAAAATGCTTTTTCGGGTAAATAGCCCCTTAAATACACTGAATCGATCATCAAATTGGAGTTTCTTTTAAGAGATATTTCTGCGCGTTCTAATTACAAACTCGGGCGAATAAAGTTTGTCGAATTTGTAACTATAGTTGGACTAGGGCGTTGGAGCAGTGTTAGTTTAAAAATGGAGTCATCAATGTTTGTGTGATTGATTTATGAGAACATACGTCTTTATTGTACGTAAACTGATTAACCACCTAATAATAACATGTATTGGTTTAAAAGTTACGTAAAACGTTATGGAGTCACTGTATAGAATATTATTGAAACTTGTGAAATTAATTTGTAAACCTTGACATTATCAGTGAGGAAAGTAAAGAATTGGTTATTTAAAGGGGAAATAATCTGTAACCCATAATTTTATCGAAATTTGCTTCATCGATTGCATCATTTCATCGAATTTCATTTCATCGAATGCTATTTTCTGCTGAAACCACGATGTTTTTAAGATTAACATTAAATATGTAGATTAGGTTAACTTAGACTACAAAAAAAACGATATATTGTTGAAAGGTGTTTCGATAAAATGATCGAGGCCTAAAGCCAAAGAATACTGATCAATTTAATTACATGGTTATTCTCATTAAGTAAGTCGTATAGATTGAAGCGGCCACCCAAATAAAAGCTACTTTGGAACATTGAAAATTACAGAGATAACTTTAATAAATGACAATAAAATTTTCGTCAAATAAACAAATTCAATATTTTACTAATCCCGTTGCTTAATTAAAACTAAACCAGTTATTTTAAATATAAACTCCAAAGCAGTTTCAATCGTAGTAACGCGTGCCGTTTCACGTTGTACGACAAACTAAGTTAGCAAACACTAACTTCAGTACAAATAAGGAATGTTAAATAATCAAATTTAATCAGAAAATCCAAAGCGAAAATACAAACTGACATGCTTTTGCTATATCAAAATGAATCTTTGGCTTCAAGTAAAACTGTTGAAAATTCCTTAAACCCTTTTCTAATTAGGACCTTTTGACTTTTAATCGGTGGACAGCATCACCGCGGTACATCGCCAGAGTCGAATCGCGCCATGTTTGTTTACACCCTAACGCAAAGCGAGAGTGCCGAGCCGCTGCGGTGAGTTTGCTTTATAGTTACCCAACCTTTTCCAATTAGCGTTATCGTTAATGCAAGCGTTAAGCGTAATTCGAAAGTTAAGTTTACTATTGGCCAGTGACCCTTCCACAAGCAGCAGTGTTCGCTTTGTTCCGGTGTGGGGATGAGACAGTCAGTGAAATTACTAGTTGAGAGGCATTTCATCTTAGTCCTAGGACTGCAGTCTTGAGATGGCTGTTTTGTGAATTCAAATGCCTGCGTGCTCGGGCCTTCTACATGCCATGCAAAAAAAAAACTTGTCTCTGTCTGTGGCAACATAGCTCGTAATCTTTTTAAATAAAGCTAGGTTAATAAGGATGGTTCTTACTTCTTAGCTAGTATACATACATAAACTCACACCTTCATTCCCAGAGAGGGGTAGGCAAAGCTACATAATTTACCAACAACTCTAAAAACAGGCTAAGATGTTTACCATGTGTAAATTAGTGACAGCCCATCGCCTAACAGTACTACAAGCCTTTATTCCATTAGTCGCCTCTTGCGACATCCACGGGAAGACATGGAGTTGCGCTATTCTAAGCCGGTAACCACACGGCGAAAGGGTCACCATTAATTCGGAGGTGTTTATCTAGAGGTATTAAATAGTAGTCGTTTCGGAAGAATTTTAATTCCAGGCCAATGAGTTATATTATACAGGGTGTCCTGTATTTAAAGGTTCAAGATCAATCGGTATATTCACGATCCTTCGATCTTTCTAAATGACCTAGCAATGGTTGAGTAAAAGTTTTACGATTTCGAGATAATCGTAATTTACTGAAACTTTCATATTTCGCTTCTGGTTTCAGTTTATTTTAATCGCTCTCTCAAAACTTGAGAGTTTTTCTCAATTATGTTGTTTAAGTTGTTAGTTAACAGTGTTAGCCTTGTTTTAGAACTATAAATATCTCAAATAGTTATAATCATCCTTAAAATGCATGCGAAACCAATTAATATTTATTATGTAATTATGAAAGGGCCGAATCTTAAGTACCCGAAACCGACGTGCGTGCATGACTCGATGTATGAATGTGGAAGAAGCGAAAGAAATTTGCCAAGATCGTAGCAAATGGAAAGAAGTGGTCTCTGCCTACCCCTCTGGGAAACAGGTGTGATTTAATGTATGTATGTAATTATGAAATGTACACTCCTATACTTTGTTTGTTAAGACATTAACCTAAATGTAAACAAACCAAACTACGTAACATATTTCATCAGCAAATAGACGTGGAACACGGAAACGTCAAAGTTCAAAAGAACAGTTTCGATAGACAATTTTGAAATGTCACGTGATGCCGTCAATTTACATTTTACTGTAGTACCATGACAAAACAGAGTATAGATGAAACACAAAGTGAATTATATTAAAAAAGCGCATTCTTTGGAGTTCCTAATTATGCAGAATGTGTAAATGTTTTTCTGCTTCTATCCCAATTGTGTTCTTGAACCTGAGGGGTTACTATGACATAGCAATGCAGTTCTGCTAAGGCTGAGAGATAAGAACAAAGCTATATAGCTGCTATAATTCTGTCCTCTACGCTCGCCGTAAAATCGCCCCAAGGGTTCTATTTGATCAATTAAACTATATTGCTTTTTACATCCCCGCGTGGTTGCCGGGTAAGAATAGTGCCACTCCATGTCCTCCCGTGGATGTCGTAAGAGACGACTAAGGGGATAAAGGCTGTGTAGTACTGCGATGGGCTTGCAACCTGTCACTAATACACTGGTAAACATCTTAGCCTAATTGTGCAAAATGTGGTTACAGAATTATTAACAAGTTTTATAGTTGTTGGAAATTCTGTAGCTCTGCCTTCCCCACTCTGGGAATAAAGGCGTGAGCTTATGTATGTATGTATGTATGCTTTTTACATTTTATCGTATCATCAACGTCGCTATAGCTCTTATTTACTTGGCGGCAAAGGTTAAAGACAATACATGTCAAAAGCAACAAGAGTTCTCTGAGTAGAATAGAGTAACTATCGTGTCGAATCTGTGTGTCTGTATTTTAGTCTGTGTCTGTCTTACATTTGGCTTAAAATAAACTGTGGTAATTTTATTTATGCGACGTCAAATGTACCGGGAATGGAATTAAAAAGGCGAGGGTTGCAGTGAGTTATTCCGAAATGCAGTTTAAACTGCACTCAGTGACACACGGCTGAGAAACTTAATATTATTTAACGTAGCCTACCCACTCTTAGGCGTGAAGCGTGAAGGTACAATCGAGGAATTGGACTCCTGAGGGTCCAGACAAAATGCATTACGCTAACTATCGTTTCTATTCGTTTAGTTTTTAAACCAATCGCGTCACTGGCGCATCACGTGACTTTTCGTATCACGTCATCTATCAGTGACGCGATTGGTTTAAAACCTAAACGAAGAGAAACGCTAGCTAGCGTAGTGCATCTTGTCTGGGCCCTCTGGACCGCTTCGGACTATGTCAAAGTGACGTAATCAATCATAGACTTAGTCAAAGTGGTCTAGGAATCAATTTCCTCAACATAACTGTATTTATGTATGTATGTAATTACAGTACAAGATTGGAATTTAATGTGCCTGTAACACAAAACCGTCAGGGTCGAGATTCTAGGCCGTAAAAGCATATCGTGTTTGACCTGTGTGTGTGTGTTAAGTTATTGTTTTTAACTTGGCCGCCATTAATGTAAAGTAAATA
This sequence comes from Acleris laterana, assembly GCA_963966035.1. NCBI lineage: Eukaryota > Metazoa > Arthropoda > Insecta > Lepidoptera > Tortricidae > Acleris > Acleris laterana. The sequence continues at coordinate 15,273,536 of OZ014455.1, forward strand.
AAAGCTATCAAAACGTTTACAATACGATCACAGCTTAACCTTTTCAACGCTATATCAAAACAGACACCTAAACACCAGAGCTATTGTCACCCTTACGTCATAGACTCTCGGGTCCTTTTTACGTTGTCAATTGTGACGGATATATCCGTCGTTGAACCAGTGGTGCGGGTATATACGTCAATGACGTGGAAAAGGTTAAAAATGATATTGTTTTTAAAAGCTTTTATTTAACTTGCGATGTAAGTATGTATGTATGTAAGGGTCAAATCTTGCAAGTTAAATTTGACCCACTTCCTGGTTTCCGATGAAGTTGAAAATTTTCATACGCCTTTAGTTCTGATGACAATACAATAATATAGTACCATCGAGCTGGTCTGATGATGGAGACTCAGGGTGGCCATAGGAACTCCTAAATTACACACGATGAACCCGTAGTGTTAGGGCTTGTTAGAATCGTCTTGACAAGTAGATGACGACTAGTGACTGTGCAAAAAAAGTACAGTCAGCAATAAAAGCTTGTCCCAAAAATAAAAAAATTGACGGAAACTTATTACCGTGTTGAATACAGGCCCTGGAGCAGTGTGTCTCAGAACTTAGTTGCATTCTCGTGATGATAATATATGGCGGTGGTACCACTGACACGGTGTGTTATGCAATTTAAGCCGCATTGCGCTCGTTCTTGGGACTTTCCGGGAATTATTCTGATTTATTGTCCTGTAGGTGTTCTCTTAGAAAACACCGTCGCTTGCATCGTTCATGACAATCATATCTTGACCCTTGAGCTCGTATACATTACTGTCACGTAGGGGTCCTTGTGCAGTAGGCCTTATAAGTAGCTCGACGCTTTTGTACGTTGACGCTTTAACACCTTTGACATATTAGTGCAGCAGTTCTAACATGACGTGAAAGTGACAAAACACGAAAGAGCCCAACTACTTATAAGGTTCACTGTACAAGGAACCTTCTTAAAAATATTGTATAAAAGTTCAAGGGTCAAGATATATATTTTTTTCTATGGCATAGAGAAGACAAACGAGCACACAGGCCACTTGATGGTAAGTGAAAACTGTGACCCATAGACATTCGCATTCACAAGACTGCAATTCAATCCTAAGACTGCAAATGCGTTGCCAACCCTGAGGACTAAGATGGAATGCCTCTACGCTAGTTATTTCACCGAATCACAAAAATGCGAACACTGCTGTTTGGCGGTAGGTTAATGGATAAGATGGTGGTAGCGATCCGGACGGACCCTGCACAAGGTCCTACTACCCGCCTAGGTTATCGTCTGTAGAGTCAAAATTAAAACTATTCTGCCACCGTAGAACACTGTCGTAATGACAGCGAGAGGTCGTAGGTTCTATTGCCGTTCGTGCAAATATTTGTGTGATAAGGGTATTTTTACATGAGTTTTGGAACTATCTATGTGTTTAGGTATGTATTTCTCTATAGTAAGTATATTTATCGTTGTACTTAGAGCTTATTTTGGGACTACCTACCTATTTATATGTACCACTGCTCGGCAAAAGCCTTCCCTCTCACAAAGTATGCATCATAAAATGACAGATGTTTCTTTAATATCTTTGGAACAATGATTGCAAGAAAAATCACTAAATCTATGCCATTAAGTGATTGTAGCGATTTCAAATCTCTGCTCAACGTTTCCCGTTCGAATCTTTTATAGTTTCATATTTGTGACGCAAACCGTTTCTCAACTTTATAACGACGTGTGAAGATTGAAGTTTAACTACCATAACACTGTGGCTTTGATGTTTTATCTGAATCGGTGAAAGGTAACCCGCTGAAAAAAAATTTCATGTCTGAAGTTTAACATGGAATGATGATGTTTATAGGAATCACGGCTTTTTATATTTTCTAAGGGTTTAAAATAATAAGTTTCTGTCTAAAAATCATTTTCGGGACAAGCTTTTATTGCCGACTGTACTTTTTTTGCACAGTCTTCATCTACTTGTCAAGACTATTCTAACAAGCCCTAACAGGATGGGTTTATCGTGTGTAATTTAGGAGTTCCTATGGCTACCCTGTGTCTCCATCATCAGACCAGCTTGATGGTACTATATTATTGTATTGTCATCAGAACTAAAGGCGTATGCAATCAGCTTCATTGAAGACCGAGAAGTGGGTCAAAAACTTGCAAGATGTGACCCTTACATACATACATAAATACATTACAAGTAAAATAAAAGCTTTTAAAACAATAATGTTTAAATAAACAAGCTATGTCTCATTGTAACGATACATAAACATTTTCCAAAAGAGCTGGTGCATTCCGTAGCACCTGCAGCGGAAATTCTTATTAGTCGGGCCAGTGAGCCCCTAACTGAATTATCTGGTCCAAGACGGGAATATACCCGGCTGTACATTTCATTACAGGTTAGGTGGCATTGCAATACTTTATCTTTGATTTATTTTAAAGTTCCATGGAATTTAGAAGGGGAAATCGATAAATGATAGCTAGAGGTTGTGTTTTTTTTAAACAACGGCGCAATGTAAGTTAAAAATTGAGATATAGTTACCATCAAATAAATTGAAACTTACAAAGAGCACAAAAAGTAGGGGTTAAGGGGTGAGGAGAGACACCACAATAAAGTAAGTCATAACTTGTTACAAATAAGAACAAGTATTAAAATGGACAATAACGTTACGTCTATTGGAAATAGTTTCAGTCTTATAATTAGTACCATATACCCCTACTCACTCCATTTATATGTTATTATACTTAGCTACTAGCCCTCGCATTGCTTTGATTTATGTGAGATTTTTGTAATATCCGTACATAAACCAGAATTTATTATACATAACTAAAAACTTTCCGTGAAAAAATATCTTACTTATGTTAAAGCCGCTTCATCCGTTCAGTAGTTTTTGAGATCATTACGAACATTCATACAGAAAGACAGAAGCTATGTTAGTTATATAGTGATTTTATAGCGACTGTAAATTACCATGAGCTTTTTTTCAATTTGTTTGATTCTACCTTGCTTCTATGTCGTCATTATATTGAAGATATTCTAAATCGTACTGTCCGAGAAAGAGCTCAACCATAACGGCAAAGAAATTCCTTTGCTTAGCAATGTGATCTCATTTTGACTTCAAAAAATCTTATGTAAGGTGGCGGCACCAATGATGGAAACCGTAGGCATCAGTAATGAACACTGCACTTATAATTCAAATTGTGTACGGTCCTAAATTGATTGTTGTAAAACAAAGGAATATCCCTTATTTTCTATCATAATAAGAATCAAGTCTCCATCATCATGTCTCATCGGTCTCTGCTAGAATAAAATGTACAGTAGAGGTCCACATGCGATGTGTATAAAAAATTATAATATCCTGCCTAAAGACCTAAAAGAAGGAAAAACATACACCACTTTCTACAATAAACTGAACATATTTTTAATTAAGAATTGTTACTACACTTGCCTTCCCTCCGGACATCTGAGGCAATCAGACGTGTGTAACAAATCTGTACGCAATTTCATGTTTTAAAATATTAAAATTAAATTAAAGTATTTAATTCGTCTGGATACCAGGAACGCATAACATACGCAGAGTGAAGCGCGCAGCGGCACTGATCTATACTACGGCGTGAGTAATAGTTATTCTCATTCATTACTACCAGTGATCAAGATACAGTGGACGGAAAGCGAATTTGTACCAAAGCGTCGCGACCGCCCAGTTAACGCTGACCCGCGACTGATAACGTCCAACTTACCTTTACGCTATTACATATTAACTTCGGCTCCTTTCTATCGCCCTGGTACTTACACCGGACTCTGTACCAAATATGTCTCTTCGTCGCACACCCCCCCCGTCTAGCCCCGCAGCTGCGGCTGGTGGCTCGTTGGCTAAACCGCATCTTGCAGTACCACTAACACAGCACCGTAGCGAGTCGGAACCGGATTTATCAACTAAACGCATGGAAGGATTGGATAAGGAGCAATGCAACATTACTCTACGGCACCACCGCTCTAAGCCCAAGCACGATAGCACAAGTGAACAGTTATCTGAGTTCATGGCAGAAATGAAGACTATGTTTAGTGAATTTAGAGCCCACCAGAGCTCCCAGGATTCCAAAATGGAAAAGATTTCCTCTGCAATGGATGAAATAAAGGCTCAAAACCTAGCAATGCAGAGTTCGGTTGAATTCGTTGCTAGCAAATTTGATTCTATACAATCTCAAATTGATAATCTCGAATCTGACCGGAACAAGAATCTTCAATACATTCAGGTACTAGATCAAAAAATGGAAAAATTTGAACGACAGCGGAGGTCTACATGTGTAGAAATAAAAAATATACCACATAGAATAGGCGAAACCAAATTAGCTCTCTTGAGCCAACTAGTACCCTTAGCAAATGTATTGAATACACCAATGGACCCCCAGTACGTGAAAGATATCTTCCGCATAAACACTAGAGATCCCTCTAATAAGACTATTATTGTTGAATTCAATAGTGTACTCACAAAAGAACACTTGATGAGGAAATATAGAGATTATAATAAGGCAAATAGTACCTGTAAACTTAACACGGAGACTCTTGGCTTCAGTGGGTCGCGCAATCCTGTGTTTATATCAGAAAACCTATCCCCTCATATGAAATGGTTGCATTACATTACGAAAGATTACGCCAAGTCCAATGGATTCAAACATTGCTGGGTAACAAATGGCAAGATCTTTCTGCGGAAACAAGAAGGAGCCGGTGTCATTCCCATCAACAGCGAGCAGGATTTGAAGAACTTGGACAAGCCTAATAACGGTGTGTGACTAGACTTCTTAACATCCTGTTTCCGATCGTTTAATTATATGTATATTGTTTTGTTATCGTATTGTCATTACATTATGTGTGTAAACTCGTATCCAACATCGTTACCATTGTCAAATAATCTTTTTTGTAACTTTTGCGCTGCCAGTTCGTCGTTTTTCTGCCACATACACTATAATATTTTCTTCTGCACCCCCTTCAATTATATCAGGTACTGTCTAGAATACAAAGCCTCTAACAAACACAAATATACAAGATTACATTCACGGCCCATCTATTTCCACTCGATGCAAGCAAGTTTCGAGCTTAGCCAACAATTACAGGACTGTATTGTAATATTACCCTCGGTGCCTATCACTTCCCACATGACGCGTGTTAAAATCCTAAACCCGTAATGACTAGCACGCTAGAAATTACTAATGATTTGGAGAATATGGCGGTTTCTAAATCATATGTTTGCACACCGGAAAACTGTTTAGAGCTTCTTCCCGACATTAGTGAATCGCTTACTGTGTTACACTTGAATATTAGAAGTATTGGATGTAATTTTAATGAGCTCCAGATACTTTTGAAGAGGATAAATATTGTGTTTGATATTCTTGTATTAAGCGAATGTTGGCTCAGCAAATGCCCGTATTTACCAAACTTGCCGGGATATACATCATTCAAATCTAAACACACTAACCAAAATGACGGTGTAGTTATTTTTGTCAAAACGGTCTTGGCTTGTACGGTTGTGAAGCAAAATCTTGCTGACGCCAATTGCCTTATTTTGAAGCTTGCCAATGAAATTGCATTAGTAGCCGTATATCGTTCCCCCTCTACTAGGAATATTGGTAAATTTCTCGAGTCTCTTGATAACACGCTGGCTTCATTGAGTAGTTTTAAGACTGTCGCCCTAGTTGGTGATATTAATATTAATATAGTGCCCGGAAGTGGTGATCAAAACGCTGATCCCTATCTCACCCTTGCTGCTGCTAATGGTATGTTGCCTGCGCATGTTTTACCTACAAGAAAAAACAGTTGCTTGGATCACGTGCTTCTTAAATCAGATACATCATCCATCACATTAGTTATAGACTCACTCATTACTGACCATACACCTGTTATAGTTTGCTGTAGTCGGAAACGAGCACTAACCAAAACAGCACGTAATAAAATCATATTTGACGAATCAGCTTGCGTCAATGTCATAGGAAGTTATGATTTCTCATTTATTTTGTCCATTTCTGACGTTGAAAGGGCTGCGTATTCATTTGTCACTGCATTAATGGATATTATGAAGACTCACTCTAGACACGTGCGCATAAGTAGCAAAATGCGAATTATAAAGCCCTGGATGACACCTGGTCTTTTACGCTGTGTTAGAAATCGTGATCGTTTATATAGATTGAGTAAAAAAGACCTCAATAACCATCTGGCAAAACTAACATATACTCGTTATAGGAATTATTGTACGAACTTGCTTAAAAAGGTTAAACAAGCCTATGAGCGGATGGAGTTCCAAAAAGTAAAAAATAACCCTAGAGCTACTTGGAAGCTTATTAAAAGTATAACCAACCTTGACCGCAAAACTTCCACTGCGGATAAGCTTTTGTCCCTGAATGGGAATCCGGTAGTGGCAGTTAACATGGTCAATGAATACTTTAGTGGTATTGGGAAAGACCTCGCCTCAAAACTCACTGGACATTCCAATCATGACGCAGACGCACATTACCAAAATCATAACCAAGTTAATTCTATGGCTCTAATGCGGACTGACAACGAGGAAGTTGAACGCATTACTATGGCACTTCGAAATTGTGCAGTAGGTTGGGATGGTATTCCAGCGTCATTGCTTAAGGCCGCGCGTTCCGTCCTAGTGCCAATAATGACGCACATTTATAATCTTTGTCTGTTGTCTGGTACATTCCCCCAGGTATTCAAAAGAGCTCTTGTACACCCTATCCATAAGAACGGAGACAGAGACAGTGTCAGTAATTATAGGCCAATCTCCGTTTTGACCACACTTTCTAAAATTCTAGAAAAAATCCTAAATTCTCGTTTAACAAAATATCTTGACGCCTATTCTATACTTTCTAGTAATCAATTTGGCTTTCGGTGTGGTAAGTCTACAGAGGATGCTGTACTAGCGCTTACAAACTCAATCATAGACAACTTTAATTCTAAACTTAAAACTATTGGCATTTTTCTTGACTTGTCTAAGGCTTTTGACACTGTCTCTGTACCGATTCTTCTGGGAAAACTGGAACGTATTGGGGTACGAGGACCTGTACTTGATATCTTCAAAAGTTACCTCAGTTCTCGCACGCAACAGGTACGCATAGGGGAGCATACTAGTGATGACGTGACCCTTTCGTTTGGTGTACCCCAGGGTAGCGTGCTCGGGCCGACCTTATTTTTGGTATATGTAAACGATCTGTGCAATCTAGCTCTCAATAATGTACAAGTTTTCGCGTATGCTGATGATACTGCCCTTATAATCCAGGCACCTTCATGGGAGGAGGCCCGCCTAATTGCAGAGGATACATTAAGGATAGTGATGCAATGGTTGGCAAATAATTTGTTGACAATTAATGTTAGCAAATCCACTTTCATAACCATTGCCCCCAAAGCATCCTCTTTGCCTTCCTCCTCACTGTCTATTCGTGCTCATAATTGCTTCCTCAATGACGTTTCATGCTGCTGTACTGAACTAACGCAATCCCGCAGTGTTAAATATCTTGGTGTTTTTATAGACTGTTTAATGAGTTGGAGTGACCAAGTGGAGGCGGCTGTCGGTCGGATTAGAAAACTAATCTACATCTTCAAGACCCTTAGATCTGTCGCTGACGAACAAATTTTAAAAATTGTTTATTTCTCACTGGCACAGTCTGTTTTGACTTACTGCTTGGCGGCCTGGGGTGGGTCAGGGAAAACTAGATTCCTCCGACTTGAGAGAGCTCAAAGGGCTGTGCTTAAAGTTATGCTTTGCAAACCCATTCGATTTCCCACTATCGAACTGTACACGATAGCTAAAGTCTTAACTGTTAGACAGTTATTTATTCTTAAAATTATATTACGCAAACACCTCACCTTACCTTTTGCTAAAAATACTACAAAGCGACGGGCTGGCCGCATCTGTAAACTCAGACCTACACGTATTGCTCTTGTTAGACAACATTACGATTATCTTTCAGCTAAAATGTACAACAAATTGAATAAGTTGTTAAACATTCATGTATCTACATACTGGGAATGTAAGAATAAAGTGACCAATTTTTTACAAAAACTTTCTTATGATGAGACTGAGACACTTGTTAATGGTAACTAATGACCTTATTTCTTATTGTTATTACTAGTGATATCATTCCTAGTAATCTAACTAAGAATAATTTACTTTTTAGATGTAATACTTACCTACTTGTTTATACTACGGACTACACATAGTTATAATAATTATTGTACTGTATGTAGAACGCTATTCCTCTATGTCCCGAGGTGGGCGTAAACAGCTGCGACACAGTTTATACTAATGCAGCTGCTTACGATCTTAATTGTTAAAATATGCATGTTATTATGTTCAATAAAAATCTTTAAATCTTTAAATCTTTAAATCTTTAAAAATCTTTAAACTTTGACTGAATACCTAGAGAATTAATTAATGAAGTAGATGTGTAAGAAAGGATTCAACATTTTTTTTTGTGTTAATGTTAATATTTAAAAAATAATTATAAGTATAAAAAGAGAGCTTGATTTTATATTTTAAATATTTTAGTGTAGTATTTGCTAATATTTGTTATTAAATTTAGGTTATGTTTAATTTAGTTTTTAAGATTGCTGTACCCTAAAAGGGTCCATGTTTAGAACTATAAGAAGAAATGTAAGACCTCTGTAAACTCCATGGATGCAGTAAATTTAATATGAATATATTGGTCCTTGTCCATTACTGGTTCCGTCACCCTACATTGGACAAAAATACGCTTCTGAACTTATATTTAAGGAATCTCCAAATTGTATAAGTGAATCGTCCGTACATCGCCGGACCAATTCTTCCGGCTGTCCGTGTTCTATCGCTGGCGATGCAAATCTGACTCCGTCCCCGGCGTCTGCACTAAATCACGAATTCAATACAATTCGAGCGACGGGAGATTTGCTGTCATCAAATTGCCGTCTTTTGTTCTGAGAAGCGTAAAATTTTGCCGAAATTGGAATCCTTTTCAACATTTAGGAACGTTAGCAACCAGAGGAATTGAATAAATAAACAAATATCGAAGGATAATCTCACACACGTTTGACCTAAGTAGTCCCAGACTAAGCTCTAGGCTTGTACTATGGGTGGAGATATATACTTCAGTACAGAGAAAATCATCAAAACTCAGGAATAAATACTCGCGCTAATTAAATAAAGGGCATTGGGTAAGTTTGTATGAAGAAAATTTACTTTTTTTTTCAGCGGCCACGGATGGTGTTTGCATAGTTACTCAGAGGGCCTAAATACACATAGATATATATAATTTATGGCGTTTAATAATATCGGAGCGTAGATATTAAAGATTTAAGTATTCAGTTTTTGGTACTAAAAGTACGTGAATATTTAAATATCTCGACTCCGATGCACTTAACTACATAACAAAATAATATGTTTATTTTGAATAATTCTATCATAATTTACCACTTTTACGAATGGCCACTCACCTTGAAAATGTATGACTTTTACAAAATGACAACACTTTTACCCAAACCCTTTTCTGCACTTATAGGTATTTACGGAACTACTAGCTTCGTAGGCAGCGTCAATACCAACTAGGCTTACGTTTTGTCAAACCATGTTATGACAGTTTATACAGTAAAGTGATTGGGAGGATAACAACCTCAATGTGACAACGATATCAAAGCAAGGTGAACTAAACCGAAGTAGAATAAAATCTATGTAAGTACTAACCAGGAACAAGGTTAGACGAGTTCGGCATAAATTAACAAATAATTTAGTCGACAGAAATGGATTTTATTTACTTTACAAGTGAAACGCACGACAGGATAACGTCAATCTTATTATATGATTTGATAACTACAATTGCTGTAATATTTACATATTCTTACTCCAACTCTCTTAGCGTTTAAATTAAGAATATTTGTATGTTAACACAGTTACATACACATCTTTAAATTGGCTTTTTATCATATGAACGATGACCTTTTTACTTGAAGAATCCTTTTTGATTGACCACGGCACTTTCAGTCATGCATTTCATCGAATGCAAACATTCCTCGACATATTGATACTCAAATACCTTAGAGCGCGTACAATGAATACTTCCTCTGCATCTCGGATTTTTCTTTTGCGCTACACGAGTAATATGCCGTTTACTCTGCGACACAGTAACCTATACTTACCTATGCCATATCGTTTTCATGTTATCTTGTAAAGGCTGCGAGAGTTTTTAAAATTTAACTCGAGAGCTATAAAATAGGTCAGTTACCGTCCACTTAAACACGTGAAAACCATGTTTTAATTTACGTTGAAATGAATTTTTAAATTAATTTTCAAGTATTTAGTAAGTACCGTTATTTTTAAAAGTCAAAATTTACAAGTTTTTCGTTTTTGTTTCAGTTAAGTATTATTAAAAATAAAAAACAGCGCTCTAAACATTTTAATAGTACATTGTGTATTAAGGGTGGTAAAGAAAGAATTACAAACGAGAGTCTGTTAGAAGCCCGAAGCCGAAGGCTGAGGGTTTTAATGACTCGAGCTTTGTATTTCCTTTACCACCCGTGTAACATACAATGTTTTTCATCACAATTGCGAGGAAATAAAATAAAATCAGACAAAAGATCATATTTTTAACTTAGCGGCAGACTACATCATTGTCTGTGACTTACCACAGATAATGTCAAACGTGTTCAGAGTCCGATTCTAGTGACATATGAGATCAATAGTTTATTATGCGAGATTGTTAGGAAATAGTATTCATCTGACATTTCATCTCGAATGAAACTTCATATCGAATGGCACAAGAATTGGGGTCCTGACGTATTGTGATAGTTTGAGTCCACGTATAATATTTAAAAAAAAAGCTATTACGCACTTTAGTTACGTAATGATAAAAAAAGGCCCGCGGGTATTATTTTGGATTTACTGTCGATTTTTCTAGCATGTTAGGACACTATTTACGAGCAAGTGTGATGAAAAATCTTATATAACCGTGAGCGCAACAAAAATACCAAGTTAAAAGTACTAGGGTATCATAAGATCGAACAATACTAATCCAAATCTTTCAACGCAGCGCGATCGGCAATCGAGCGGTGTTAAAGTTCGCCAGTTGATCCTATTAATGCGGGATCGCTTGGCCGTGGGTTGTAACGGGAAATACTCGCAGGGTGACCAGGCTTTCAGAAATACGAGGAAACTTTTTATCTCCCTTTGCTGCTGAATAAAGCATAAAGGGTGTATTTAAGAATATGTTAATAATTGTATCTTCGGAGATAGGCAAGCGTCAGCTTTATGTAACAGGTTTAGCTAGCAAGCTTAAACTCATTATACGGTGATAATTACTGTGCTAACTAAATCATTATTTCCAACTTTTACGTCGTATCCCTTCAATGTTTTATAAAATATATAATTTTAATATAAACTTATACACTCTGAAAATTTGTGTAGTAAACTCCAGCCCACAGTGATAATTCTCTATTAAGAAACCGTCTATCTTTGTTTGTTTGTGTATTTATACTTTATAGTAAATGTATGTAACTTTGTTTCCATTTTCCTTTAATGCAATTTTTTACTTCTGTAAAAAAACAAACAATTTATGTTCTGTTTTAAGATGAAAGATGGACTATCAAAATCTATTCTCTAAACTTAACGGTTCTCAGTTTTGTTATGACATATCTGAAGGAAATGTGTCCAAATCAAAATTTAAAATGGAGTACCAACCCAGGCAGGTTCGTATAACATGTTGGTAGCGGCCTAGACGGACGAGGCTTTACCACCCGCAGAATAAGACAACCCTCGAAAATGCAGAAAACGTGGTACCACTAAATAACACCCTCGCAAGTGCGTTCCCAATCTTCATACATAAAACATGCGGGAGTCGGGACCCAATAATATCGTGTATTGTTTGACAGGAACGGTGTATTGTCTGAAATTATGATAAAAAGGTCCTACGAACGGACGTGTGTAATATATTACCGGTTCGCGACCTGCGTTGCGATTGGCTTCGGAAAAGAATAATAAATTATTAGTAATCGCAAGTATCGTGATTCAAGGGGAAAATGTCGGTAGACTTACCTAGATTATTGTCCGTGATGGTAAATATTCCAGTGGCAGACTTATCCCGAAATGTAAGATGCTTAGGTATATGCCTTGGGGTGTGATTCTCTCAAAAACGCGATCGCGCGAGCATTTTCAACTTGCATGTCTTCTGTAGTGAAGAAGGTGTAGTGACTAAGATTGAAAAGGGCATGCTTCGATGGTTCGGACATTTGGAAAGGATGGATGAAAGAAGATTGACGAAAGAGATATACAGATCGAAAGAGAGTGGACGGGTCGGAAGGGGCCGCCTTAGGCGTACTTTTTCGAGTCAAATAGGATAAATACTGGAAAAGGACCGAATTTTAAGTACCCGAAACCGATGTGCGTGCATGACTCGATGTATGATTTTGGAAGAAGCGAAAGAAATATGTCAAGATCGTGGAAGGTCTTCTTCAAATGGAAAGAAGTGGTATCTGCCTACCTGACGATCTGGGAAACAGGCGCGATTTAATGTATGTATAGTCTAGGTCTAGCCTACCTAATTGAGAATTCACGCACTAAAACGTGTTTTGTTCGCTCTGACGGGACTACTTAAACACGCCGCTTCGACATTCACTCCTTCGTTCATACGACCGCGTTTTTGAGAGAATAACACCCCAGTAATTTGATTCGTGTTGATTTTCACATTTTTCACCAGTTTCTTATAGGAAATTATGTATTTTTAATACTTATTTTTAATGAGATCTCATTAAAAGTATAGGTGTACTATTTTAAACTCGAACAGCCACTGAGTTTTTATGGCTTTCTATCTTCACTATCGTACCAGCTAGAGCTCGATATTTTTACCGCAATTACAATAGACAGTTTTTTTACGTGTAGTTAGGTATACTGCGATCACTGCGATACTAATGATTGCTGCATATTTATGTACAGTCCACCAAATGGATTTTTGGACGATTATGGAAATGTCAAACTCATGTATTAAGTCGAATCGTAAAAAAAAACAAGATTCTATAATGTTTGATTTGACATAGTTTCATAGCGCTGAAACTAAATTAACTATAAAGTCCATTTCATAGACTTATATAGTAGACAATTTTGTAACCTCAAAATGCTCCCTTTTCGCCTAAAATAACAATTTTGTCATATAAAAAACCACCAACGATGTAAAATCAGGAAAATTATGTGTAAAATGTAGCCTCTAGTTGCTTTAATCAGCAGAAAATTGTCGTTTTAGCAAAAAATTATGCATTTTGAGGTTATCAAATTTTCTAAATAAGACAAGTGTATTGGAATGGACCATAGGTAAAGATAAAAAAAGATAAAAGATGTTTATTGAGTAAGTAGGCCGCACGGGCACTTTTACACGTCAACAATATACCAGCGCTTCGCAAGAGACGACTGCTGAGAAGAAACGCCGCAAGAAACTCAATAGTTAGTCGTTTTTTAAATATACGAGTACAATTATAAAACTTAACCGAGCATTATACAAAACAATGAGTATAACATACAATAAGAAGTAAATAAATTCACGCGTAGTTGAGCAGGAAAATACGTCAAAACTCAGGATTTTCGCCAGAACTAATTAGTAGTAATAGAAATATTAAAATTATAAAATTAAACTTAACGATGATGGTGCAAGACAACTAAAAAAAAAGTTTCGATACATTCTCCAACTACGTGCGTAACAATTGTTTAAAGCCTTTTAAAACACTATAGCCTTTGAACTTTCCTAGATGACAGAAACTACTAGAAAACCTATTGTTTCTTTGAAAATATCGACTCCTCTCAAATGTATTGGTAACCCTTACAATTTTTATTTACCCGCTTCCCAATGAATAGGTGTGGAAACGTTTCTCTTTGACGTCGCCTTTCAAAGAGTTGCAATAACTTGAAATTTATTACGGACCGAAATCCCTGAGATTGTTTCGTTGAGCGACTCCATGATTATTCTTGGGGAGTTTGTGTTTTAAAATACTTATTGTAAAAATTGTTCGATAAGCGAAGTGTAGTACCATTATCTGTTGGCTGAGTTCATAACAAAGAGGCTGAATTTTACAGGGCCCACGTACGTTACGGTGTCAAGTTAGAAAAAGATTGTTTGTTATTATCAACTCTAAAATCAAAAATCAATGTATTCTATTCTATTTTTTTGTTTTTGGCAACCGGTCGCTTTAGGTTAGCAACCATTACTGCCAATGACACCTGACAGCAGCATGGTGTATAGCGTGTATGACCAGTTTTTATTTTTAATAGTTGTAGGTCCAAAAGAAAAACGAAAATCAATCAAAATCATCGCTGCAGGTGTTTGACACCTCAGCATTATGCTGAGTCAGTGTCCGATTCAGCGCCGTGAGTGAAGACACACTCACTACTACTCTTTTTTATTGCTTTTTCTGTTTTTACTTCTTTTTTTCTGTGTGTCATGTGTGTAGTGAGTAAATTTATTTTTCTTCTTTTTCTTTTGCTTATTTTCTTTACTGCAGTTTTTTTTTCTAATCTGGCATTAATCGTGAACACAATATAATGAACACGTAATAAAATGAAAGATCAGTGATAGTGTTCTTTGTACGTACGGTCGGCCTAGAAAGTGGTCTACCAGTTTTGACAAAAGTTTCTTTGAGGTCTAATTATCGCTAAGGTTGACACTCGTCACTGTCATAATACTATTGCAAGGGAAAATCGAACTTGTTGTATCATGACGTGTAAATGAATTTCAACCGTAGGCTTGTAGACCATATTTTTGGCCGACTATATATTCTCTATATATATTTGATTGTTAAGTTTGAGGCAGGTGACCAGGGCTTGGTAAAGGTTCGAAAAATACCGGTTATTTCTGGTTCTTAATCAGGTTTTTTTAGTTCTCAATTCTTCCTGCAGTTGGATGGCGTGGCGACTAAAATGATAAGGCTGACTTGACTTCAAGCTGAACAGGGGAAAATTCAACTAAATAGCTAGCTGATAGGTAAAACGACAACACGATGGCGGTGGGAATAAATTAGGGAGCGAAATTAACAGTTATTTCGAGCAAGATCAGTTTTATTTCGCTTTTTGATCAGAACCGAAATAATATCGATTCTGTTCGAGCGGAATCGAAATGCAAATCCCTATTTGAAATGTAAGGCGTTTGAGACGAGCTAGTTAAAATAAATAACTAGGTTTCCAAGCCCTGCAAGTGACAGCATCTACTGAACTGTATTGACGCCAATAAAATTGTGTTAAGTTACATAAAGTAAGTGATTTTCGTGTTTATTTTTAAAAAACGAACGCTTATTGAAATCTTTCCAAATGCATAGAATTCCGACGCTACCGTACGGCAACTGATGTCAATACATTTTCTTTGACTTCTGCAGTCGCTTTATGTTTCTACTTCTAGTAAAACATTACGCGTAAAATATTAAAACAGTTTCGAAAACCAAAAATATAAAAGACCTAAGTATCCTTTTTATATTCTCATACGTGATGAAGACTTATCTTTGCTGATTCTGAAACCCTAGTACTGGCGTATAAAAAGCGGCCACATTTATCAAGGCCCTAGATAACACTGTTGTAGACGCACAGATGGTTTTAGAGTGAGTGTGAGCAGAGATGAATCGTGTGCTGGGTGCCTAGTCTGTCTGAACCTTAATTTATAACAGTCTAGCAAGTTTTCTTGAAGAATGAGGTGAGTGTCGCATGATAGTGCACTCGAGTAGCATAATAAAGTGAGCAAAGCAGAAATAATGCTAAACTGTGTGGCCATAGTAAGGGAAGAAGAAAATTAAGGTACAGGAAAAAAAACGAATTCGTAAAATACTATTTATGAGTAAACATGTTCAACTTTAATATACATTTTTTTATTCAAATTGGTCTAATGCATAAACATTGCCTAAAAAATATTCATCTTTAAAATGTATGTAAAAGAACTGGTAGTTTTATCAGACACATAAATTTGAAGAATAAAATCGGCCAGTAACTTTGTCAAAATTAAAAAGGGAATTACGTTGAATTTTACAAAATTCATTTACCTACACACCAAACACCGCCACCAAACTTAAGCATACCTACACCTTTAAGACGAAATTAAAATATAACCATATCTTGACATTATAGCAATGTCGTTTTGTATTTCGTGAAATATTACATTTCATGCTTTTAAAATATAATGCCATTATTCTAATCTTCGTCACTGTCGTCATTAAAAAATGGATTGTAAAATGAATGGTATTAAGCAAAATAAGCCTTTTTTGGACACTGAGTTCGTGTTACTATCAATGAAGACAAAGATGAAGATTAGAATAAGGATATTATTATTTAATTATTTTTGTCTCTGTGCTCGCACGAATGCTTAATCATAAGTCAAGTATTTTTGGCATTGTGTGGTCATGTCAGTTTTTTTTTTGGATGTGTCTGATAAAACAATGAGGCTTATTTAAAAATTAAAATTGGAAAAAAAACTGTTTCAAAATCGATCGCTCGTTTTTCTTCTCCTTGCCATAGAAAAACTATTCGAGAACAAATAAAATAAAACAGCCAGTTATAACTATAGCCCGCAAAACTAACTATCACACTTTCAATCACTCTTTCTTTCTTTCTTTCTTATTCTTTCACTTTTTTTTTGGTGGTCTTTTTGCGGGCCAGTGTAGGTAAACTAAAAGAAGTCATAATATGTTTTCTCTTTCCACTACCTGACACTTGATAAGATCCGATAGCTCATAGTAAAAAATTGAAGGCAATAATGCTACACCTAAAAATGAGATGTTTGAGAAACACTTGTTACATCTTTTGTATGCCACTTAGCAAGTTTTTGGAACGAAGAAATAATACATGAACTGCAAGGCTGCACCAGGGAGCCATAACACTGTAGTCATTGTATGCATAGAAACAAAAAGGCATAAAACGGTTACTTTAAAATTAGATTTTAAAGTAACCGTTTTATGCCTTTCTGGAACAATGTTGACGTTACGTTAAGTGGTCTGTGAATTATATACGGACTAGTTTTAGAAATACGGTGGCCTTAAAAGTCTCAAGTGAATAATGTATAGTCTGCCACAATGAATGTTCTCAGGGTTCCGTACCAAAATGGCAGAAAAGGAACCCTTAAGGTAACAGCTGTGGTATCCCTGCCTGTGTCTGTATGCATGGTGATTTTAGCGAGGATTAAAATCGAAATGATGGTACTTATATTATCCTAAAAGAGAATTTAGATTTTTTTTGAATGGTGTGTTTAATAGGTATTGACAGTGGAATTTCATGTGAGCACATCACTAGAAACGCTTGCGTTTCTCGATACAAATATGACTTTTAAATTTTGACAACCTGTGAAATAGTTCACAAACAATAGAGAATATGAATGACCTTTTTCACAGCTTCAACGAAGCTGATTGAAAAATATATTTTTTTTAATGGCTATAAAAATAGCCAAGATATAAGCCATCAAAGATTTTGTTCCTATGTCATTCTAGCAAAACAGAATTTAACATGCAGTATTGTTTATGGCTGACGTGCTACGTGACGTTTTCATATTTTCTTGAAAAATGCGATTAAAAACTTCATGCATATTCTCTATTATTTTTAAGCATGCAACCAAACATGGGCATTTAAATATTTCCATACAATATGCGATAACGTGTCTCTCTCCTTAAAACTAGTTCGATTTTTACGATTTTTGAATATGTTGTAGCCATGATGAAAAACTATGCTACGTTTTCGTCGGACTTGATTTAGGGGGTGAAATACGTTATCACCCGGAGCTCAATTTGTATGGTTTTTTTGACAGCTACGCAATTTCAGCGGCGCTTTGCAATCCTTTTAATAATAAAACTATTATTCTCTGGTCCCTTGCAATTTAAAAGTATTAAGTACTGGAGGGTTATTATGACATGGCTTTGCAGTGTAAAGGACAGTGCTATAGCATATAGCACTTATATAGCTCTGTCCTTGTCTCTCAGCGTAAACTAAACTGCATAGGTCCTAATAACCCCCCTATTCACACAACAAAACACACAACAGCCAGACCAAATAGGTAACATAGTATAGGATTTCCATTAACGAAATCCTCAAAACTTTTCCCAAGTGAACGTAAAATAGCTTAAGATGTCTGTAGTGGTTTGTAACGTAGGAATCACGGAGCAAAGACTGACTGGAGAAGCTCCTTGATTTATATTGTAAAAAAAAACCGGGCAAGAGCATGTCTGACCTTGCTCAGTGCAGAACCCGTTATTACACAGAAAACTCTATCTCAAAAAATAACAAGTATCGCCTGTATCTTAGAAACTAATAAAATCAGTTATGTGATTTCATGTTAAATTTTTTTCTGATTTTTAGCAATTGTACGTACTTTTGGCTTGAGGGAAGGGTGGTGGGTGGGCGTTATTTGACAGCATGGCTTTTGTCGATAAGTTCGAACGTATAATACCGCCTAATTATGTTTTGTTCGCTTTGACGAGGCTACTTAAATCACCGCTGCGACACTCACTCGTTCGTCCGACCGACCGCCGTTTTTGAGAGAATGACACCTCGGATGAAATTCACAAAGGTAACCTAACCCAACAGGGAATATTATACAGAAGGTCACCTCTTATGTTTTCCGTGCCCCCTGGTGGCAAATAGAGCTAAGTCCGCTAGGGACCGTCTAGCGGAGTGGCTCGATCTTTCATTTGATTTATGACATTCCCGTCTGTCTTTTGCCCCTAACTCAATATACTCATTACTGATCCGAAATACATAATGTTTATGTATTTACTAAAATATATATTTATTTTATGCGGGCGCTTTTTGTACTTGGAAAATGTAAGGAAGGACTCGTAATTTTGTCGACAACGATTTATAAATACACTTCGATATTGTTTATTTGGCCAAAGAGCAAAATGATCCAAAAAAATATTACAAATGCGAAAGTTTGTGTGTGTGTTAGTTTGATACTCCTTTACGCTGCAACGGCTGGACGGAATTAGATGAAATTTGGAGTTAAGATAACTTATACCCCGGATTAACTACTTTTATCCTAAAAAAAAAAAGTTTCCAAGGGAATAAGGGTCGAAATCTATGCGGACCAAGTCGTGGGCAGAAATTATTTATTCACACAAAATTGTCTTTAGTGGTAGGACCTTGTGCGATTGAGATTCCATCTGGATAGCTACCGACACCGTTTAACCTACCGTCACGCAGCAGTGTTCGCATTGCTGTGTTCCGGTGTGGGGAACCGGATCATCTTAGTCCTCAGGGTTGGCAACACATTTGCAGCCTTAGGATAACAGTCTTAAGACTGTATTCTTCAGAATGAAAATGTCTATGGGTATTAAATACCATTTAATATGATGCCTTTTTGCGCGTTTGCCTTCACTGTGGCATAAAACAAAACAATTCTATTATCCCGAGAACCAGCGAGCGTGTAGATAATTTTAAACTCTTCCACTCACTTCTGCTGTTGACTGTACACAATAATTTTAACAAAAACCCCTTTAACTACTCCAAAGAAAATCTTATCATTTCTAACTAAAAATACAGTTATCATAAACGACAAAACTCAGCCAGATGTTCAGCAACTTCAACTTGAAAATCGTCACAAAGTTTTAAATAAAAATGTGAAATGCAATATTCTCGAAGTGCATTCGTAGGACGGCTAAGTAACGGTTATGCGGCACAAAGTTATTATATCGCATAAGTTACTTTCAGCACGACCGAGGCCACTGCAAATACAACTAAAAACCGACGAATTGGGCAAGAAATTGTTCATAATTCACAAAACAAAACAACCTTGGCCCGTATTATGGTAACCTTTATCGCCGTGGATAGAGCATCGTACTAACTCACTGGTTAGATAGTGATAGACGATAATTTCATTCATAGTAAGAATATCACATTCGCAAAACATCATAAACGCATACCATCATACTACCAAAACATCATATACGCATAACATCATACTAGCAAAACATCATATACGCATAACATCATACTAGCAGTTTCCCCGTGTTGTTGCCGGGTTAGAATAGTGCCACTGCATATCTTCTCGTGGATGTCGTAAGAGACGGCTAAGGGAATAAAAGCGTATAGTATTTGTTAGGCGATGGGCTTGCAACCTGTCACTAATACACTGGTAAACATCTTAGCCTAAGTATGCAAAATGTGGTTACAGAATTATCAACAAGTTTTTAGAGTTGTTGGTAATTCTGTAGCTCTGCCTACCCCACTCTGGGAATAAAGGCGTGAGTTTATGTATGTATGTATGAATCATACTAGCAAAACATAATATACGCATAACATTCTACTAGTAAAACACGATATTTGCAAAACATGATACTTACAAATAGTCGGTTTTGGTTAAAGAATCGTAGGTCGGTTTAGGCTGTGTTAGAGCTAAATAGTAGTAATGGGAGCTCCGTCGACACCGCCTAGTTTATGTCTTACTAATAATTATGTTTTGCTAATGTGATGTTTTGCTACTATGTAATGATATGATGTTTTGCTTGTATGATATTTTGAGAACATCACGTTTGCGAATATGATATCCAACGACAGAGGGGCCTGTAATCTACACAGTAAAATGATATTGCCTTTGGCTTGTTATCGTATTGTCAACGTTACAATAGCTCTTAAGTGGCAGTAATGGCGGCCCAGTTAAAAAAACAATTAACATGTCAAGGACTTTAATGGTTTTATCCCGAAGAATAGAGGTCCGGTTTGCCTTCCTGCTGGGCAAAGGCTTTCCCTCTTTTTGTAACAAATGTGTTTGCTCTTGACCCTAGTGGAAATCAAGGAGTCAGGACAAGCTCAACAGTGTAGCGAGCTTATCAAGAAGGTACAGTCCACCTTCTTAATAGACTTAGGCGGATTTAAAAAACGAACCTAATCTTTTCAATTCCTGGTCTGCTTCCCCTTTCCATTAAAAAAAAAACTTGAAATTATCCAGTTACAATAACTTTTATAATAAATGACTGACTGCTGAGTTTCCAAATGACTGACTGCTGAGTTTCTTGCGGCGTTTCTTCTCAGCAGTGTCTCCTCTTGGGAAGCGCTGGTAGATTCTTGACGTGTAAAAGTGCCCGTACGGCCTACTTACTGAATAAACATCTTTTATCTTTTTATCTTTTTTTCATTTGTGTGGAGGCCGACAAAGGCCGTCTGAAGCCTGCGGTCGAGCGCAACATAAACCAGCATAAATGTATTTGAGTAAAACAGCCCTAATTCTTTGTGAAAATATTTAAAACTGACCTGCTTTTGTGAAATTCGAGGTGAAATACGTTGAAAGTATTAAATGCGATCAATATTAACTTTATTTTGGTTAAAAACTGGTTATATATTAAATTTGTGATTTTAATTTTACGAGTAAATATTTTTAAGTCATGAGCTTGGTGGATATGATATGCGTATTGCGTACTACTGCGTCAAACGTACAGATGTACTAAATAACTTGCAAATGCAAATATTCATTATTTTTTAAGTGCCACTGAGAAGGCAAATCTGACAACATGTGGGCATAACATTAATCATAAGATTGCTTAGGGCAGAAGTACCGGTTTTGTCATCGTTACACCGTTTTTGGCCACTTTACATTTTAACTTATATGTAAAGCATTATGAAATTCCGAACCTATTTTTATATTTTATCTTTATATGAATTTTCAGTCTCAACTATTTATTAATATTATTTTTAATTTTACAGTGTTTTTGATACTCATTTCAACCTTCAATGGCCAAAAAGGGTACAGTGGCCACAAGCGGTACTTCTACCCTATGTATTGTTAACTCTAGTCCTAGTCCTGGTGCAGGACTATGTTGGAGATTTTTTTTTACTCTCTGTCTGTCTGTTGATTATTTTGCACTGTTCAGAGTCAATGAATGGATGAATTTTTACCCAAATGGAAGATATGGTTTTGCCCTGTAGAATAGAGGCTCTGAAAGACGCTGTATTAAAGCGATAAAGCGTTGTTCCAGCAGATTTTTCTCCTTAAAAATGACTGAAACACTAGGCTTGTGAGTCATCCATTTTTCCAAAAGAAAATTGAATAATTTAAGTTGACAGCAAATCACTCTTTGAAACAAAGTACAAGAGGAAGATTGATGTCAAGTTGAAAGCATCAAAAAATATTTCGAGCGAGATTAATACCTACTTTTTAATTCGGCGATACAACTTCGGTGTTTGAGATAACCTTTCACGAGAAGTTTGGGGGCTAATTCATCTCTTGCATGTTTTGAGGGGAAAAGAGGTGAAGAAAAATGCCTTTTTTGCGA
Source organism: Acleris laterana (assembly GCA_963966035.1). NCBI lineage: Eukaryota > Metazoa > Arthropoda > Insecta > Lepidoptera > Tortricidae > Acleris > Acleris laterana. Next base: position 15,295,768 of record OZ014455.1, read on the forward strand.
TTTTCCCTCGCGATCGCTTCATTTTATATGTTAAGCAAAATTGCTTTGGCTTCGGGTTTGCATCTGTTTTTTTTTGCATGTACCTATAATTAAATAATACTCTTATATTATTAAGTTTTTTTTATAACTCTCAGAACGCAACCCAACAGAAAATTACTGATGAAAAACATCCCGAAGAAACTCAAAACAGGACGAACTACAAAATCTTAGATCCTGCAAAGTTGTAGGAATTAAAAAGGACAGTTATAATATTCATATAGGTCTATAATTCCTGGAACTTCGTAGTTTGCAGGTTTTGATGAGCACAGAAAAAGATATTTATGAAAAAAGAAACAACAAAAACACTGCTAATTTAAATGTGCATTCGAATCGTACACAAGTTTTTCCTCTCTCCAGAATGTCGTACTTATTTTTTTTTAAGAAAAGAAAAACTAAACAATTTCAATAAAATACATAATTTATGAATAGTACCTTGGTAAAAAACCCCCTGAGTCAAATCGGAGAAATACTGGAAAAGGGCCGAATCTTAAGTACCCGAAACCGACGTGCGTGCATGACTCGATGTATGAATGTGGAAGAAGCGAAATAAATTTGTCAAGATCGTAGCAAGTCGAAAGAAGTGGTCTCTGCCTGATGAGCTCTGGCGTGATTTAATGTATGTATGTATGTACCTTGGAAATGTATCTATCAAACTATTTGTAGAGTCACGGTACGAAGAGGTTCGTCGTTCGGTTGGTCGAGGAGTCGAATAGTGACGATACATACATACACACGTACAGTATTCAAAGCCTCTTAATAGCTTTCGGGTGGCTATTGGCTATAATATATCAATTGGCTGTGTTTACACACGATAATATTCATTTATTTAAACGCCAAGGCATGAACACGACCCACGCCCTCCGTAGTAATAAGTACATGAATCGCCTCGTCAGACCACCGTACAAACTTACAAAGTCTGCAAGGTCCGTTTACATCTTGGGCCCGTCGGTATACAATAGGCTGCCGGAACAAGTCACAGATGCAGCTTCCACCACCGTTTTTAGGCGCAACCTTCGCAAGTGGCTCTTACAGCTGACCCTTTATAATGTAGATGATTTTTTTATTCTACCTATGTTTTAAGTGTATAAAATATCATGTGAAATTATTAGGTAATTTTAAACTGTGTATTGTAATCTACGTCTCTGTCTTTCATTTATGTAAGTAAATAAGCAACGATTGCTTAATTTTTATTGACATTTCTATAATATTTGATATTTTTGTATCATTGTCACCTATAACTATGGAGTTATGAATAAACAATAGATTGTATTGTATTGCTATTACGCTTGCACTTGCAACTGACAGTATATTTGTCACTCGTGCCTCATAGAAAAACGAAGATTGCCGATTGCTGTTAGTAAAATGGTAGCACTGTCCTTATGTAAAGGCCAGACCAAAGCTATATCACTAAGCTCTGGCGCGTTGCCACTAGCTCTGCGGTTCCAAGAGCAACCTTCCTGGTGAACATTAAATACATTGTCTGTCTTTTGGAAGGTGTAGAAACGCCCTGTTAGCATTCGATGCGAAGCGGATCTTTAGGGACCCGTATCAAAATAGTAACAACCCTTTCGGTGGACTTCAGTGCGTGTCTGTCTGTATGTTTTAACATGATTTCTTAGCAACAACCAGTAAAGCAACCAGAAGCTAAGTACCAATTTGAATTTTAGCTTAATTAAATAAAATGCTTGTGTATGAATTGCTGTATAGCTTGCCCACCCACATTTACCATCGGAAAAAAAAGATTTTTTTTGAGACATTTAAAATGGACTTATCATCATCATCATTATCATTTCAGCCATGACATACAGCCTCGTGACAGATAGACGGACAGACAGACGGACGGAAAGCGGAGTCTTAGTAATAGGGCCCTGTTTTTAACCTTTGGGTACGGAACCCTAAAAAAACGATACCACTTCTAAACATGGTTTTACCGAGTATACAAGATCACCAGATTTGTTGTTTTTGGTTGTCAACATTTTCGAGATGTTGTCACTTCAAATTTCCGAGTGTCACGGGGAGCGTCATCCTATAGCGGAATTAATTCGATTTAAATAATTAATTGTTCTTCGTACAGACCCCTGACTAAGAAGCAAATCTTATTAGCGAGAAATCTACGGTTCTTTTCAGAAATTAAAGTGCTGTCCTTTGAGAAGTGTAAACGAATGGTGAAATAATAAAGGCCACCTGCTTGGCAAAATGAAATTATGTGTGTTTTATAAGAAAATTGTGTTTGTCAAGTTGACAGTCACTTGTTAAAGTGGTACTGTGAAAGACTTGTTGGTATTTTATATTTTTAGGGCTCGTACCCGAAGAGTCCAAACGGAACCTTATTGCTGCCACTCACGTGTCCGTTCGTCTGTTCGTCCGTCGTATGCCCACAGGTTTTACAGCAAACGGTTTTAGCTACGGTGTTGAAATTTTCATGGCATAAGCATGACATGCACTTGGTCGGTTTTTTATGACATGGATACTCGTAACGCAGACAAAGGTTTCAACACACCATTTAACCGTTTATTCACCTCAGCCAAGATATTACGAGTTCCTAACCTCAATTAAAAAAAAAAACTTGATTGTCTTATGCATGCAGCCATTTAATGTAATATAGGTAAATAGATAGACAGAGAGATTCTATCTGTTTCCTAACTGCAATTTTTTTTAAAGTTGGAAAATCTTGGAAACACATAACAATTTTGAAAAGCTCGTGATGACAGGGAGGTAAAACTGGATTCATTAATTACATTTGTTTATTTTTTCCAGATTTAATTTCAACAATAAATATAATTGAAAAATCCACCTTAAATCACATACCTTCTTACTTACTTCATAGCGGCCATATAGCGAAAATCAAGAGAAAAGGTCGCACAATTCTATTACTTTTAGCGTTAAATTGTGTTAAACCAATTCCCAAGAAATTGGAGCAAACCAATTTCTCATACGTAAAAAAATCATACCGTAATTTATTTGACATTCTGATGACATTACACGAAATTCCTAACACGATTTACAATTCCTTTTTTATCGTTCCACCCGCAATCGGTTCCCGACCCTATTCCTTAAGGGATAGGGTGGATACGTCGACATTAATCTTGGAGAACCCCATATTTGCATGTTTAATAAAACATATCTTCCTAACGAAATCTTTTATAAATTCGAGCGCACTACAAGCGTTTAGGCTCTTCGAGTAAACGGGAAAAACACTCGAAAGATCCTCAATGCATACAATATTAACGTATTCTGGTCGTGTTAAGATCACGTTGACAGAATACAACACTCACTTTACTTATAAACATACATCGGGCTTTTCGGTGCGGGAATGATTTCAAAAAGAGTAGAGATAAACAGACAGGTTAATCTGAGAAAATATCATATCATGCCTAAAGACCAACTACCTCTCTGCGAATTTTATACACACTATGATTTAATTTAATTTTAACTCGTGTAGTACTTTCATTTTAGTACCAAGACTGTAATTATCTGGGATAATATTAAAAATAATGTTAATTAATAACCAGCAGTAAATTCAGTAGGTGACACGATTTTCTAAATAAACTATTATTGTTTTATTTTATATTTGGAACAGTTAATCTGCGGTGTCTTACTTTTTTTTGAAGGAATCTATTGTTGCGCGAAGTGTCTGCAATCGCAGTTCTATTTCTTCTACTAGTAACAATTCGTTCACAGCTTTGACATCTTCATTTAAAAAAAAAACAAGATTTTTTTAACAATTAATTATTCATTAGGTATACACCTGCTTTTCAAGTCAATACCTACTCTTTGGCTTATGTCAAACATTCCCGCACCGAAAACCCCGATGTATGCTTAAACATACATACATAAACTCACGCCTTTATTCCCAGAGTGGGGTAGGCAGAGCTACAGAATTACCAACAACTCTAAAAACTTTTTGATAATTCTGTGACCACATTTTGCACTTTTAGGCTAAGATGTTTACGAGTGTATTAGTGACAGGTTGCAAGCCCATCGCCTAACAGTACTGTACGCCTTTATTCCCTTAGCCGTCTCTTACGACATCCACGGGAAGATATGGAGTGGCACTATTCTAACCCGGCAACCACACGGATGTATGTATGCTTATAAACGTGGAATAAATATCAAAATGAGCTTTAGCTGACTCACTACAAAGCTTAACTCCCTGTGTGTTTTCTCTGTAAAAGTGTCTTCAAATTACGCCTTTCTAGAGCAATAACACATTGAAATACATGATTTGATTCGCAAGAGCTTGACGGTATCGGGTTACTTATGTAATTTGAGCTATTACCGAAATTTGTCGTGGATATACGACGCTACCTAAAGCGTTTGTGCACGTCGTTGTTTTCTTTTCATAAGACGAGAATGATCGTGGAGTACTTTTGTGAGTTAAGGATGGGGGTGAAAAGGACTTCAGATACGAATAGCATTTAATACCATCGGGATACGCTGGAAAAACTAAGGTACAGTCGGCCTTATAAGGTTACGGTCGGCCAAGTGGTCTACCAGTTTTGACAAAAGTTTCTGTGAGATCTAATTATCACTAAAGTTGAGACTTGTCACTGTCATTACGTTATTGCAAGGGAAAATTGAACTTGTTGTATCATGTCGTGCAAATGAACTTCAACCGTAGGGTGGTAAACCACATTTTTAGGCGACTGTACACACTTTTGTACCTTCTCGCTTTAACGCGTTTAACAGATAAGTGAAGCAGTTCAAACATGAGGTTAAAGTGACAAGGCACTTAGTGTGCAGCTATAAGATCGACCGTACTGTGACTTTTAAATTTTTAGGCTTTCGTAGCTCTAAAGGAAAAAGACGGAACCATTATTATGATCACTTCGTTGTCCACGAATCTATCTGTCAAGTTCCCTTTTCCTAGGAACGCCGAAAGATATGAAGTTGAAGCTAATATCGAATACTCAAGTCTGCAATCCTTTAGAGCTATAAAAAAAATGCAAACTTTTAAGTCAGCTCTGTTGATCCGCAGATTTTGACACTTACGGTTACCCGTTGATCTAGAAGATTGCCGATGACCGTTGAAGCCACGTCAAGTAGCACAAGTATAGGAAAAATTCGAGAACCATCAATTTATGTGCGAGGTAAACAGTTTTCCAACGGCAAATTTAAGTTTGTCCCTCAATCCAGTTTAATTTTTGGTTACAGCAATGTTTGAAAGTTTGAACAAAACCCTCGGTGCACGAGTCTGTCTGTGCCTGCCTGTTTGTTGGGTCTTAGTTATTTTTAGGAACGTAATGGCTTTTGGTCTCTTCGTACAGTGCAAGAGCTTTTTTAAATGTCTTGTTATAAATTGCGAAATATTTGAAAACATCAAAGAGATAAACGTATGAGAGTATAAAAGACAATATAAGTAGTACACAAGGGACATGGTACTAAAATGGTTATTATATTCTTCTTATATCGAAAACAACATCAAACAAGCAGTGGACATTTTTAAAGCAAACTTTTTATTACGCTCGTTAAAATATCAATAATACCATTATTTAACTCAACACAACAGAAACCCGAGTTCCCGGAAGAGAAACCATCTCATTTTACAGTGAAATAAAATAGGAGTACAGTACCCTTACCATGGGTCACAATTATCATACTCTCTAGCGAGTCGAATGCTCTGTCGCTTGCAGACCTCGCAGTGTTCGTATAGAGTGCGAAGGACAGAGAGCATTCGACTCGCTAGCGAGAACGGTAATTCTAACTCATGGTAGGGGTACAGTACTTTTACCAAGAGTGACAATTACTTTACTCGCTAGCGAGTCAAATACTCTGTCCCTCACAGTATTCTTATAGAGTGGGAGAGACAGAGCATTCGACTCGCAAGCGAGTACGGTAATTCTAACTTATGGTAGGGGTACAGTACCTTTACACAGAGAGACAACTACCTTACTCGCTAGCGAGTCAAATGCTCTGTCCCTCACAGTATTCTTATAGAGTGGGAGAGACAGAGCATTCGATTCGCTACCGAGTACGGTAATTGTAACTCATGGTAAGGGTACGGAGACTTTTATATTGATAGTATCCTTAAAGTAACGGGGAGCTCGCGAGCTAAGGAGACAATAATGGTGTATTAAATCAGAGGTGAGCAATAAACAGTGTTTAACCCTTTAAATGCAGTGAAACTCGAGTTATAAATTGCCCCCGTGCAAAATTATATCGTTAGAGGTAGTGCTTCGGTTTAGTTTTGTTGTAGTACTAAAATTTAAGATGTTACGGAGTCGAAGCGTAGATTTTGCTTTTTATGGAGTGTTTTTTAGTTAAGCATTGCACGGGTTTTAAGAGGGACTTTGGAGTGTTATGGCCTAGGCCCGGAAAGTAGGGGATTGCCGACGAGATGGTTAACGGGCCGAGCCGATTACTGTTTTATACGAGTTTGCGAATCTCATTTTGACTTAGGTGTGTATAATGCTTTTCTCAAACAATGCGAGGAAATAATACTAATAATTAAACAAGTCTTTGTAAGATTTAGACGAGTTGAAAGAGAATCTTTCCTATCCTGACGGACCTATGGAAAGAGACCATAAGGCTGGGTTTTATAAACATTCCTTAGATCAAATTTCGGTCAGGTATGTCAAAAGTTGTATGAAGTTCCGTAAATTGTATCTGTCATACTAACGAAGTTTTATAAAACCAGGCCTAGTTTCTATGGGATCATGTGCCGGTAAGTGTGTATTTAAGTAATCAATCAAAATTATTAAAAGGAAAATATTAATTCAGTAAATTCATCACATACGGGTTCTTTTACCAACATTCGCAGCATTCGCAGGACCATCATTGCGGAGAAGAAGTGCCTCAGAAACTCTAGCAGGTCATTTTTACAAACACAAAATACACTCGTACTAAAAAGTAAGTCATATTACGAGGTATCAAAGTAATAAATATAAATTATTAGAACTAGCACGAATAAAAACATTACAAAAAGGTCAATTACATTAAACTAAAAATAAAGACCGACATGATGAGATGTCTACGTCAAAAGCCATACCTATATTAACGTTGTATGAAAAAATATTTATTTGAACTTTTGCACAATACAAAGTAGATACTAATAACGTACACAATGCATGATCAAAACCTACATCAGCATAACAGAAGAATAGTTAGAGTTAGCGCATTTGATAGAACGTTGTTCTTCTTTTTTTTTAGAGCAAAGCTTTGTATGTGTACACCCGTACACTACAATATGTACAGTAAAGGAAATTGATTCATAGACCATTTTGTACTATGTCATAGTGACGTAATCAATCAAAACGTAAGTGACTTCTTATGATTTTATTTACAGTGTCACTTTGACATAGTCCAAAATGGTCTAGGAATCAATTTTTTTGACTGTACATAAACTCATGCCCATTTCCAGAATAAATACTTGTTGATAATTCTGTAACCACATTTCTGTTGGTGTAGACTAGTTTATACTAATTTGTCATCTTACTAGCAAATAGTACTAAATATGGACAAAGGGGCGCTGTTTCATTCGCCATACTTTTCTCAATGACGTCACGGCAACGTTAGTCAAAGAAAAAGATCCAGCTCGATGTTCCGTACAATTTCCGCGAAAATGATTGTTAACAACAAGCGTCGTAATTACTTGGTAAGTTTAGATAACACGGGAGTTTCGTATCGGAACAGTTTTATATGCTCCGGTAATGGCGAACTTCGGGAATGGTTTTACGGGAAGTATACTTTAGATTTTATAGGAAAGAACAGCCTTTATGGATTATGGATAGGGAAATTGCTTTTATATTAAGGGTGATTGTGGTAGTATTTTTTTTTGAGCACCTGCTTTTGATTTAAATTTCTTAAATGTAAGCAAGTGCTTCAGTGGCCTAGAAAGGATGGATTCATTGCAAATGTGTACATGTAAGAAAATAGTTATTAAGTTTTGAAATCGGTAATTCTAGCTTTGTTTAGGCCATGGACCATGGAGGCAAAAATGTACTGCACCGTACCTACGAAACAAAGTAACGTATTGAAATGTTTTAAACATATTTGACATTGACCGAATAGCGTTGTAATATAATTACCTACGTAAAGTTCTAAGACACAGTTTATTTTGTAACTATACACAATACATATGTAAAGTGAAATGAAACGCAAGTGTATGAAAGTGACAGAACGCTTGATATACTGATGAATGAATGACATGAAAGATTATACATGGTATTTTATTATGTAACACAATGGCGAAAATCATTGTTTTAACCTACACATATAAAACTTTTCCTGGGGCTGTATTGAACATGGTAAAGCAATATTGCTTTCGGCGTGTTATCGCATCGTTAAAGTTACGATAGCTCATTTACTTGACAATGATAAGTGCCGAGTTAAAACAATACCATAACACGTCAAAGTCAGTATGATTTTACCAATTTTAATAGAGGCCTTGACTGACTGATTGATAGACAACCCACAACCTTTAAGATTTTAAGGTAAGATTTTAAAATTGGAGGGAATATTTCTTGGGTTTTATGGTTTCTGCCCGCGACTTCGTCCATGTAGATTTTTATTTTTAATTTTTTTTAATTATTTTTTTTATGGCATAGAGAAGACAAACGAGCACACAGGCCACCTGATGGTAAGTGGAAACTGTGACCCATAGACATTCGCATTCACAAGACTGCGATGCAATCCTAAGACTGCAAATGCGTTGCCAACCCTGAGGACTAAGATGGAATGCCTCTATGCTAGTCATTTCACCGGCTGTCTTATCCCCAAACCGGAACACAACGATGCGAACAGATTTAGATTATCGTTATTCCATCAGAAACTTTAAAAAAAATCGGATGATATCTATGTTCCCATGTGTTAATCCAGGGAATGAGATATCCACGATTCAATAATGTTTTACCAAATCATAATTTATCGACAAACTACATATATCATTTCACAAACTTTCATTTCGCCAGATGTACTTCCCGCCGCATTATTTTATAATTTCATGTGGTTAAAAGTCTAATCTAACCTAACTTATTTATTAAGCCCATGTAACCTTTGTAATAATATGTAATGGCTTAAGCACAAATACGTTGTTGCGAAATGAACGTTTGTAAAATAAATAGTTTGTCATGTGATGATTTGGTCAAAAGGCAGAATACCTATCTCCACTCCAAATTTCATCCAATTCCGTCCAGCCGTTGCAGTGTGAAGAAGTAACAAACTAACACACATTCAAACTTTCGCATTTATAATAATAGGTTGATAGAAAAGGATATTTTCGAATATTAGCCCCCAATCCAAAGAAAATGGGACGTCCTATTGTATATAAATATTTACAGCGCGAATAGCAATATCTTAACAATTTGACCTTTAGGAAACGTAATAAAATCACCAACCCCGGAAATACGTTTAATAAAATGCCTGTGGACAAAGCATTTGGCAGTTGGCAGCAGTGTTGCAGCTTTTGTTTACAATTCCGTGTTTCCTGCCTCGAGAGAACGTGATTGAACTTGGATCAATAGTGAACAGAAGGTTAAGACAAGTTGTTTTTTGCCACAACGATATTTTTGCAGCAAAACCTACTAATCATTATACTATAAATGCAAAAGTTTGTCTGTAACGGATGTACAAATGTATGTATTAACATATAGGCTACTTTATATCCAGGAACATTTAAAAGTTCCCGAGGGAATTACGATAACGTTAGCCGAATGCATCATGTCTAAAGTCACAGGTATGATTTTATAAAAAAATATTACTTACTAATATGTATCAGTAAAATAATTATTTAAGGGTCATACATACATACATACATACATTAAATCACGCCTGTTTCCCAGAGGGGCAGGCAGACACCACTTCTTTCCACTCGAAAAAACAAAACTTGACTTTCCTGTGGTCAATAGTTGAAGTAGACCTGATTCAATTAGGCCTTCTAAACGTTAACTTCGGGTATGTCTACAGGAAAGACGCGAACCTAAATCTGTGTATTACCCTTAACATTTTTTAATAAGACGTAGTTAGGGAGCTGGCGAGCAAAATTACGATATTATCAGCACACGTAGCGAATATTATTAATAGCGATAATTATACCCTAAGAAATATCAAAGACCTTGTCTGCCACCATGCTCACAATCATTGTGCACTTTTTTTTTTTGTTCATGTTCTTTTTTTGTTTTTTCTATTTTGTTTTGTTTTATTTTTTAGGGTAATAATAATCTGTTTCTCTTTTCCAAACGATGGAATTTAATTTAAATTAGTTTAGGTAAGTGTAGAACAAACAAAATGTTAATATATCTCAGTGAAAGCTGTTGAGGGAGTAAGTGGATGTTATTCGTCGATATTTATAAGAGATAATGTATATGTACCCACTTATTGCTGTTTACTTTCCTTAATAAATAAATAAAAATAAAAATGGTGGCGTTGCGTTGTCAATTGACAATGTTTCAAAAATGTAATTAAAGAGGTGTGCTATATTATGCGCATATGTCTGCCTCTGGGGCGCATGATCACAGTCATCCTGTAAAGACAAAAATCGAAGAGGCAGATGGTATGTCGGTCTTATTCACTTGACAGAAATTAAAAGAAGTGGCTTCATCTTTATTAAAATGAATAAAAACAAATTGGAATAGAGTTTTATAACTAACTAGCGACCCGCCCTCGCTTCGCTTCGGTTTATGTGAGTTTTCTGTAACACCCGTACATAAACCAGAATCTATTATACATATAAACCTTCCTCTTGAATCACTCTATCTATTAAAAAAACCCGCATCAAAATCCGTTGCGTTGTTTTAAAGATCTAAGCATACATAGGGACAGACAGCGAGAAGCGACTTTGTTTTATACTACGAGTATGTAGTGATATTGTCGTTTGTGTATCATTTAGTTAGTTCTTATTATCTTGATAGTTAAAGCGCTGAGCCGTAATCAATACGATTGCAATTGGGGTAAAGATGCAAGTGGAATAGGAATCCTAAGGTGTTAGACACTAAGCACATTTTATTGTAATTTTTATAATATCCCTTCTTTGAAGACGTGACTCACGCATTTTCCCAAGTAATATACCAAACCAAATTATTATCGACTCCGCAAAAGGAGAGTGAAATAGAATATTGTGGATTTCTCGGAAGCGATTAAACTTCTTGCTTAATAAATTTTGAAGGTTTACACCCGAACACTCGAAATATTATTTAAGCACCGGCGAAATTACCTTTGCCTTGTTCAAGTTGGAACAAAGAAAAGTTTCGAGATTGTGTTCATTAAATACGAAGATAAAGAGTGTTTAGGCATCAATTATAATAAGACTCTTGGTAAATTCAACAATTGCTCAAAAGCCCTTTTACTTAAGTAATAAAAAATTAACAGTTATAAAGAATAATTTTTCTTGCTTACCAATACAAGTTTACAAAATGGGTTTACAGGGTAAATATTGTCATTTACCTTGTACAAAATGTGTCAAATTTTAACCTACAGTTGAAGACATGGACGCAGTGGTTTCTCCTCCACCTCAGCACCTTATGTGCCAACGTAAGTAGTTTAATTACTGTTAATTTCAGAGTGTGTGTAAAAGTGTCTATGTGTAAGAGAACGGTGTCGATGTGTACGTGTGTGTATGTGTGTGTGTGTGTGTGTGTATGCGTGTGTGCGTGTGTGTGTGTGTGTGGGTCGGTTGAGCGTGGGGTCTCGTATAGTAACAAAGTAAACTAAAACTCACTACACCATTTGATTAGGAGCATCATCGTAAGAGATTTAAAAGATTGAAGACAATCATTTTGTTTTTTATTTACATAAACAATAAACGAAATCTTTTTACTACTCATTTTTTTTCGTGTGATCGGTTGATTTTCAAAAGTTTGTAACATAAAAATGTTAGGTGACCTTAATTTTAGTATTAATTAGGGAAACGTAATATTATTTTAATAAAATACTAAACTTTAATTGTTTCAAAATATAATCTCAATCATTTACTGAATTGGAATTTGTGTGAGAATGTCCCTTTATATTAAATTATTTAAAGAGCGAACATATCATTTTGAAAAAAGACCTGCACGCTCGATAAGGAATACCACTCATCCCGACCGTTTCTCACGCAAGTTTTTACGCGTTATCGACAAACGATCCTTCGTAACTTCGCATATATTTCCGTAACCTTTGTCTGAAATCATTTCAATAATAACCCAAGTTTAATAGCTCCGCAGCTCGGGGCCGTCATAAAATTTAACGTACGTAACGCAGAGTTCTGTGACTTACCTTAATTTATAGCTGGAAGTTTTTCACGCGATCCGTTTTGTTAATCTGGCGCGCGTTTTTGACTTTGAAAAATACCCGCGGCGATACGTCGGGATTAGGGAGGCCAAAAACAATTGCGAAACCGGTTTTTTCAATTATGATGTTGAAACTGTAACTGATCATGCTGTGTATATATTACTAGCGACCCGCCCTCACTTTGCTTCGGTTTATGTGAGTATGATATATAAATGGGCTTTTTAACACTGAATGATTTTTTCAAATCGGACCAGTAGTTTCTGAGATTAGCGCGTTCAAGCAAACAAACAAACTCTTCAGCTTTATAATATTAGTATAGATTTTGAACTGTAAGTTAGGTTGTAACATCTCTCTCTATATCTTTTATTTTCATATTTTGATGGCTGTCTGTTTTTTGTTGGTACCTTTTTTAAATAAATAAAACCGATCACATTAAAACCGGTATTTTATAATTATTATATTGCAGATTTCCTCAAGATGATTATCCCTCACCGTAAGAGCATCTTCTAATTTAATTATGTCAGAAATCTTATTGGCGCATAGCAAACGCTGGAGTTTTAATTCAGAACTGAGTCGACACTCTAAGCTACCAGTTAAAAATATATTTTTGTACTTATAAAGTAACATAGTATTTGTTAAACGAAGTAAAAACTCTAATAAGTGTATAATGTTTCTTGCTATTGTTATTTTATAGGTAAAAGAAAAACCGTAACCAAGAAAATTTTCTACAGCTATCTAGAAACTTCAAAAAATCGGTCTTTTGGTGAAACCGGTTTTCGTTCCCTATCCTCGACTTACGCGTGTGGCTTGCGAATTAGCGTGTCATTTTTTATTTGTTCGGTGTACCGATGAGACGCGGGTGAAGAAATTGCGAGTGTAATTTGTTCCGGCATGGGGAAGCTACTCTGTATACAGCTCAAGGCTATAACATACATACCCATACGAGTATGTACCCACATTCGTTTTGTCGTAAATATACGAGTTGTTTGAATGATTTAGTCCACAAATGTCTGCGTTGAACTTATTGAACGCATTTTTTTGGCCGCATTGTTGTGTTCCGGGGTGGGAATAAGACAACCGGTGAAATTACTAGCATAGAGGCATTCCATTTTAGTAATCAGGGTTGGAAACGCATTTGAAGTCTTATGATTGTAGTCTTAAGATTGAAGTCTTGAGAACTCAAATGTCACGCTTACCATAAGAGAGCGAAAGTGCTCGTGTCACTTCTCCTTGCCATAAAAAAACGATTTTCAGAAATCGATCGAATGTATAAGATTGACGTCTGAAGACAGATCGCGTCTAGCGCGCATGTCAGCTCCATTTTGAGTCGATAGAAAACAGAAACGTTAGCAGTATTTGAATCTTGGCTAGGTGTGCACTGCCCTCCTTGGAAAAAAGGGCATATGTCTCATAGAACCGCGTATGTATTAGTGACCTTATCTCTTAAGGAAGGGAGTAAAAAATATTTTGACTATCAAATTCCGTATGCTTCATTTTTATTTGACCTGTGTTTGACTTTCCATGCCATAAAAAAAGTTCAAAGGCTGTATTATGAGATCTAAAAACGTGCAAAGTTCCTTTCAGCAAAGAGATACCTTACCTACACGGATTTCTTTTAAAATCTTACTACAACCCATACTTACAATAGTATAATAGAAACTATAATATATCTACTGCGAGTATATACTTACTAATATTAAAAATGTGAACTCTATTTGTTTGTTATACTATTACGGTTAAACCGATTATCCAATTTAGATGATATTTGACTCCCGGCAAAGAACAAAGGGCACTTTTTACGCGCGTAAAACGATTCTACACGAACCGAGTCACGGACAACAGCTAGTAAATTACAAAAATTTCGAATCGTCTTAATTAGTCCTTCAACTCATAAAACAAAACCCTCTCCTAACAAGCCCACAGATGAATAATGTATTTTTGTATTAAACTTAACTAAAACTCATTAATCTGTTTATGAATATGTATTGGGACCTAATGCTTGTTATTTACCTGTTTAGCATAAAATTTGAATGTAACGCATGGTACAGCCACCGGTGACTTTACCAACTCGCGCAAGGACACGCTTGTTATAAGTTTTGAGGAGTACCAAGGATATTGACAGGATTAAGGGCTCTTTGGATAATAAATAAGCTTATTTTATCCGTATTTAGATGAGAGAAAAATGTTTTTAACGTATTTGGATGGTAACATATTACTTTATCGAAACACCTTTCAACGAACGTATCATACGCATCAAAAGGTACCTTCTTGCCGCATGAGTTATTTTTCCAGTGTAAAGTAACATAACAAGGTGGGGTAACAGCGTCAACGGGGTAAGAGTGAAAAACCGTATATTTTTTTAGAGATATTGTTGGTTAGACAAACTTGCTTTGTAGACGCACTGGCCCCGTGAGTTGGGGTAAGAGCGTCAACGGGGTAAGAGCGACAAACCATATATTTTTTAAGAGATATTGTTGGTTAGACAGACTTGCCCTGTAGGCGAACTGGCCCCGTCAGGTGGGGTAAGAGCGTCAACGGGGTAAGAGCGACAAACCATATATTTTTTAAGAGATATTGTTGGTTAGACAGACTTGCCCTGTAGGCGAACTGGCCCCGTCAGGTGGGGTAAGAGCGTCAACGGAGTAAGAGCGACAAACCATATATTTTTTAAGAGATATTGTTGGTTAGACAGACTTGCCTTGTAGACGGACTGGCCCCGTCAGGTGAGATAAGCAAGTCAACGGGGTAAGAGCGACAAATCGTATATTATTTAAGAGATATTGTTGGTTAGACAGACTTGCCTTGTAGGCGAACTGGCCCCGTCAGGGCGTGGGATAAGAGCGTCAACGGGGTAAGAGCGACAAACCATATATTTACCACGAGATATTGTTGGTTTTTATTGTTAGATTTCTTAAATGTATTTTCTAGTGTGACTTTGTGGCCACACGAGGAGATAAAAGTAGGATAATTTGTAACAAAAAAAAACTGATTTTACCGTCGTAATTATATTATAATTATTAACGATACAAAATCATGTGTTAAAATTAGTGCACTGATAAAAAAACTCTGTATACATAAATACTCGTAAGTTAAACTTACAACATCCTTATTCTTTGTCGTTTGTATATGTATGTAACATTTTGAGCTTAAGCTCATGTCATCTTGAATTTCTGTCCTAAAAATTAGTAACTTTTAAATGATGCAAACTTGAAAGGACTGCTTCTTCCAGCTGACTTCGGTTGAATAATAATTGTTGCGTCGAGCAAAAACTAACAAACTTGGTCTACCGCAACTTACCCCGTTAGTTTCTTAAAACTTGTACACTTCAGAGATTTAATTAATTAATTTGCTAAAAAAATCTTCTGATACCAACTTCCATATGAACTCGTTTCAGACCTAGACAAGCGCCTTAAAGGCCGCTAATCACGATCAGTTTTACCTGAACTCTTAAAACAGAACGTGTGTAGAAAAGATGTTATAATTTATATACTTCTAGCACACTCAGAAGAAAGGCTATTAATTAATGGGTTTGTAAGTGCCAATAAAACTGATTTTTAGTGGACTTTATCCATTGAAATCATAGTTTTAAAGAGTGGCCCAGGAGACGTCCCCATGGCAACAAGGTATACAGAAAAGTTGATTGACCCATTAATATGCCATAATAAGCATTTTTTTTTACATGACACTCATGTCATCATCGTCATCATCATCATGTCAGCCGAAAGACGTCCACTGCTGGACATAGGCCTCCCCCAAGGCTCTCCACTCAGACCGGTCTTGTGCTTTTCGCATCCACTGCGTTCCCGCGATCTTCACAAGGTCGTCACTCCATCTTGTTGGAGGCCTGACACTCATGTGACTATGCTAAAATAAATCTAACGACATATCATTTCATTCGTTGGCAGTTGGATATATAATTAATGCGAAGACTAGGTATGTCTCGCTTCAACGAAGTAGTCACTGAATCCCAGTCAGTATATCCATACTAATACTATAAATGCGAAAGTGTGTCGGTCTGTCTGTTTGTTACCTCTTCACGCTTAAACCGCTGAACCGATTTAAGCGAAATTTGGTCGAAAGATAGTTTGAATCCTGGGAAAGGACATAGAATAGTTATTTTTTCCGAAATTCATCCCCTAAAGGGGCGAAATAGAGGGTAAAAATAAGCATGAAGCTACGATATAAACGAGTTACACGGACTAGAAGCTACTTATTTATATCTGCAACTTATACAATCTCGTCCCGAAATGGCAAAGTGCATAAAATATAATTCCAGTTGGGTTTGAACCTGAACTAACTAAGCATATAATAACATGATATTTTCATACTCCGCACTAACAACGGACTGAAGGCTATACAAAGTAGAAAGTCTCTGGGACTTGTGTATTTTTAAGGTATGGTCCAATGTTAAAGAAATATATTTATTTATTTTTGTTATTTTACATGCAAAATGAGTTTTTTAAATAAATATTAGAGGATTTCTCACACAAATTGACTTAGTTTCAGACGATGGTTAAGATTTGTTATATGGGTTATGCTAATTTACTAATCTTATCTAATCTTGCCAATATTATAAATGAAGAGTTTTGGATGTTTGTTTGTTTGTTACTCAATCACGCTTCAACCACTGAACGGATCGGGATGAAAGTGGGTACAAATTATATAGGTTAGGTCCAGGACATAGGACCTATTTCTCAAAGCGTAAGTAAAGTCTAATAATATTAGTGTTTAGTCTCGTAAATAAAACTACAAAATGAGACAAAACAGTAATATGATTAGACTAATACTTTTTGAAGAACGGGCCCCTGGTAAGATTAAATTCTGAAGTCCACGCACATATTTGCTTAAACCAGGTTCGCTAACTTTGTAGGCAGGGTCATTTCGTCTGGGTATGGTTGACATGATAACACCCTGTATATGATTCATAACCATTAATATAAAAACAGAGGTTCTATCCTCATTGTCATTATTTTTTATTTTATTTTATTAAACTTGCATTTGTGATGGTTTATTTGTGTTAGTTTTAAAAATAATTATTTATTTACTATGTTATGTAATTACCTTGTTATGCCTTGTTACCATTGTTTTAACTTTTAAGTTTTTTTTTTTTAATTTTTGAAGATATGACCTACTGGAGTTTATTGCGGTGTTTCTTTTTCACAATGATGATCTTGTCCGATGCGCTGGTAGATTCAATCTATACTACCGACGTGGTAGTTTTTTTTTTTAATTTTAGATTGTTATTTTTTTGTGTTAAGTCGACTTAACCTTATATTGAACGGCAACAGAATAATTCCTTTCGTCATAATTATTTAAAATTCAAACGTTTGTTCCAGGGTCTATATTCGAGTTTATCGTAATACCAAATTCTTCATTTTATAGCTTTTAAGCGGGATGGGGTCCCATTTCACACCAGCCTTTAAATTTCGCATTGACGTGGAATGCAAATGCCCCATAAAAAGCCATTTCTCTTTATGGCGTTCGTTGTTTTAAATGTAAGACGGAGATATAAAAACAATAATGAGGGTGTAATCTCGCCCCTAGATTGAGTCACTGTGGTTACGGATAAAAGTTTATTTTGTTTTAATTTCACGCACCCTGTATTTTTATGTTTTTAATTAAGCAAAAGACAACGGAATTACAACAATACCATAATTTATTAGTAAAGTATGTAGTTATTTAGTACCATTTTTATCCATGGGGACCATTATATTGAGATGCTGTAAAATGTCTACTGAGAAAAATATATTATTTTTATATTTTTTAATTTACCTTAGAAAAATCAACTCCTTTTTTTCATGTTTTTTTATTAACCTTATTTACCTAATATAAACGAAACTGACTGACTGATCAATGCACACCCAAAACCGTTGGACCTAGGGACTTGAAATTAGGAATATTCCTTGGATACGAGAGGTGCACTGAGAAAGGATTTTCGGAAAATCATCGTCTAAAGGATTAAAATAGGGGAAGTAATTCTACGCGTAAGAAGTCGCGTTCGTCATCTAGTATAAGTATATAACAGGGCTGTTTTAATCCGCTACCGCTTGTAACCTAAGCCTTCGCATTAACAAAGTTTCGCGGTGTATTCATCCCAGTTTACAGGCAACTTTTAACTGGCCAGATGTGGCTCAGCCGCCGGGTATGAATCTGATTTACTTTTAAATTAATACGGGATTTTATTCGCCGAGGTTCTTGGGCGATACTGATCGTATTGGAAGATTCTGCGGTGTGGAAATAGGGGTTAAAATCGATTGTTTTTGCATGGAAATGTTTTTTTATGGCATCGAGAAGGCATACGAGTACACAGGCCACCTGATGGTACCATAGACATTTGGATTCTCGAGAAAAAAAACGAGAATACGTTGCCAACCATGTCTCAGATGAAATGCCTCTATGCTAGTAATATCACTGGACATAATGGGGTTTTCTTGGGAGCAGAACCTGTGTCTTCAAGGTGTTGAATTGCACGACATTTCGTCGATTCACTCGCTCCAAGGAGGCCAAGAAAGACAAATATCACACGACTCTTCTCCACAACTGACCGAGAAATATTCGCACCGGTATAACATGCGTCACCTGTACTGTCGTCCACATAGCTATGAATGTTGCCTTTAAATAACAACATACATACCGACGCTTGAAAGGCGAAATGGGATAAGCGACCAAATAGTAACTTTACAGGAGAGCCAAAAAACGGCGCAGATTTTTGAAAAAAAATCACTATAATTTATTTTATAAGCCGATTTTCCAAATTCAACTTTGTACATGATCATGATGGTGTTTTATATATACTGTGCTCAATAAATTACCCACAAAGGTATTATTTTAGGATTTAGTGTAGCTTACGCAAATTGATCTCAAAAACTGCAGGAGGTAAAATTATCTAACCAAAAATTGTGGTGAAAAATGAATCAAGTAAAAATGTGTAACCGGAAAAAGATTTGAAAGATAATTAGGAAAAACTATCTAACCGCAAAACATTTCAAATTTAAGAACAATGTTGGATTATATAAAAGTCATTTTTAGCCAGAAATTAAATCAAGACAAATAATCTAACTGCTATGAGCGACAATTATAAACTTCAAAATATTTTATCTAAGCTAAAATTTAACCCTCATAATTTATTCTCCACTAATAAATCACCACCAAAATTCAAGATATTGATGAAAAAAGTAAATATAACAACTGTTACGAATATTAATGGGTCTTTAATAAAAATAAACTGAAAAAATCCAAATGACTAAACAAATATAGGTACTTCACCTATTTGAAATAAAAATAAACAAATAAAGTTAGTAAACAATTATCAGAGATCAAAAAAAAGTTACAGTCAAACTATTTGTCGACAAACTTTTTTGTACTAAAAACTCTAATACTTAGAGTAACTTTAGAATTAGCGACGATAAGTAGTTTAAAAATTATTGCAGGTAAAACAGGATAAGCGACATTACTCTCGAAACTCATATCAAGTAAAAGGCATAAACCTACAATAGTGCGGATAAAGACGTTTAGGTTATATTTTGATCTAAGGCATTTTTTGTATTTCTGTAGATATAGGTAAAATGATATAAAGGAAATAAAAATACGTTTTACGATGAAGTAATAAAATATAACCGACACATAAAAAGAAAGTTGTAAAAAAGACAAACAGTCTAAGTAACATTTTGTAAAAAAACATTTTATCTAATCTCCAATATTCAAAAACCTGTAAAAAAGAAGTCTCTTAGTAACAAAAATAGAACGGTGTTTCTAAAAATCACCGATGGGATAAGCGACACAAAAGTCGTCATAGGGGCGCGAGACCCAGCTCATGCGACGCAGAAAAATCTGCTGATTTTAACGATGCATATAACTCAATATCACAAAAAATGTCGCTTATCCCATTTCGCCTTTCAAGCGTCGATACATTAAATCACGCCTGTTTCCCAGAGGGGTAGGCAGAGCCCACTTCTTTCCACTTGCTACGATCTTGACAAATTTCTTTCGCTTCTTCCACATTTATACATCGAAACACAAATCATTGACATTACCGAATGAACTGTGTTGGCGACAGTACACAGCCTTGAGGTACACCAGTGTTGATGGGCATAGTGTATTGGCTCCATCACCTTTGGGAGAAAATAATTTATTGCTATAGGCCTGTATTTGAATAGATCCGACCTGTAATCCATGGACGCAGTACCTTGAACGAAGTAAGTATAACCAAATTTAGAACGGTATTATTTATTATTTATTTATTTAATCTTTATTGCACAGAAATAAGTACAAATGGCGGACTTAACGCCTAATGGCATGCTCTACCAGTCGACCAAATAATCAAACAGAAATTTACACAGGATGCACTGAAAAAGAACACAGACAGAGATAAAAACTAAAAATTGAAAACATAACTATCCTAATTATTGCTAATACTTACTACAATAAATATATATGTCATATGTAATACTCATATAATAGTTATATACTACATCATTATCTATAAATAAATATTAATATGTAATATACCTATAGAAACAAACACAGAGACTAAATGAACACGATGTGATGAGACAAACGATATAATGTGCATACGACCTACGCTACATCTTGTTCAAGAAAATGATTCCGGAGCATTCGCTTGATAGAAAGCTTGGTATAGGTGTATCCAATTCTAAAATCATCGTTTTGACCGAAGAATAAGTAGACTTAACAATTACATACACACAGAATACATTTCCCTCCGTTATAAGTCGGTTTAAAATATCATTACCTACCTGTTAACTAAGTAAGTAAGCGAAATAACCTCTCAGAATTGGGTCAACGTACCAGGCGAGCAGAAGCGGCGCGGTATAAATCCCCTAAAGAAGTTAGAAGCTAATCCCATAATTACGTCTATGGTAATATCATAAACACCGCACATTTCCGTGACACTGCACTGAATTTGGCAAATCCTGTTAATGACAAAAATGGAGGATCTAAACTTTGTTGGGGTGAGATATTTATGAGAAAATGATGAAGACTTTTAGGTAGATTAGGTTGGATAATGTCTAAGCTGAAGCAGGAAACTTACTCATGTAGAAAGTTAATAGAGTGAAATATTAATACCCTTAGGAATAATTATGTATGGACACACTTTATTGTACAAAACGCAAAATATAATATTTACGAAAAAGGGATGTACAAAGGTAAATTTACATCTTTAATGCATCTCTGAAAGCTGAAATTGAAATAAGAGAAAACATAAATACTCTATGAAATTTTTGGTTAAAAAAACGAGACAGTAGTTATTGCATTTTTTTTGTACAGATATATCTAGAGAGCTAAAATTAAATAGTTACTTATAATTGCTAAAATCATTACTTAAAAATCAAGTTGCAGATGACAGTGAAATCCAAAAATCATGTAGCATATTTTGCCTTACTTTGCTTTCATGTTGTAAAAAAATCAGCCTGTATGAAATGAAATGAAATGAAATAAAATTTATTTGGCACTTAAAGCACTTAAAATAATACAATTTTCTTAATTAAATTAACTTATACTATATAATTATATTTTAACTGCATTAAGCCCAAAATGGTCTCCACTCAGCTTTTTATGCCACAGTATATTATTTTAATATTCCGTGACGCTGGTTTTCAGTGAGGCCTGGAGAGGTAAATGGGCACCGTGATAACTATGCTATACTAATTAAAATTAAACAAAACCAAAAAACTACATACAATTGCGTACAACTAACCATGCATGTGATTGAACGTACATTATATGCGAGTGTGTGTGCGTGTGTGTGTGTGTGTGTGTGTGTACATGTGTGTCAGTACGACTGCTTATGTACCGGATACTTGGATAGATAAAACAAGTTTCTTAAGGTTGTGTTTGAACGACGCAACGGACTTAAGATTTCGTATTGGTGGTGGTATGTCATTCCAGCACTTCGTGGCAGCAAAACGAAAGCTACCACGGAAAGCAGCCGTACGATGTTGTGTATGTGTTAGGCGTATCGCTTGTCTGACTTGCCGTTGCGAAAATTTGAGTTTTTCGAACAGATACCGTGGTTCCTTGTGTTTAATTATTCCAAATAAGAGAGAGGCGAGGTGTAGGCGGTATCGTGAGGTCATGTTTAAAACATTATTGCTATTTAGGAAAGGGCTGACATGGGAGTAGCGAGGAATAGGAAAGCAGAACCGCGCACAGGCATTTTGGATACGCTGTATTACTCTCTTTGTTCTTGCTAGCAAGCATCCACCAATCACTACATCAGCGTAACTCAATTTAGAGAGAATAAGCGAATCGCAAAGCCTAATGCGCATCTCCACCGTTAGGCACTCACGAATTCGGTACAATACCTTTAACCTATAAAAACAATTTCGCAACATCTCTAAAACATGACTCTCAAATCGTAGCCTTTCGTCAAAGATAAGACCTAAATTACGCGCTTCTGTCACTCGCTCCAAACTAGCGTCCTCTATTACGATATTTAGATCCGAGGTTGAAATGTCATTAATTTGCTTCCGATTACCCAATACCATAAATTTAGTTTTACTTGCATTTAACACCAGGTTATTCCGGTGACACCAATCGGCTATACGGTGAAGATCTGCGTTAAGTTTAAGTACAGCTGAGTTACACTCGTTGGGTTTAAAAGATAAGTACAACTGGGTGTCGTCTGCATACATATGGTGGTTGCAATTTTCAATGTTATTTATAATGTCAGCACTATACAAAATAAACAGGATTGGTCCTAAAAGTGATCCCTGGGGCACTCCTCTACTAACCGGCAGGGTGGGGGAAACACAATCAGTGCCATTAACATTACGTATTTTAACGTACTGGGAGCGCCCTGACAGATAACTGGCGAACCACTTCAGAGCAAGGCTATCAAACCCGTAATACGTAAGTTTCGACAGAAGAAGGGAAGTATTGATTGTATCAAAGGCACGGGAAAAATCGAGTAATACCAGCAATGTTCCTTTACCCACGTCTTGTGCGGCCAGAATATCATCCACCACATCCATCAGAGCGGTTGCAGTGCTGCGACATTTTCGAAAGCCGGACTGCTTCTTAGGCAGAATATTATTCGACTCCAGATATTCGGTCATTTGTAAGCTGACAACTTTTTCCAGTATTTTGGACAGAAAAGGAAGAATGCTGATAGGCCGAAGGTCCTTAACGTCGCTTGGGTTTGCTTTTTTAGGAATCGGATTTACAATAGCAATTTTCCACTGCTTAGGGAAAATACCCGTTACGATAGACTTGTTAACAATTTTGGTAATACATGATAAAGTGTAAGGTAATGTCAGAAGGATCATATCTAGCGTAATGCCATCATCACCTTTTGCATTCGTTTCAATTGCCCTAATTATGTTCAAAACCATGGTTTCTGTGACAGGCTTGAGTTTGAACATGCAAGGACCGTGACGACTAGACTGATATTGAGAAATCAGAGATACTTCAACTTCATTATTTCCTGGAAGGTTGAGAAAATGTTGATTGATGTTACAAGGATCGTTTAAGTGAGGAGGCAGATCATGGTCTTTTTTATTAAAGTTAGCAATGTTTTGTTTAATATTTTTCCATAATACACGGGAATTTGCAACAGAGTTAATATGTTTGTTAAAGTATGCCGTTTTTTCACTAGCAATTGCAGCGATAACAATTCCTTTTAATTCTTTGTAATATTTTTTGTGTGAGTCAAGTTTAGTAGCCTTACTCCTAGCGTGAGCCTCATTTCGTAATTTTATCATTTCCTTCACTGTGAATGTTATCCAAGGATGATTTTGTTCTTTAATATTGATTATTTTAATAGGAGCATACATATCGAACAGGTTTAACAAGCACTCGTTAAAAATCTCTACCATATCATCCACACTGCCTGTAACCAGGTCATCCCACCCTATAGCACTAATGTCAGACGTGAAACCATCCAGATCAATGTCCTTTAACGGCCTATATGTCAAGCGTTTAGGGGGTGCTTTAGCTTTCTTGATAAATAGCTCGCAAGTAAGAAACGCATGGTTGCTTAGTTCAGGAATATGGTTAACTGTCAAATTGCAGATACGTGTATTAGAACATATAATATCAATTAGCGTTTCGCTATGATCGGTAAAGTGGGTTGGCTGGTCAACGTGCTGTGCTAAGTTCATGCAATTTAAAAAATCGAGTATCTTTCTTGTGTTCGAGTCTTGCGTGTTAAGAAGATTAATGTTGAAATCACCGAGTAAAACAATGTGATCATATTTGCCTAATGATGAGACGGAGTCAGTAATAGCATCAATGAAAGTATCAGTGTCGAGCCACGGTGGGCGGTAAGCAGTACCAATTGCTAACCTAATACCATTAACGTTTATACTGAGCCACATTTGTTCCACGTTCGGCGCGACGGGGTGTGTAATCTGGCGTACGTTTATTCCCTTTTTAAGATAAAAGCCAACACCACCTCCGCGTGATCGTATGTTAGGTGGCCGCGGGATGTGGCGGAGTTGGTAGCCCGGCGGCGCGGGCGCGCGACTGTCTTGCCCCTCCCGCAACCAGGTCTCGTTGATCGCCATAATATCAACATTATATCGACACATCGCAACTAGAAATTCGTCATGACGTGTACCCAAAGATCCGGGGTTCAACAGCCCAATTGATAAACCTTTGTTTTTTACGAATTGAATCACAAAGGAGAAGGATTTTTGGATAACCTTATTATGGAGAAGATATCTGCAAATAAGCGATATATGCCGCCAGCCTTTGTGTAAGCAGTGAGAATAAAGTGAATAGATGTGGGGTGTGTAGTTATCAAAGTACGTACTGAAATGTGGCTTAAAGTGACTTAAAAATATTATTACGAGCAATAGCAGTTTTGGTTTTTCTATGTGACGTACTAGAGGATTAACATCTAAATACTTATAATTAAATTCTTTCCTATGATAACACAAATATAAAAATATTGAGATCGGGGATACATTTTTAAAACAACTTCCTAAAAGCACGAAAACATTGCTTAAGGATGTGGTGAACAAAAGAAAATCACACGTAATTAAGTTATAAAGAGTAAAATACAAAACAGAAATAAAAATCGCAAATATCGGAACAAAAAGTAATAATAAAGGAGCTAACACTATGAAAAACCAAAAAGCTTTCCGAGATCCGCTTCTGTGCGCAGACGATGCCTAGGCGCCCCATGCTATTTGCGCGCATAGATGTGACCATCCCGCGTCCAGACGTACTTCCATTGAGCACGGGAAGCGTCAGCACGCGCTTTATAGAAAAGCTGACGGTTGTGCCGCGTTAACCTTTCGTTGATGTAAAAAGGCTTTGCAGCTGATGCCAGGCCCATACCTGCCGTAGTAGCACCGCGGCGCACCCGCGCTGCTGCCAGCAACTCGTCACGCTGCGAGCGCCGCGCCAGGCGCACTACGAGCGGCCGCGGGCGCGGCGCGTCACCACTGTCTTGTACATTGCCACGCCGCACCGGACCTACCCGCTCTGCGCTAACGATATCCCGATCCGCCAACGAAACACCCAATTTAGCCGACAAATTAATGATTATGTGCACGCTTCGCTCATTGTTCTCCTCCGGGATACCTGCGACTTCCAAATCGGTCCTTAGATTCTCCTGTTCGCGGTCATTTAGGTCAAGTTTGAGGTCGGCGATGGTTTGTTCCAGTTGGGCGACGCTTTCCGTATTACCATCTCGCTGCTCGCGCTCCACGGCATCCACTCGAGCGTTAAGCTCATCAATACGTGTATTACACATGTTTAGGGCCGAGGTTATATTCGAGACGGCGCTTCTAAACTCGTACATTTCAGTTCGTATTGCTCTCATCTCCTCGCGAAGTAAACGAAACTCTGATACTAGTTCAGAGGGCGCCACCTCTGCAAGGCAAGTAGGACTAGACTCAGCTGAAATATGTGAAGGATTTAGTGATTCATTGTTCATATTAGCCCGGGTCCGTATTGTGACATTTGAATCATCTGTATTCAGGTGCCCAGCCGCATCTTGTCTTACAGGCGTGTTTGTGTTATCGTATTTAGCGGATTTGTTGCGACACTCCTGGCATTTCCATTTTTTTTTGCTTTCAGCCGTCATTATGTTACAGAAACGCTTTTCTGCAACATTTGCACATTGGAGGTCATAGTGCTTGGCGCACTGACTGCATGTCAAAAATTGACGCGTTTCAATTTTGTGTAAACATCGTGCACATGATACATTCGTTGATAATGGTGGTGCCATCTTTAGTAACTTCGTGGCAACAGTTAAAAGCTTCGATGTTAAACGTGGATCGTAACGTAAACAGGCACAGCACACGTAAAGTCAAAAAAGTTCAACAATATACCCCGAGATGGCGTTAAACAAAAACAAAAATGGTTCACTTGTCGGTTGAGTAGTCGTCGCACAAAGCGCTCTGATTGGTCGGCACTGTTTGTTTACACTACGCCAAGCGCCCGTTTTGAATGTTAAACTGACTTAGGTACTCAACTTTTCTCTTCTTTTTTCGTATTTTGCTCCAGATATTAACAATGATCACTTTATTTATACACAAATTACTTAGTCAAAAGTCACAAAATTGTGTTTAAAAACATATTTAATAAAAACTATGTAACTTTTCACTCCAATATTACTTATCGATGAAAAAGGTATTTATTGCACTTATTACGCTGAGATAACACTTTACGTGATGAGTTGGACTGGTATACACTTAGTTCTTGTTAATTTACACTTCTCAGGTCATTCTTACTATTTTTAATTAATTTTAACATGCGAGCTCAATGTTTACGTGGCAACAGCGCCATCTACCTCATGTATAAAAATATCACATTCAAAATTTAACAGTAAGCTATTTTGCTGTGGTGTTGTTACCCTCCCCCCTATCTATTTTCACACAAATATTGAGCACAAGGAGCTAAAAGCTTGTCGGGACAGAATCCAATCTACGAACACGCCAGTTCAAGCTAGTGACTCCCTTCAGGATTATTTAGTAAGGATAACATTTACAATTTGTGCTTTTATTGCAAACAGTAGTAAATAATAATTGTTTTCATTTTACTATTGTTTGGCGTTATTAATGGGTAAAATGTCAGAATTTTGAACAATTGGTAGAAAAGTTTAAAGTAAAAGGTTTTTTTATCAAGATCGTAACTTAATAATTATTATTATAGCTGATGACTGTTGAACAATGTTTCTAAAACGGTTTTGTTTATAAATTAAAATTACTATTAGTAAAATAAAAATATGCCTTATTTTTGTTTAATATGAAATTGATTTTAATAACACATAACCGCTATTTTTCATACATGTTATTATTAAAAATGTATCGCATAAAGTGACAAACTCAATAAAATCCCTATCTAGAGACACAAAACTATCTACTAAACTAACTAAATATTCCGCCCAGATTGTTAATTCATGGGCACCCTACATCTGAACAAGTAGTGATTGACTAGTTTGCTTGCATAGATGAACTCTGACTGCACCAGACGTGTGGTGTGGCCACCGCATTTGTGACATGTATATTAACACACTAAAGTATTTATAACTGATATTTACGGTCTGTATACGAGATACGCGTCATATTCGTGAACAGGGCACGTGAGTTTGTACGGTACGGTATGTTCACGTTTGCAAGGACTATTTCATTTTCACTTCGTCAATATTGACAAGATATTTTATATTATTATTATTAAGGTATTTATTCCAAACAGAGTAAATGAGATTTATTGAACAAATTAATTAGATAGTAGATTTACTTTATAATTATTACCGTGTAAAAGATACCTTTTTTTATTTACGATTAAGCCTCGAATTAAAAGCCTAAGAAATAAATAAATTTACCCTTCAAAGTTTGATTGTTGTAGGGCAGATTAATTTTCTGATAAAAAAGGGGTAAGTACCAATTTTTTTCTTTTTGATTTGGTTTTTAAAATGTATTCCACTCATTTATTTTCTGAATAGTCTTGGAATTGATCACACTTTTTTTTATTACACTAGAAACACCCTTCCTGACTTTTTTTTATGGCATAGAAAAGCACACAGGCCATCTGATGGTAAGTGAAAACTGTGACCCATAGACATTCACATTCATAAGACTGCAATGCAATCCTAAGACTGCGTTGCCAACCCTGAGGACTAAGATGGAATGACTCTATGCTAGTCATTTCACCGGCTGTCTTATCTCCAAACCGGAACACAACAATGCGAACACTGCTGTTTGGCGGTAGGTTAATGGATAAATTGACGGACCATGCTCTCCATAGTGATGAGTGGAAAGACAAAGAGGCTTTTGCCGAGCAGCGACGCAAGCTAACAAAAAAATGGACAAAACTTTTTTAAATTGTATAGTTTTAAATTCAAATGCTTGATAAATTCCCAACCAAACTAACCAAGTTAAGTTAAGTTAGGCTAGCGTAAAAGAAGACCTAATGATTAGTTCATTGAACCGGCTGAAACCCTCAATTATACCCTTAAAGACTTCACGAGGGCTCCGCGACTAATACTCGGCCAACTGTAAGCTGAGAGGTAATCCCTGAAGTCTCAGCGAGAAACGGGCACTTGACTCTGTATTCAAGGCCTGAATAAAAAAAAAATTGATAAGAGTTCAGTTTTTAACTTGCTGTTTATTTTTAATCACTTTGCTTCGGTTTGTGAGTATAAATAAATAAATATCAGGGGACAATCTCACGCCAATTGACCTAGTCCCAAACTAAGCTCTAGGCTTGTACTATGGGTACTAGACAACGATATAAATACTTATATAGAGAAATATAATTATACTTAAATACATTAGAAAAAATCCATGACTCAGGAACAAAATAATATTCGCGCTCATCACACAAATACCTGCCCTTACCGAGATTCGAACCCAGGACCGCTAGCTTCGTAGGCAGGGCACTACCCACTAGGCCAGCGCGTCGTCAACGTTGATGACGTCTTATGATATTATAACCTTCTTAACCTTCTTTTCTTTATATTATAGCCTTCCTCGATAAATAGGCTATCTAACACTGAAATAATTTTTCGAATCGGGCCAGTAGTTCCGGAGATTAGCGCGTTCAAACAGACAAACAAACAAACTCTTCAGCTTTATCATATTAGTATAGTCAGTAAGGTAACCTGCGGACCAATTTTGGTTGTGTTGATCGGTGAAGATGATCATAGAGAAAACATATCTTTCTGACCACAGTATGTAAGCGCGAGAGTGACAGATGCTTTACCCATCGCAATAAAGGTAAGGGTAATTATAGTAAGTAGGCTCTGGGGTGTGGTTCTCTCAAAAACGCGGTCGGACGAACGAACGAACTACTTAAGCTTGCCGCTGCGACATTCACTCATTCGTTCGACCGACTACCGCGTGTTTAAGAAAATCACTATAGTAAATCTATATAGACGAAGTCACCCCTAAAATAACCCCTTACATACAAACAAATATTAGACTTACTTATAATATTAGTATAGGTTCGTGTATAGTTGGTTTTAAACAACTCAATATTGAAAGAAAGCTAAAACTATTTCAAAGAGACAGCAACCCTACAAAAAATATATTTACAGCCTAGACGCTTTCAGCGTTTGATTGGTTCTAACTCCAATGAGAGGGTGAAATAAATCCATCCTAATCGAGTCGTCAGGCAAATTGAGGAGTCGGCGGGATTCACAAAAGAGAAAATAGTTTTCAACTACTCAATCGAAAATGGATCATCATGTATTCTGAATATATTGAGAGTGAAAAGGATGTTCTAGAAATGGCATGTTATAGTTTCTTTCTTAAACAAGTATGCAAAAATAATTAATTATCAATTGTTTAAATGGGTGCAGAGGGGTTCGCTCAAAAACTGATTTTATATGATTGCATTAAGCATACAAAACAGAAAATAGTTTTCAACTACTCAATCGAAAATGATCTAATCGAAAAAGGTGTTCTAAGCGTCATGTTAAAGTTTCGTTTGAAAATAAGTTTGCAATAATGATTTATTAGTTGTTAAAAATGCTTAATGCTATAATTTTAAAACAAATTGTAATTAAAAGTCTGCAGGGACAAGTGAAAGCTAATTTATTTCACCTTTAGTTACGTTGCGAAACTTAATATTTCTTACCTAATAAGACGGTCATACAGAAGCATGTAAGCCAGAACACATTAAATTAAAACTTGTTACTAGAAAGTAGGCTGCGCCGATAGCAAACTAACCCGATAAAACTAAAAAGAATTTCTCAAAGCATGATTTCGGGAAAACTTTTCCCATATAAATTCACTTGTAATTTAATCGGGAAAACGGGAATAGAACAGAAAGCAATTTTCTTGTTCTTAACAAATAATAATCTGCCTTGAGTGTTCTTGAATTTGATTCTCAATTAAACACAGATTGGGAGTAATAGAGAAGATCGACCGTTGAAATTGGAACGTCACCCGAAAAGGATTGGATTTGAAAACGGTGCCGTGACCAGGACGCGTCCTTCAACGAACAACCAACGTATTTTGATCTTTAGTGTTATGTTATCTGATAAAAATCGAAGATTAAATATTTGGTTTGTTTGGACCACTAATTACCCAATATCTTTAATTATCTGTGCTTACCCTAATAAAATTAAACCCCGTGTATTCGGGGCTAAAAATCGATAGGAATTCAAATTGTTTAAAATTGATGTTTTATTGTTTCAAATAAAAAAAAAAATATAATTTCCTACCACGTACAAAACAAGAGCAATGTTTCTCCAAATGTAAGTGCTTTCTATAAAACTTTTCCCCTTAATATGACGGTAAAGACTGTACATCACATTTCGTAGCACTGCTACAAAGGCGTAGCAATGCTTCGGACAGCTATGCCGTAGCAAAAATGCACTAACGTCGTGCCAAGAATCTAGCTGTTAGGAAACGTTAAATTATTTACAAGGAGCGTTAGCAGTTTTAGTTTAAAAACTAAAAAAACACCCTGTAAAATATTTTTTTAATTTAGACAAGTAAAACACGCTTTGAAACTCAACTATTTCTAATTAATGATCGTTTCTCTCCTTTTTGAACCCTTTTTTGCATGGCGATGGAAATATTTATCATGACATAATACCAACTTTTTGTATTTTGTTGTATCAGTTTTTATATGGGTATTCAAAATCAAAGAGGGTTTAAATTCACGACTTTTTTTCATTTTCATGCAAAGAAGGGTTAAGTACCCTTAGGTACTAAGGGACACCTTTAAAACTTCAAAATACTTGGTTCGCTCTAAAAAGAAATCTAGCCCTGACGAACTCTTTGACATAGCCCTGTCTACTGTTATTCGAACACCGCCTTATCTATCCCGAAAACCAACTTAATAAGAACCCCCGCACGCTGAATTCAACCTTATAACTCAAAGGTACGCCCTAACAATGCCGCATGGCTACAATTGTAGTAAACACTCAACGCTAAACTGATTTGGAATAAAATATATAGATTTATATTGCCATGTTCTGTCTTGGCTCTGGCCAATTTGTCGCGGAAATTAGGTCACTGTTGTGCGTTAAAAAAGTTCAACGAACTTATGCCAACAATGCCTTGAACACTTTTCAGTACCACAATAAGGTTCAAATTGGGAGAGAAAAGTTGACGGAATAAGTTCTAAAGTAGCGACATATAGAGATTGATTCGCAGCGCTTATCGGATTGTTGTTAAACAAATTAAAGCGTACTCGCGCGAAGTTGCAGGTATCGCTCCACGTGCCCCCACTCCGAGCTCGCAGGCGTCGCGCCGCAGCTGAAACGGTCCAAGCGAATCCGCTGCAGCGATATGCTTATTACACAAAATAGTCCAGTTATCCTTAATTAAATGTAATTATCATAGGTTAGTGTCTTTGTTCAGTGGAGACGGCCTTATCGACTGGGCGGCGCCACCGCCCGGCTTTCGTGTGCGGTCGGCCCCGCTCGGCTCTTTCCGCCGCCCTTCGTACTTCACTAGCAATTTAAGGGCCGCGTTGGCAGGCTCGGATGCGTCTGTAAAACGCACGCTTACATAACCGATGATGCTGATGAATGACTTTTACATTTTTTTGGTTCGGTTATGCGTTATACGCGAGCTATGCTCGTCTAGAGTAGTATCGTAAGCATTTCCCTTAGGCAACCCTTTGTAGGCCGGCTCGGCACATGGCAGCGCGCGGGCGCGGCGCGCGGGGCGCGGGGGGCAGTGTCCCGGGCCACCCCGCCTCAGTGGCGGGCTGCAGTGGCGACGGCGCGCGTGTCCGCGTATTCCGCTCCTCATTTCACCAGCGGCTTTACGGAGCGGCCAGCCCGGCTCGGCGGCCTCGCCGCGCTGCGACCGATGTAATACGCGCCGTCCGCAAAATGTTCGTGTTTGTTTATATTAACACTAGTTGATGACTAGGAGCTGCTGGTATGTTAATGTGAGTATTTGCTCAGATACCGTACCTTTAAATTTTGACATCCCTCTGCATTGCGACATCTTGAGCGTCTGGCGTGAGTTGTGGTCCTTATGGTGCGTTTGTGGTTGGCAGACGGACTGTGCGTGGCAAGTCGGTACGGAGCGGCGCGGCGGCATGCGGCGGTAGCGCGGCGGCGCGGCCGAGCGGCGGGCGGGCTCGCTTGCGCTCTCGGCTATGTGCCTTTGCGCTACACTGTGAGTACCAAAACTACCCTCAAACTATTTAAAATTTAATCACCATTCACACACGTTCAAATTATGTACCACAACTCCCGCTTCGTGTTTGAGCTACACTACGATCCTTGAATGAACTTACTTGCAGATTTTTTGACGAATTTTATTGGTTATGTACCTTTTAGAACACCGTCAGAACCAAACTTATACCTAAATAATTAAAAACAAAAAATAATGCAGTGCAACAATTTTGTGGTCATTGACAAAATTATATCAATATATCAAATAGATAAAATACACTGAAAATAATAGACATATTTTTCTTCATTAAAACTATTTAACACAGTGATATCTATATGTCTGTGTGTAGAAGTACTACAGCTACTCTTACACAACTTAAAATATCAACAACATCACAACTGCTATATTAACCTACTCAACTATATGTAACAACTCGGGTTAACGTTCCACCTCGTTCAAAAGCCACACTAAAATAAAATCGTCGCAACAATTTCACGTTTATTAGACGTAGAATTAAAATATTAGACGTTAATCACACAACTGCTCTATTGGCTATGTGTCTCTACTGCACTAAAACAGCGCAATTAATTTTTGATTCCAAAAACTCAGAATTCTTTGATATGCCTTTGGATTACATTTAGTACTTTTGCACCACGATCCTCAAACGATACTATAAATGTATTCACTACTTTAATGTTTGACAAAACCCAATAGCTAACGTTATTTAAGTTTCACTACAAATAATATCGAATGTTGCAAGCATGTGTTCACCGCATGATTGAAGTTAGTCATAACTAAACCAACGTTACGTCTCGCATTTCCCAAAATTCACTTGAATAGGATTTAGTATTTAAACTGCATGACACTTAAATTTAAGCTACAACAATATTTTGTCGTCAAAAGTCATACATAACCTACCTTGTATGACAGTTAATAACTATAACAGCATAACTATTTATGTTTATGTTACACAAAGTTCTCATAGTTGACTTGCTACTCGTGAAATAGTCTACATTTTGGGCGCAAAAACATCTGACAAGTCTTCATCACTAGAAGTATCATGTCAGTGCGCCTGCAATACCGCGTAACTAACAAATTAAATAAGTTGCAAAGTACACCTTAGCACCTAAGTCAGTAAGGTACATTTTGCAACTACATGATTTTTTTACTTACGCGGTATTGCAGGCGCACTGACGAATATATTCTTACCATCTTAATAGCTTTCAGCTGTCACGCTTGCATTCGCCACTGACAGTATATTTGTCACTCGTATGTTATAGAAAAACAAAAAAAAACCTATAGCTATTAGGAAAATGGAAGCACTGTATAGTAAAGGAAATTGATTCCTAGACCACTTTGGACTATGTCAAAGTGACACTGTAAACAAAATCATACGAAGTCTCTTACGTTTTGATTGATAACGTCACTTTGACATGGTCCAAAGTGATCTAGGAATGAATTTCCTTGACTGTACCTTGTCATTTTAACATGTTTGAACTGCTGCACTAACTGACAAAGGCGTAAAAGCGACATGGTACAAAAGAGAGCAGCCTTAAAGCCGACTGTACCGTGTAAAGTAGGTTTACTCCCCAGAGGCGTTATGTGCTATGTTCAAGCGCGGGCATGTGGATGTTTTTAATAATTAAGTTTAAGTGACTTAGTTCACGTTTGTCGGGCTTAAGTGAGGTCCCTAACGAATTGAACCTCTGGACCCCCAGTCCTTCATTTTTAAAGTAATGCAGAGGTCAGGTTTCGGGTGAAAAGTTCGCTTCACTTTTCATATGGTGGTTAGTATTTGGTTTTAACATAGAAACCTATATGAATAATATTTAAGATATTCTAAGATTATCATGAATTTAGCAAAAAATAGCGATCGATGAAACTAGCCTCGATGAAATTATGGGTAACCGTTCTAAAACAATTGGCGTTTCATATAAGTATCTACAAAAACATGGGTTCTGCTTTTAATATACATTAAGTTGATTACGTGTTTTTATAACCGCAGAACTAACATTTTTTTTTTATATATTGTATTATTATTTTTTTATTTTAGACAGGCAGTTGGCACTGATATGTCTAAATCCTTGATCACTGCACGAATTGTCACACTAATTTTACTTATTTTACTTACTAAAATTGCAAAAAAAATTGTATTCATTTTATTAGAAACAAAATTGGCTGTTATAAAAATAATGGTGATTATGTTATGAAATGAGAAGCGAAACTTTCGACTTTAAATATAAGTGGTAAGTCACCAGTGGTCAGCCAGAGACCTGTAGTCGGCCTCTGCCTATACTTTGTATGAGTGGGAAGAGTACGAAAGATGTATTTCCCACTTTTCGCACTCATATAAGGTCGACTACTGGGCTCTGGCTGACCACACTGGCGACTTTACAGTAAGAGTGCCATGAGTTTTTTAAGTAATGACAAATAATCTGGGTCATATTATTTGGACTGTATCGCAAATTAATGTTCACTGCGACACAGCAATCGTGAAATCATACAAAAAACATTTATCGCTTGTGGTTCAGTTAATTTGGCACCGTCTAAAATAACTATGTAATTGAGATTATTTTCTATTACTAAAACGCTAACACTGGAATATAGTTCAAACATAATTCAATACTTCAAATATAAATATATATTTTTTTTGCAATAAAGAGTCACATCAATGAATTAGATGTGCAATTTCGCATTTAAAGACCTCAATATAAAAATATATCAACCTGAGTGAGTGAATATCTACACGAAAAAAGCCACTAATAAATGTGTAAGTATAATATAATAAATATGAATAGATTCGGAATTGTTTCTAATTGCTTTTGAATCAACTTTAATATGACAGTTATTTCGGAAAGCCATCGTGGGAGAATCATATTTTATGAAATGAGCGCTTTTCATTCAGCCGTGTTCGAACCGATAGACATTCTAAATTTAAAACTGATTCGAGCCAATATTATGGGCACAAACGGCTTCCTCTATTTTGCTCAGTAAAACCGTGTTGCTTTTGACATTCTATCGTATTTTCAACGTACGAAAACATGTCAAAAGAAATTTGGTTGCACCAAGTAAAAAAGAGCCACTGTATAATCCTTTCCCATGGTTATTTGTCAGATAAGTTGGTATTTATCTTGCTTTCTCAATTAGCTTCAGTCTTCATCAATAAGCCAGCTGCGAAAGCAAGAAAAATACGAACTTATCCTACAAAAAACGATAGGAAAGGATTATTCACCCTGTACAACGTTCACTCATGCGCAAAAGGAATAGGAATAATAACTAAAACTTAGAAGGTATGACACATCCAGGACGAGCACAAAGGGTCGCGTTTATCACACAAACTTTACCTTTACGTAGTGGAATTTAAACTCCGTCTCGACGTAGGTTGCATCACAAACGAGTCAACTCTTTAGTTATGTAATATCTCCAAATTAACGTTACATTCTAGTTTTAAACCTCCAGCGGTGAACACCTACCATGCATTAGCTTTGCTCAAAAAATTTTTACTTATGCACGGAAGCAGAAATGGTGAAAAATGCACCTGAAATTTCTGCCCGCCATGTTACCATTTCAAAGGTAAAAGCTAAAAACTAATTCCGGGTACAAAAGTGCGTGGTGCATATGGAGAGAGGATGCAACGTGTACACTAGAGGGTTATGAAAATGGGTCACTGTACGTGTAAATTTACGTGGAGTGTGATCAGTTTATAATGGTCTAGAGTGTATGATAATAATGGTGCGCTAAGTGTTGATAGGTAGCTACAGTTGAAGAACAAATTTGAAATTAAAAAGTGTTATTAGTTAAGTACGTTTCGGTTAGTCCGCTATCAAAATGTTTGTGTTTTTTCATATCTCAGCACGGTATGAAAGTTTCTGACCAGAAATATTATCCAATTTTCCGATTGCAAATATTTGTGTTCGTAGCTTGAAGACGAAAATTTCTATTATACGTGACGTTTTCGAATCGTTATTTAATTACTGTTCGAAAATGTATTCTAAACCTACCCGTAACCTCAAATTCTTAAGTAGACTCACGTGCTCTTTCATCATTTTACGTATTAATACTCGTGACGATACCAAAGCCAACCTGCTATCTAATTTTAGTACATACTAAAATACGAACACCGTATACTATACTTACTTAAACAATTTCAAATACTATTTTACGTTTTCCTTTATTATTTTGATTACACTTTAAGCGCTGTTTCAATCGCCACTAACATTTTATCGATGACGATACGTAAAGATTACTTATTCAATAGAAGGAAAAAGTTTGTGCTCGAGATAAGGTGCTAAAACATTATAAATCCCAATACCGGTCTTTGAGAATAGTTAAATCTTCAAAGTGCAGTTAATTATAGTAATAAGGCCCTTTATTAATACTTAGTTGGCTTAGCAGAAACCAGCCTTTCGTTCATTTTTTTAAATAAATTAGATGAAAATCATACAATCGATGAAGTGAAATTCGATAAAATTATGGCTTACCGACTAAATTAGTATTAAATTTACAAAACGCTCTAACATTCCAATTACATTTTATACAAAAAATCTACAGCCCTCTATTGTATCGTACAAGACGAGTTAGCCAATCTACATCTTAATTTATTTATTCTTTCATTAAACTCGATCTTTATAAATAACAGCATTTTTATGCCTTACTTGAAGGTGTGTACTGCATCGTAAAGATGCAATATTGATGCTATCTCACATGCACCTCGCGTCCCTGACAGCTGACCCGATGTAAATTTACTGCTTTAGGGCCGGCGCACATACAGCGAAGCGCAGCGCAGAGAATTTTTCACTTTAAAGTTAATTTCGATCCTATTCCAACACGTCCAAAGACGATGTTGCTTTGGTAGTGAAATATTATCTACACTGTTTGAGCGCTGGCCCTTATGTGCCCTAAGCTCCTCGCATTCATTTTAAATGGGCGAGAGTGTATTGGGGAGTAACGTTGCTGGCTAACTTTTCGTTGCAGTGCAACAAGTCTTAAAAAGATGTCTGGGTTCTGACTAAATTGGTTACACTTGAATTTCAAACGTAAAGAGCAAACATTAAAGCTGTACAAACTCAAAGGCATATACAATTGTCGAAATGTTATTTTAAAGACACAAAAAAAAACAAATTGAATGACTTTTTTGTTGTTTTGAGAAGGTAAACAGTTTACTTTCCTGTTTCCTTTCCTGTTTATATCAAATTATATTTTAACGAATAAAACTTATAACAAAGTTGGAGTTTTATCTTTTTCTTTATATTGACATAGTATAAAACAAAGTCACTTCCTCCGTCTGTACTCGTGCAACGGATTTTAATGCGGCTTTCATCAATAGTTAGTGATTCAAGAGGAAGGTAAATATATATAATAATTTCTGGCTTATGTACGGGTGTTACAGAAAACTTACATAACCCGGAGCGAAACGAGGACAAGTCGTTAGTATGTTTGTAAAGGTAATACAATAACGTTGAAACAATGCATACTTTGTAAAAGAACGCTGCAAACGCACAAATAGGTCACATGTGATAAAGAACAAGAAAAAGAAGAATATAAAAGACTAGAGGACGCCTGCGACTTTGCACGTGTAGAATTAGTTTTCCGCTTCTTCCCCTATTTTACCCAATTTCCAAAAACCCCTTCTTCG
The DNA here is from genome assembly GCA_963966035.1 of Acleris laterana. Taxonomy (NCBI): domain Eukaryota; kingdom Metazoa; phylum Arthropoda; class Insecta; order Lepidoptera; family Tortricidae; genus Acleris; species Acleris laterana. The sequence continues at coordinate 15,334,207 of OZ014455.1, forward strand.
TACATCCCTAGGACATTCAAGTAAAATTCTCTCTAAATTTTAAATTACTACGTCCGGCGGTTTCGGCTGTTCGTTGATCGATCAGCCAGTTAGTTTCTTCTTTTTAACCCCCGACAAAAAAGATGGGATGTTATAAGTTTGACCTCCATATAGCGTGTGTGTGTGTCATGCTGTTGTACCAGTATACCAGTTACTCGTGCACAAAAATAACAATCATACTTCTCTTTTTCGAATCGTATTATATTCGAAAACTATTCCAAAACATGTTCTATTCTAAACCTATCCGTAGCACGAAGTAAAAAAGACTCACATTTTTCTTTTTTACGTTTACTTAGCTTTACTCGATTACGATACGACATGCAGTTGTCGTTAATATCACCTTGCTACCAAATGTTAGGACACGGGGTGCTGATACCAATCGCTATACATATTTTCTCGATTACGATACGCTAACGTATCTTACTCGATGTAAGGTAAATTTTCATGTTTGGGGCACAGAGGAATTTAACTCGTAGTCTAACCCACTTATTTATTACACTAAACCTATTCTAGTTAAAGTATTCATCGTACCTTTCTGTCCAATTCAAATGTCACTATGACAGAAAAGGACAGATCATGCTTCAAGCGCACTTTAACTATTGCGTGTTTATCATTTAGAACGTAACTTTCACTGAGAGTGAGGATAATTATTATGACGATTGAGAACTGAACTGTTACTAAATAAAAAAACTAAATGAATAGCCAATATAAATAACCAGTAAAATTAATTGTAACATTCTTATACAAATGCTTAAAGCGAAATAAACATGCGTATTCAAAACCCTCAAAGTAATTTATTGCGCTAAATATATTTCAAGTTCTTTGAATTTCTTATAAAAAATACGTACGTTATATTTTCTTTTTGTATGCTTGTATTTCGAATAGGCGTCATCTCTTAATGATGTCTTTCAAATGTCTTTTCTTTTCAAACGTGTGGGATTCAAAAAGATTATATTTGTACGAGATGAATACGCGGGGAACCTGTTATGATACAAAATTATTTCCATTGAAGTATGCTTAATTATTTTTCGATGCTCATCTTCTTTATTTTTATTATAACATAGAATAAAACAAAATCGCTTTACAAAGCAAAAGTTCTCCTATATCACGCAACGGATTTTGATGCATTTTTCACCGTTGGTTAGATATTTTGAAGGTTTCTATGTATAATACATTCTGGATTATGTATGAGTGTTACAGAAAGCTCACATAAACCAAAGCGAAGCGAGGGCGGGTCGCTAGTCCAGGAAAAGTTTTTTTTGTGCATATTTTTATGCTTATTAAAACCTAATTTCACTTAACACACAAAACAAAATTAAATGGCGGACTAGGCAAAACAAAAAAAACAGCGCCGGTTTGTTGAGTATTTTATGCAATGATTTTATGTGGTAATATTGAACGTAGTATCGTTTTAAACAAAACTATTTCCAAATATCATAGTCATCACGATCTATGACCATGGATCTTTTTCGTATTTATCACTTACCGCTATAAATGCCAAGGCTGAGAAAAATCGTGACGAAGTGGATAACAGCCGGCCGTCAAATAAGAGCTTCGGGTCCTATCTCGCATATTGTTTAGTCAGCGTTCGAGATATTCCGCTCGCTAAGGAACAGGAAAATGTTTATTTTTGCCCGAAAGCAGCGGCAGGGTTAAGATGATTGGGCTGAATGTTAGTTGGAAAGGTTTATTATGAATAAGATACATTTTATTCATACACTTTGAAGTAAAAATAAATAACGATATCTGAGTTCGTTTGTAATTTATATCAAAGGTGTGATATGACGGAGGTACTGTCTTGAAATATGAGAAGGGAGGCCAGGCGTTTATTCCACTTTGTTCAAGCCCATTTTTTTTGCTATCATTATTTCTTGATGTTATTATTTTTGTCTCTTTACCGCCTATTTTTGTGTCTTTACCTAGTGATCTTAATAGAAGACTAGCTTTAGGTCAAATAAAACTGAGATTAAAACATAACCTACCTATAAAAAAACTGAGTTAAAAACATTTCGTATCAATCAAGTGTCCTTTCCTTTCTTTGCAGGTTATTATTATTTTATATTATTATTATTGTGTGTTGTTGTGAATAAATAAATGTGTTTCTTTCTCTAGAAACTCTATTCAACTTGGTATAACATTTTTTTTTGACAAGAATTGTATTGTTTTTAACTTGACCTCCATTATAGCCTAGCAAGTATTAGTTATCATAACGTTGACAATACGATAACATGTCAAAAGCAATATTGATTTACGAAGTATAAGTCTTAAACTACATCGCTATCGTAATTGTACGGAAAGGCGACCGTTTTGTACAAATCTATATGGCTTCCAAAACAAAACAGGTTAGGTAAATCAAAATATAATTTAAGACCCTGAATATTGTGACACTAAATCGCCTTTTACAAAAAAGAACACAAGTACACCATTTACAGTAAAGTACAAATGGCAGACCAAATAACCAATGTCAACCAATATCTCTAGAAGTCAACCAGTAACTTAACTGGAAGGGATAACTTCGATTTTGTACAGTCAAAGACTTAAATTTGCACTTAGCCCTTGTTCCGAAATCGATCTGACAATCATAATAATTATGAGTTTCTTACAAGTTACAAATGACTTGACAACTTCAAGCACTTTTTTCCTTATTCCATTTTTGTTTTCCTGTTTGTACAACCAATTATTTTACATAGAATAAATACATACCATTTTCTTTCTATTTTCCGGATCGGTGATTAACCAGTAATAATAAACCCGCTGTCCGTCCATTACGCCACATATCGCTTTACGTCCGGACACTTGACGACCCGTCATTCGGGGGAATCGTAAAAGAAATAATCACTAGGCGTTTATGTGGCTCATTAAGAGGCTAACATAGGCCTTAGGCTGCAAATATGCTGTTGGAACATTAAATTCCATTGAAGCTTTAGTGTTGTAGCTTTAAGTGCACCGTGTTTGTTACGCTTCGATGTACTGCAAACTGTTCGCGAAATACATAGAGTTGCAATTTCATGGCAAAATTGTATAATGTTTTGCTTCTAAAAGGTGACAGTAAGGATGGCCGTCTTGAAAACAATATAGAATGCGATTCATATGTAATGAAATATCGTTAAACAATGGTTAAAGACAAAATGAGTAAGACTCCATGGGCCTTCGTTTTACTTTGGTTCAGCTCACCTTGCTTTGATATCATTATCACACTATTGACACACATTACAATACAATACAATACAAAACACTTTATTGTACACCAAACAAAAACATTACAGAAAAACAGCACAATTAAAAACAACACAGGTAAACAACAGGCGGCCTACATACATTACATTATCATACAGTTATAGCTCTTACTTTCTCTTTTCTACTTTTTTTTTACCCCAATGCAGTCATATCGTTTATGGTTTGGCAGCCTATAGGTACTATAAAGTTAATAAAATCGAAACGTGTACAATACTATAACAACAGGGGTCGGTTAAGGCAACGTGGAATAGGGCCTTGTCAAAACGTCAACAATATAATGCCAATATTGAAAGAAGTTTTAACTATAATTTAGAATGTTATAGTACATTGTGTATTAAGGGTGGTAAAGAAATAATTACAAACGAGAGTCTGTTAGAAGTCCGAAGCCGTAGGCTATGAGGGCTTTAATGACTCGAGCTTTGTATTTTCTTTACCACCCGTGTAACATACAATGTTTTTCATCACAATTGCGAGGAAATGAAATAAAATCAGACAAAAGATCATATTTTTAACTTATTAGCGGCAGACTACATCATTGTCTGTGGCTTACCACAGATAATGTCAAACGTGTTTGGAGTCCGATTCTAGTGACATATGAGATCAATAGTTTATTATGCGAGATTGTTAGGAAATAGTATTCAACTGACATTTCATCTCGAATGAAACTTCATATCGAATGGCACAAGAATTGGGGTCCTGACGTATTGTGATAGTTTGAGTCCACGTATAATATTTAAAAAAAAAGCTATTACGCACTTAAGTAACGTAATGGTAAAAAAAGGCCCGCGGGTATTATTTTGGATTTACGGTCGATTTTTCTAGCATGTTAGGACACTATTTACGAGCAAGTGTGATGAAAAAAAAATTACATGTCACCGTGGTAAGGTAAGATGACTTGAGACTCCCATAAAACTAAATTTCATTCAATCGTTTATTATAAAAAGAGCAAAAGTAAATTTGTGATTACGTTCCCGAAAACGTCTCTAAAATGTTTGAAATTTGCAATAAAGAGGTTTATAGGGGCGAAAAATCGATCTGTCAACATGTCATATTTGAGAAAAATCATTATCAATCCGTATAGCTCGGTGTTCCAGGTACTATATGTATATTAAAGAAGCGGAGAATTAAAACTCCCTCTTCTATCATTGACTATACCTAGACTTCGTATAAACAAATAAATACGCATAACATTGTACATTGAACTTTTCCGTGTAAACATAAGAATTTATTTCGCTTGGTGATTCCGACTCCGTCATGAAAGATTTCTAGTTAGCAAGTTCGGAGGGCCGGGGTCGGAGGCAAGAGGAGTCCTTTATTTGAATATTTATTAAATCTCCTCCCTGTGCCACCCCTCTTTTGCTGTTGTGACGTATTTTTTTCCCATCTAGCCTTACAAGTTTCGGCCAAGCGATTTAATGTTATGGTTTTTTGGGGTTCTGCAGGGATATTTTGCTTGAGATAACCGGGGTTTTTTAACGAGAAATGTTTTTGAATTTTGTAAACATATTTGTATGTAATGTATGTAAACACTTTATTGTACAAAACAGAAATAATACAATGATGATTTAAAAAAAAAACTATGTACAAAGACAAACTTATCACTTTAAGGGATCTCTTCCAGCTAACCCGAGTAAGCAAGTGTACAACTTTGCTTAGAAAAAGAACATACGAGTTAAACTTACCGATAAAACCTGATAAAATAAAATAAGTACATTTTAATGTCTACATGTCACTCTGTAAGATACATATAGAGACTTTAGGTTTATTCTTGACGATGATGAGATAATGTTGTGTTGATTTAAAGAACCTCTAACCACAAGTCTTGCAGTGTATCGAGCAAGAACTTAATCCTTCTATACAATTACAGATGTAGTGAATAATCCTTTCCCATCGTTTTTTGTCGGATAAGTTCGTATTTATCTTGCTTTCTCAGTTGGCTTATGGACGGGTCCTGAAGCTAATTGAGTAAGCAAGATAAACACGAGATTACCCGACAAAAAACGATGGGAAAGGATTATTCATTACATCTGTACCTAAGTAACGTTAACGTAGTGTTATTAAGAAAATTAATGTGACAAATTGCCCATGTCCATAATTATCATCCTTTACTTTTTCAACCTCGTATCTGATCGAATTATTACATAGGAAAGTATTCTTTATCCTTGAGAATATGAGTGCTTTCCCTATCTAACTAGATCAGATACGAGGTTGAGAAAGTAAAGGGGCGATATTAAGCTCCTTGCTACATTGATGTTTAATTTTGTATATTCATCGACTACAGTGCGATAGCTCTTAGAAGGCTTCGGGTTTATACTTGTCTCCCACTCGTTCTCATACGCTACTTATTAAGAGCGAGTGAGAGAGAAGTGCCAACCCGAAGTAGCTTCTAAGTGCACACAAACTGTAATTAAGGTGAAGTTATCGTAAAATGGGTTGCTTCGAATAGATTCTGTAAGAGTATACTTGTTCGAATATCAAAGGCGATTCGAAAGTGAGACGTAATTAAAAAGTTTTTGCACGAGTTTAGACAAAAAAAAAACGATTTTATACATTTACATTGGGATTTTATTCTGGTTTAGGTAACGTCGCCGTTAATAGAACTTGTAAAATATGTAAAATAAAAACGAACGAACCAATTCACAATGATTACTTGATAATCACGTACTTTCAAAGATCAAGGTGAGGTCTTTGCAATGATTAATACACTAGATCATTATTTTCATATTAAGTTTAAGATTATATCTGCCCTGTCCTAAGCAAAAACACAGTAACTAAGATAAACCTCCTGTAGTAACACCAACCTTATTATAACAACAAAGAATTTAATTTGCTTTGGTAATAGAATGTAAGATATTGCTTATCGGCTTAGAAGGGCAGAAACAACCATTCATTATACGTTATTTTTAATTAAAACACGCTTGGTGAATATTTGAGGTTATGTGTCAAATAGTACTTAATTGTTTACATCGTTCACAAGTTCTATTGACGGCGAGTTTAGGTAGTTGTTTTAAAATGTATGGAATTCCTTCTGTAAAATTGACCAACAAAAATTGACAAAGTTTTGCGCAAAACAGATAAACCTACTCGAAATTATTATAATTCCTAAGTGTTAAAATAATAAATATAATTATGCTATATCCCATTCAATTGTGCATAAACCAACAGTGCAAATATTAATATTGTACCAGGCGTGCATAACCGCCAAAGTGGTCGACTAACACTACATTTTCAAATTCAGATATTCAATATCCGTTGAGCGGCGATGTAATATTCTGAGGCACTGTCATACTCTGTGCTAGCTACGAAATATGGTTCCATGACGAGGGTTCAACCGAAGTAATAATGTGCTATGAGATCCTAGTATCTTTTAAAACTTGATACATATTTTCTTGAGTAAAATTGAACATTGTCGTGATTCAAAGCTGTTATGATTGTCAATTCAACTTTGCATGGTTTCGTCTTTTTTGTATATCATTTGTTTCAACTGCGTAGAAAACACTTTTTTTATACAGGAGGGGCTTTATTTAACAATTTATAACTGTACCACCCTGTTTAGTCCTCACCTTACTGCCAGGAATGGTACTTAAAGTAAAATTCAAGAAGTCACAAAAGCCGATCAACAACTTTGCAAAAGTATCGATATATCGCCAGGGATGTTATTACGATAGGCGAGGGTAAAGGACAGCTATACCAGTTATATCTGAACTGTATACATATCCCATCATAACCTCTGTGGTGTTATTACGACGTATCCGAGCAATTCATTTTACGCTGAGAGAAAAGGACAGAGTGATGTAACTGCTATAGCTCCGTCCTTTACGCTCACCATAAAATGAACTGCATAGCTTTGCCATCATAGCCCCTGTGGTGTTATTACGACGTATCCGTGCAATTCATTTTACGCTGAGAGAAAAGGACAGAGTTATGTAACTGCCATAGCTCCGTCCTTTACGCTCACCGTAAAATGAATTGCATAGCTATGCCATAATAACCCCCCAGTTCTCTAAAAAGACTCTCTCTTCGACTCGAATTGTCATCAATTGTTCCGCTCAGTATAAAAATGGCTGACTTAGATGAGTGAAGTGACGAGTTGACAACCATAAACTCGTTTTTTGTTGAGTTAGGACGAGGACGGCCGTTCGTATTGTCAATTAATATACCTATGCAGTTTGAGGATGCACGTTCAGAATAGACTAGTCATTTACTTATTTATAGGAAACTAAGCGAGTATTGAATAGTAGATTTTTTTACAGAAGTTGATTGCTGTCTTACTCTAACTTCAGTTCTAAAGTAAGAAGCACAATTTTCTCACTTTAAAGTTAGAATAAGACAGCAGTCAAGGCTAAAGGTAGTTATATAATTATTATGTCACTATCTCACACGAATTGACCTAAAGGGCTTGTACAGGTTTGTACTATTGGTACTAGACATCGATAAACTTACTTATTTAGAGAAATACATACTTAACTACAAAAAAAACATCAACGAAATATTTGCCGTTTTTAGGAATCGAACCCACGACCGCTAGATTCATAGGCAACTGCGAAACGCGAAACACGTCGTCAATAATCTGTAATATTCGCACTTTCAAATCATTAACCGTTTGTGAAACTATCTAAACCAAATCGCATCACTACTCAAACACCAAAAAAAAACCATTGTTACAATTTGGAACAATGCTCAACGAACAACTTTTGAACCTTAACAAGGTGTCAATAAAGTCGCAACGTTTGTATCTGGTCAGCTGTATAACAGATACAGGGTGATCAATCAATCATACACCGAATATTGTGAGCTGGAATTAACTCCGGAAGAATCGTTGCCGACCCGAATCGATCAGGAAGCGAGGGAATGAGCCGGCGCCGGGAAATCGTAAACCTACCACGGAAGCATCGATTCGATACAAGTTATCGATTATTTTAGCAATTAGTTTCTGTAATTTGTAAGGAGCGTGGAGGAATTGTGCAATGAACAAACTAGTCAGTCCGATTAGTAAATTATGTAAGTAACAATGAAAATATAATGCAATTTTATGCCGTTTTTGACAAACAATGTAACGAGAATAATGACATCAGATTAGGTCTGCTATACTCTCTTGCACAGACTTTGTGCAGGGTCCGTCCGGATCGCTACCACCATTTTATCCATTAACCTACTGCCAAACAGCAGTGTTCGCATTGTTGTGCTCCGGATTGGGGATAAGACAGCCGGTGAAATAACTAGCATAGAGTCCATCTTAGTCCTCAGGGATGGCAACGCATTTGCAGTCTTAGGATTGCATAGCAGTTTTCTGAATGCGAATGTCTATGGGTCACAGTTTTCACTTACCGTCCGTCTGATAGGGCCAAAGCTTGGCTTAGCTACTCTACGGTTACTCCATGTTTATATACGGCAATAAGGATTTACTAAAACGAATCTTTTTATATTCACAACATCCTGTATGTATTTATCTACCTCTACAATAATGTTTAGTACATAACAACCCTAGAAACTTTGACTAACGACAAATTCTTTATTCGAGCGGTGACCAACAATAGTAACTTAAATAGGTAACAGAATAAGACAACAGTGTTACACACGACCGACTAAGTGCTGTGACGTCAGAAAGAGACTGCACTTAGCAATTCATTCCAAAGTGTTAACACTGCAGCGCTGGTTTTCAGCCACACCCTTTAACTAGGTGACTTTTAAATAACATCCTACCATTTCATTTCATCGAAAGCTAGTTTCAGCTGTAATGTTTACAGGATGGCGTAAAATGCCTTTCGGTGACACTTCTTCTTCAGTCTCTGACTTTGTTTGTGTAGTTTTTTTTAATATTTATTTATAGATAATTATGTATTATATAACTGTTATAATTATGTTTTAGTATTGTAATTAACGTGTATAATTTAGTGTAGAATGTATTAGCTATAATCAGTATAATTATGGTTTTAGATTTTTCTGTGCACCCATAGTGTAAATATTTGATTAAATATTAGATCGACTGATCTAGTGGTCCGCCATTTGCACTTATTCTTGTGCAATTAAATAAATAAATACTTTCGTTGAAAGGTGTTTCGACAAAACAAAAGGTAAGGCTCCTCGTTATACCGTGATCTGATTAAGAACCATTTTAAAACGTTTAAAAACTACAATATATCGATCCATGGCATGTTACATACTAAATAATTCCCCGACACGTGTCTGACACGACCGACACGAGAACACGTGCTCACTAATTATACCAGCGCGACGAATCGGAGGATTTACTCAGATGTAATAAATAATAACGCGTTCCCATTGTCTGTGTAGGCTCGATCTCTATTATAAATTCCATTAGATACTCATTTACATAGATATCTCTCTTCGTACGATTAATTGGTATATTTGGGCTGATACAGGGTGTTTAAATAGCTAAGTTTGATGAGAAAAATGTCTTTATTACTTTGTTTTTAAGAACTGAGTCGAAAAAAAAAACCAATTTAAATAGAGAGATTCTCTTAACCTACTCGATTTACAAATCGACGTTGGTGTTATTAACCGGCGAGTATAAGATGTCCCGTAAGAGCAAATATTAATTTATTAGGGCGTGCGTGCTTAACTACGTAGCTTAAAACTCCTTTGAATGACCGACGGTTAGACAACAAGCCAGAACAAAAACAATGATGCGTGGATTAAGCAAAAGTAGACTCTTGGTCAACGGCGAAGCACTTTGACATAAGCCATATGAACTGTTTTATATCTCTATTATTTAGTGTTTATTAAATTTTTTTTTAAATCTCATTTAAAACCTCTTTGCATGAAAGTCTTCGAAGAAGGAATTATGTTATAAAAAAGCAAGCTACTACTTGAGGATGTCTAGCACCTCCCAATTTCAAATTAAGTACATCATTCGTTCGTTACATCAAATTAAAACATTATCATCACCATGTCACGTTTCATTTTGCAATAACACGTTCTGTTATATATGTCTTTTGAATATTCCAAGCGTCGGGTGTATGACCAGACGGTCGTAAAATACGAAATGATAAACACTAAAATACAAAAATGCGCAGCAAATTTAAAAATGTAGTCAGATTAAGCGAATGGTTCTCCGGCAGACGACTTTCGATCATGTTAGGGTTAAATAAAACATTACATTATTATGTAACAGTGTGAATGAGAAGATTTACATTACTTTTTTTTTTAAATTTAATATAAAGTTAGTTGGAAGTTTGGCATCATAAATATAAGTAATAAAAAAAAATTGTTGGATTTGTAACTTTTTGTATAAAAAAAAAGTGTGTGTGTGGTAGGGGTGGGGGGGATTATTTTTCTTTTTCCAATATGGCAACAACAATCATTTTTTTTTGTACTTTTTATATAAAAATATTTGACATCAAACTGGTAATATCGCTGCCACGCCCACTTAATAATCAAAAGGGATAGCTTTATGATTTTTTGCGCGAAGAAGTGGGATTTAACATCCATACAGATTTTGTAATCTCAAGACTACAGTGTTAAGACTGATAATGGTGACCCTCAGGCAAAACCAATATCGAAAACAGACTCACAAATGTTTATGGTAAAACCATCTAGTTATAGCTTATTACAAACTACTAACTCATAACAAATACCTATATTCGCTGCAGCGTATGTACCTACGAGCTTTCACCAAACACTAATGAGCTTATAAGTTCCCGGATCAAACTTGCAAACAGCTTTTCACCGCCTTAAGCTTCACGCGGTATTAAGTTCGGTATTAACAGGTTGATGTTAATTTTTGGTGAGACCTTTTACGTTAAATATACATTGATGAAGATTGGGCTAGGCGTTTACAACATCCTGTATCTTGCGCAAGTTAATGGCATTTATTAATTGACACCGCTATACTCCTAAGATATAAAAATAGTCACTGTATTTGTCTAAAATAGTATCACATTCCACGTACTAACTTAGTTTATTAGGTTAAGTTTCATAACAATATCGTGGTTTTTTTTTAAACATTAATGTTACTTGGTAATATTACTTTTGAAGACTTTAAATGTATCCCCTATTAACCAATTCTTATAAATACCTTAAAACCTAATAATTACCAGCACAACTTTGATATTATTATAGAAAAAACAGCTCTCAGAAAACCAAATACAATGTCAGAGCAATATTGAATAAAGGTATTCAATCGTTCATTATTTAAATATTGCTCTAAAGTTCTAATCCAGCAAGCCGTCGCCATTTTAAAAGTTTCTTCCATCGACAACTTCAATCCTTAAAACTTCTTCAATCTTGAACTCTAATAATACCTTAAAACATCAAGTTTTCAATTCCGCCCATTAATTATATCATTATTGAAATGCATTGAATTCCGGTCACTTTGTATACAAAATTACGTACAGCATGATCCGTTTTTATAAGTCTTCAGTGTATCTTTGATTATTAAGTAGCGTTTTATTTTCAATTATAGTTATTTATTTTTTTACTTGTATTTTGGGGTTACAAAGTATCTATGTTAAAATTGTAAGATCTGTATCTATCTATCTGCCGTGCTAAGACACGTCAATTAAATTTAATGCTTGATTAAAGTTGCTGTTGTCACATCCTTTAGTTTGCCATAGCATTAAATATAATTGATGTCTTTGAGTGCGGCAGTATGTTAACCTAAATTAATACGGAAAAAAGCATGGTTACAAAATATCACTTCGAGATTAATGACCAATTAAAAGTTTTTTTTTATATTTACCAATAATTATTTATAATGCGAAAGTGTAATTATTTGTTTCTTATCCGTCTATAAAATTAAACGCAGAACAAATAACTATTAAAATACACTATTGTACTACTCAAGAAACTGATGTCATACATTTCATTGAACTTTGTTTGGGGAACGAAATGGCATGTTTGCTTAACAAACACCCATGACTACTGAACATACAAACACAATTCCTTAATAGTAGATATGATGAGAACAATCTCCCGCGGTTTACTTAATCAACGTAATACGTAAATCATATTTGTTTCTTGTATGCCGTACCATTCTCTATTCTACTCGGTGAAACCATATAGTCTATATCCGAATAGGAAACAACCTTCACCGGGCCGTTTTGTTTTGCTTAGTATATTACTACAGTGGCCGGGAAGTAGGGGGTTGCCGGCCGAGTGATATAGACATAGATATCATATAGGATAGTTACGAGGCTGGTAACCCTTTTTCACAGCGAGGTATGTATAGTGTTTTTCTGAAACATATGCAATTAAATAAAAAAATACATCACTCAAAAAATAAATTAAGTACAAATATTTTCATCTCATACTCTGAAAGTAGGCCATTGTTTTATCTTAGAAGCGGGTTGAAAGTGATACACGTAATTGCATGTTAAAATAAAGTACCAGGAGCGCAGTGGTAATTAGGAGGCATATCAGGCATAGCGCAACTTAGGTCGCACACGACACAGCGCGGATGGCTCCCAAAGGCTTATGCACTCCTAGTATTTGACGTTATAATTTAGCTAATTAGCCTGTTCATAAACATAGCCGCCATGTCTACTTTAAAATTAAAAAAAATACTTCCCGGCCTTGGTCTTCAATTTAGTATGAAATTCCTTTACAGAGTTATCTTGAGTTGTTCCGCCCGCAACGTGATACTTTGAAGCCTAACTAACATTTTCATTGCATGTTTGAGAAAAAAACTATATAATCCTCGGCCGGAATAGACAGGTTACTTCGCGGCCTCTACAGTAATGTACTAATAATCAAATTTTGAAGTGATTAATTTTGTATTTATTGTGTTTAAGGAGTTTTTAATAATGAGGTCAGTCCAGCTGAAAATAGCGCTGTGAATTTTAGTCGCAGCTTTTTGTTGGGGCTTTGTTCCAGGCGTTAAAATGAAATAGCTTTTAATATGTAATCATATTTTCAACGTTACGATAGCTCTTAAGAGGATTGTAATATTATAAAGAACTAGGCCGTACGTTTCTGTTGTTGTCTTTTATATTTGTTTTATTCTAACAATTAATGTATGTATGTAGGTAAAAATCGAAAAAATTGGACTAGATTTAATGGGTGATAAACGTTATCGCATTTTGTATGAAAATGTTTAGCTTCACAATCTTCTTTATGATTTACAAGTAATGGCGGTCGAGATAAAAACAATACCATAACACGTAAAAAGCAATATGGCTTTAGCAAGTCATCTCTTTTGGTCTTTAATGCATGTTAATAATACGTTTCTATTACTAAAGCCTTTATAAAACCATGTATTTTTTTGTAATCTTCACATTTCTATGTAGCAGTCCAAACCTGACGTTTATTCGACAGTAACAAGATTGATCACGACATCACGACACTACAAGATAAATTACATATTTAAGAGATATGAAATCGAGGGGAACTCATTAATTTTGTCTTAACATTTGTTATCCTAATATTTTGCGAAGTCCTAACTTTACTATCATTTGGCATAAGTTTTCAGCCAGATCAACGTGCTGTTTTTTTTTAACACAAAAAAAGAGCATAAACGACAATTTAATTACACAAAAAAGTTAAGTTTTTAGTTATTTAAAGATTAGTCCACGCAGAGAAATAAAACATAGCCTATGTCACTCAAGGTGAATGTAGCTTTCCAATGGTGAAAGAATTTTAAACATCGGCACAGTAGTTTTTGAGTTTATATAAATTAGTGTAGAATTGTTATGTAAACACTGAACTTTCGACATGTAAAACTCTGTTTTATCAAGGATAAATAAATAAATAAATAAATAAATAAATTCATTACAAACACACATACACAAAAATACAAATCTTTCTTCTTTATAATATTAGTGTAAATTGAAATGTACACACCTAAAACTAAGACCTAAACACGAAATTTTTAAGATTCGATACTCAAGATTGGTTTCCATGAAATAGAGTTAAAACGTTTCTGAAAATCATTAAAACAAAATTTTACAGTCTCATTACAGCTGGTCCACAGGTCACCTGAACTAAACCGTATTAATCACAAAAAAAAAGCAGGACCATGTACCATTAGCAACACGGTTAACTGACGATTTTAAATCTTTTCACTTTACAATAAGGCTCACTAGTGGTCAGTTAACAGTGGTATTGTTTGTACGAGTAACATAACTCTAAACCTGTCCCCACGTTTTAACTATTTCCGTACTCAATACCTAAAAGACCTCCATTCAAACCATAGGGTTCGCACGTTGTTTGCTAATGCCGGAATAATTAAGGGACTGTGACAGCCCTCGCGGCGGAAGTAAACAAAATTATTTGATTATTACATTTGTTTGCTGTGATATACAAAAGCGAACCTTGTTACATTTACAAAAGTATGATTTTAGCAGAGTAATCGGGATTATAATAAGTGTTATTTGTAAAGGAATGTGGTTTTGACATCTGTGTGTACGCACTGTTTTATTTAAAAATGTATACGTGATTTAGAAAGCGTAATGCAAATGCGACCTTGTGCACACAAGTTACGCGATTTCATATGCTTTGGTAAAGAATAACAATATGTACCCTTTTTGTGTCGGCTGGGTTAGGTTAGGTTGTTAATTTGTATTTCAATATTATGTATTTTAATTATAAATAAATAAATTCATATCAGTCTCACACAAATTGACCTAGTCCCAAACTAAGCTCTGCGCTTGTCCTATGGGTAGGTACTAGACAACGATATAATAGGTACTTGTTGTTTAAACGTACTTTTTCGAGTCAAATCGGAGAAATACTGGAAAAGGGCCGAATCTTAAGTACCCGAAACCGACGTGCGTGCATGACTCGATGTATGAATGTGGAAGAAGCGATAGAAATTTGTCAAGATCGTAGCAAGTGGAAAGAAGTGGCCTCTGCCTACCCCTCTGGGAAACAGCCGTGATTTAATGTATGTATGTATTATTGTTATTCTTATATATCAAAGTTATTTTGTTTGCTTTGAAAGCAATATATTTAAAAAAAACAATATGTATTAGAAAATTATTATAAGGCCTGTTGTAGACAACAAACAAATAGTTAGAAATAATTTTAGGATTAGGTACTTACAAAATTATAAATTTGTACAACTCAAAATAGTTTAAAACAACTCAATATAATAGCATCATTTATTAAACGATTATTATTTATCTGTTGATTATTAAAATATCCCACGCGTTTATTCAATACAGTATCAACATTAATCCCATTATACAGGTTGTTCTTTGTTTTCGTCCGGGCCCAATATGCTCACTCGTGACAGAGGACTGATATGTGCCATATTTCTGCTTCGTTTTAAACGTGAATTTTAACACGTGTATTATTGTGAAAGCCGCCATTATCTTTGTGACCTTTCTGCCATTTCGGTCAGACAGAGGGCGAGAATTCCAATATTTATATCCAATGATGAATTGAATATGTTACGATAATAACTGTTATTAATTTGTGAATGTTTTGAAAGAAAGTTATATTTAGGCTTGTGTTGGTAATTGGAACACTGTTTATAGACAGGTCTTGTATTTAGGTCGCCTAATTTATATCTATAATTTAATTTATTTACTGTTCAAATTAGGGTTTAACGCGGTGAAATGAATGAAAAGTATGTTTACACCTTATTTTTTACCAGTTTATTTTTTCTGGTTGCACCAGCGCTTGTACAATACTGTCTTGTACCTTTACTTTCACTCTGGGATTATACTTTTTTTTATACTACCTGGGACTCACCAACCGAGAGTGGCTGAAAATCCTATTAAAAACCCAGCTAATGGTGATATCTCAGACGAAACACCAGTAGAAATTGCAACGTAGTTACAAACGGGATAGAGTTGAATCTGCTTTGGCTATTGAATTTAGATATTGCATTTTTGCTTGCGCTGCCCGCGTTGTTGGCGAGGGCAGCAGGTTCTGCTTGTATATTCGACTACTACAGTCGAGTTCATAAAATAGATGTGTACACTTTAGTACCTCGTCACTTCAATCGCTGTGACAATTACAACTACAAGTACAGTACAGTTTCCTCAATCATGGTCAGGTTAACTGGAAGAGATCCCTTAAAGGGATAAGTTCGCCTTTGTACATGGTAATCTTAAGTTTATGTACGAATTTACTTGTAATTGTTTTTTTTATTGTGCAATAAAGAGTTTACATACATACATACATACATACAATTCACATATGGCAGTTTAAACATTATGTTAAATAGACAAGGTAGGTACTAAAGTGTACACATATTTATGACCTCAACTGTATCATATTGTCTTGTACCTAGCATAACCTTAAAAAATATTATAGATCTAATAAACTATAGATATAACATGTCAATAATTTTGAAATAAAAAATGTACATGAATTACAATAGAACGTATACTAGCCTAAATAAGTACTCTGCGTCAAGTGTAACTTCTTTTAATTAATCCATATCTTTCATTCTACATTTCAAATAAATCAAATAGGTTTTATTATTTTGTCTTACACGACATGACCTTCAGTCCTTTTCCAAACGCCCTTGTCCGTCAACCTAAACATCACAATTGTAAAGCAAAAAACGAGATCGAGGCAAATTTTCTGCTCAATAGGCCACGATTGTGTCCTAAATCATGTATTTGTCGACACCGACGCTTTGTTGTGTCCCTTTGATCGTCGAGCTTCCAATCTTTGGTAAAATCGAAACATGCAAAATGGCTTCAGATTATTTTATTAAAGCCGTTTATGAATAGAATCATTGGTATGGAAATTGAAAATAATGTAAAAGAGATAAAAGGAACGGTAAAAAGATAGTGTATTAAGCCGAAAGTGTTTAAAAGTGTGTGGATTGTGACGTCATTCACAACTAGGGAATGCTAATAATCGGTTATATAATATAACCGGTTTTGACCGGTTATTTTCCATACTAAAACGGTAAATAACCGGTTAAATTGCATTCCCTATTTACACTTTTTTTAATAACTATAGCTCACAGTAGCCAATTATTTAATGAATACAGTTATAAACTAGTCAATTGTAAACTATACCTCTATCTAAAACAGCAACTTTTTAATCCTTGCAGCAGTTATCAGTTAATACATTATATCATACTCTTTATATATGTGATAGGCTAACCAGTTTCAATTAATTAAGTCCCGGAGGCTGATTGTGTTTTTTCCCAAACCCACGGCCGAACCAAGTTCCGAATTACGCAATGTTTATAATGCTCCTTTCAATTTAGGTGTTTAAAAAGTTTCCACAGGTAGACCACATTTTGTTGAACACCCTGTTTCGGAAACTTCCCTTGGTTTCATTTTGAAGCACACTTTTAAAAATAAAGTAGCAATTTTCTGCTTTGAACGTTCTTTGATGAAATCTAAATTAAAGCGTTCATTTTTACTCTAATATTGGGTTCTAATATAAGGTTTGGAGAATAACTTATGTTACAAACGAAATATCTATTTTTAAATCCAGCAGAAGCGATTGTTACGATTTTTTAATAATATATTTACAGCGACAAAAAAACATCCTAAATTTGATGAGCAGTAGGTATCCAATATATTTTCATAATTTAATTTAACGTATCTGCAAAGAAATATTTTCCGTAAGCTGATATTAATTCGGGAAAGCTCACCTTGTGAAATTATTCCTTAATTACATAGACGTTCAGGGGTTTCCTTAAAAAACGTTTTCGTTTAAGGAAAATTCCTTGAGAGCCATGTCAATAAAAAACATTGCCGGCTTCTAACAATTAATTGTCTCGAAAATATTCGCTGGTAATATAAACAAAGTCTTTATTTATTACTTTGATTATTCATCTAAGTATAGAATAAAATAAAGTCGCTTCCTGCTGTCTGTCTGTCTGTCCTGTATGCTTAGATCTTTAAAACTACGCAACGGATTTTGATGCGGTATTTTTTTAATAGATAGAGTAATTTAAGGCAAATGTTTTTATGTATAATGAACTCCGTTTTATGTACGGGTGTTACAGAAAACTCGCATAAACCGAAGCGAAGCGAGAGCGGGTTGCTAGTTGAAATAATAAAACGAAATATCCTACTTATGAAACAGGGTACACTGGTACAATCTTAGTACTTACAATTAACAAATTTGACTACCCTATTTTTTTAAGCGTCATATATATTTTTCACGATATTTATTGCATCACTTTTGCCAAAATAAATATAATAAAATTAGCAAACGACCATAAAAACCTAGTTTTGGATCTGTTAACGCCATGCAAACTGTTTGCAAATAAAAATGCTATGCCACAATTTTGGTGTTAAAACTTACAATTTTTAATACAAAATATAGGTACAATTAGGAAAATAAAAATAGCAATATGAATTTTCCTACTTTAATACTTATTAATTCTTCAATATTAATCTTAACCAATATTTAATCCGCCTGTAAACCCAACCCGCTATTTTTAACACAAAACGCAGTTCAATCTTGCCGTCAGCTTACCACTTACACTGTACGAACCCCTCCGGGCAACGGGGGGGAGGAAATGGCTACAATAAACCGAGGGGGTGAATTCTGTTTCACGGAGCTTTCGTGTGTGCTGGGAAGCTTACGTAATGAAGAGCTTTAATTTTAAGGCATGTGCTTTTAAGTTTTGGATGCGAGTTTAGTGTGGGCATTTGAATAACAGGTAAAAAATATTATGAACTGTATAATACTTAACTTCTATGATCAGCTTAAAAAATACGATCCAATAGAGGAGAACCTCACTTATATTCTTATTTTCAAGCACAATGGCTAGAGTGAGCTGTAAAATATCCTCTGGCCTTATCTGTCTTTGTGACATTTGAATTTGAAAGAAAGAGACCAAGAATACTTAACTAAAGAAAGGTTTATTTTTTTATGAATAAGGGGGCAAGTAGTACCTTGATAACTTAGTGAGTTTTTCATCCACATACACGATATTAAAAATATTTTTTCCAGTTTTACTCCCATGACGTGTTAAAACCACACAGAAAAGTTCAAAGATTTTTTGTTATTAGCAAAATTATTTTTATCTAACTATACAATACCAAAAACCCGCGATCTATTGACAATTCCTATTTTTAGAGCTGATATCTCTAAAACCCGGCTCAACCAGTTTTCATGAAACCTAGTTAAGACCATCTCGTTTAAACTAGGGTAAAACACCTAATTACTGTTGCCTAGTACCCATTGCACAAGCGCAAGAGCTTAGTTTGAGACTAGGTCAATTTGCGTGAGATTTCCCCATGTTTTTTTTTACTGTAATTCATCGCAAATCGAATTTCTCTACACATTTACCTAAAATTATTTAACGCAAAAACTAACGTGTCTCTTTCATACAAGAATAACACGAGAAGGACGCACAAAAGCAAGTTTAGCTAGCGGCCAAGTAAACAATTTCAACCTAGTTCCAACGTTATAACTAGTCGTAAAACAATTCCACGGCCTCCCCTCGCTCTAACTGAGAAAAAATAGAAAAAAGAAAACAATCCCTCATTTATTTACGAGAACAGCCTTTAAGGCTTGCCGGGTACCATTAGCTAGGACTAGTCCTATCTCTTTTCGCCCTTTGTTCTGCCATAAAGCTATCCCTGTCAGTTTTACCAGACCTATATTCTTTAGTTGCAACAGTTAAACTTTTCGTTGCGAAAATGTCTCGATGAGTCCGTACCCAAAGTATTAGTGTATTAAAACAAAATCTGATTTAACTCTTTTAAAATAGGTTGCTTTTGCAATGGAGTCTACAGCAGATGTGACCTTTTTTAAGGAGGGTAGATTACTCTGTATTTATGTTAATTGTTTTAAATTAGGACAAAGGGTTGGGTGCGATTTGGAGCGGGTCGTGTGAGAGCAACGATTTTATTTAATAAAGGAAGGTTACGCAAAGTTGATGGTTCGTACGAAATGCTTGGTAGGAGATTTATAATTTTGATATTTTATAATGTAGGCAATAAAAAAAAGTTTTTATTTACATTTGGAGAATCGCGTTGTGCGGAAGCGAAACGATGCTAGCTCAGAGAGTTAAAGAAAGGGTGGTGTGATGTTGGCGGAAAATGCAAAGAATTAGCTGTACGGGAAAAAAAAACAATGAAGAGGTATGAAATGAAAAAGTGTAGAAGTGTAAATGTAGAAGAGACAAGATGATAGAACACCTGATATGACCTGCAAGTTCGAAGGAAAAAGAGGAAGAGACGTTATGCTTATTTATTTTGGCCAGTTAACACAGAAAGCCAATGTCGTGTTAAATATAAGTAAGTGAAAACGATGCAATAGAACAGATTTTTTTTTACATTCCACCGAGAAGAGATTAACTCTTGATTTAAATGATGATGATGACTATATTCAAACTTATTTCGTTGTCCATTGTTATTTAGTCTCACAATTCACTACTTTATCGTTTCTATACGTTCAGTTTTTAAACCAATCGCGTCACTGGCACATCACGTCACTTTTCGTATCACGTCATCTACCAGTAACGCGATTGGTTCAAAAACGAAATTAATAGAAATGCTAGTTAGCGTAATGCATCTTGTCGGGGCTCAAATACTTAACGCTAACGTTAACAATATTCGAAAACTGTCAAAAATGAAGGAATTGACACAAGCGTTTGACGCGACCGTGCGGCAGCTAACGTCAATCCTATATTTTCGATAACGATACAAATTCTTCTTGTTGAAATTCACAAAGCTTCTATTTCACTTTTAATTCGCGAAAAAGTCGTCTTTAAAGAAAATGTTTGATATACGCTTTTAAGGGTTACGCAAGCATAATGGTAGACCCATCTCGACGGCTTGGATCAAAGCAAGAACGAGTACGAGTGTAGGATAAAAAGGACCCGACGAGGGTCCCGAGATAAGGCCGGTTTTGTTCGTATTCATCATTTTAAACTAATTTTACCTCTCCATGTGATATACGTCATGGTTATGGAAGAATGGATGGTATTGGATACTTAAAAGATAATACTTTGGGGTTACGTCGTAGAATTTATCTACTATTATATGAGAGAGTTTGGGTGGATGTTTGTTGCTCGATAATTCCAAAATGGCTTAATGGATCTGGATCAACATTGACACATAAAGAGACAGAGAGAATCTGGAATACCACATACTTACTGAGTTCTACGCGAATGAAATCGCAAACAACAGCTAGTAATTACCATTTTGTATTTTATAAAGTGATTAGAAGCGTGTAACATAACCCCACTTAATAAAAAAATATTGGGTCATTGACCTCTAGCACCAAAAAATTATAAAATTTTCCAATTTTAAGATTTTTCACTTTTACGTAAGTTCAAGATTTGCACATTTATTACCGCAGTATTTTCCTTGCATTTGTCAATATGTTATTAAAACATCAATTTGTATGACTAAAATTGTTAAAACTCTATTCCACTCGGTAAAAACATATTGTCTTTTCAATTTTAACTCGGCCGCTATACTGTCAAGTAAATAAAGAGCTACAAAACGTTGACAATATTATCCAGCCGCGATTAGAACGGGATTCGAGGTGACAGTTTTCCCATATACCTACGTCAAAGTGCATATTAATTGACAGCTATACCAATCCCAAACTAATCGCGGTTTCATAATACTACACGTCAAGAACAATACATTTTTGCCGTGTAAAATCTCAGCCCTGTTGGATCACGGAGTCAATTAGCACGTTAATTCATTCATTTCATTCAATATCCGCATTTAACTTGGCCCTGGCCTGTGAACGGAGCATTGACTCCGTCAATACAAAGACGTATAGTCTTCGGAGTATTTAAAACTTTTACACGATTTAAAAGCGAAGCCAAAGATTCACTAGTATGTATGCTTATGTTCTTATTTGTACACTACCGACCGCCCGTTCCTTTGCTTCGGTTTATATGAGTTTTTTTAACACCCGTACATAAACTAGAATCTATTAAACATACATTATAAACCATACATGAATCACGCTATCTACTTATTGCAAACTGCAAATTGCAACTGCATTAAATTACTTTAGTCTCTGCACATCGGGACCAAAACTCTTTATTAATCTTTGAGTTATTTCTAATTTATTTTGGAAACCCGTAAACAAGCAATTACGGTTTTTGTGAATGGAGGATTATCGCCATTTTCAGTAATTGTGTATAGACAATTTCTACGGCGTGAAAATAACTTCAAAGTGACAACTGTGCAAAAATGTAAAAAAAACTCTACCACGTAGTCTTTTCTCCTATTGCTACCGTTTTGCTCACAATATCTCATTTCAATTAACATCTGTTTGACCGTAAACCAGCCAGTTCGGAGAAGACCCCTTACAGGTTTTGAACTCCTGGTAATAGGAGACTAAACAACCCTTATCATGATAAATATCATATGATAACAGTTATTAATTAACAGTAACGACTGCCAAGTTATTGATACTTACCAATATTTTAAATACAGCAAAACTAAAGCCTGTTTGTTTGCTATACTTACACAACTAAACGGATCAACCGACTTTACAGATGTAGTGAATAATCCTTTGCCATCGTTTTTGGTCGGATGGCTTCATATTTATCTTGCTTTCTCAGCTGGCTTATTGATGGGTACTGAAGCTAATTGAGAAAGCTAGATAAATACGAACATATCCGACAAAAAACGATGGGAAAGGATTAATTCACTACATCTGTACTAAAATTTGATATGGTACAAAGCTTGAACCCTAGAATAGGACGTTTTGTTTTGTTAGTTCCTGAGGGAACAGCAATGAACGTCTTCTTGCAAGCAGCAATAGGGGATTGAATTGCCTCGACTATATTGCTTTGGTACAAGTTTGAAACTCAAGCAACATCGCTCAGCACTAATTCCAAGTTATATCCCTTATTGCGTCTAATCCCGCGGTCTCCATTTGTCTCTATGTCCGGCCAATAGCCGGATATATCTGGATAAAATAAATCTTAAAGCTAACGTCTTCGATAGTTCTGTAAGAAGGTAATTACGGTTGGATGTATACGGGGATCCGTGGGTCCTGAAGGAATAACCGTTAAGAGATTTGTTCGGTTTGGATTACGAAGTTTAAGTGGATTTGGTTTTGTTTCATTTTTGTTTTTTCGGAGAACGCTGAGTTGGTTTTGTAGAAAAGTTTATGATTTTCGAAAGTAAATCGTTCAGAGGCCCTCGCCGAGATGCATTACGCTAACTAACGTTTTTGGGCCATTCTACTTTTCGTTGTACATAACTTTTAGCCACGTTCTCACTAATCTATTTTTATTTCAAGAAACGGTAAAGTGCTGTTTTTCTAACTTGAAACTAAAAAAGGGACGTCAATAATACATAGAATGAACCTAATTCTAAAAAAGTTATTTGTAATAACTATAAAGTGAGTAACGCAGTGGACGTTGATGTCCCCGCGTTTTCTATGGAAAAAGTGCAATTTACCACTGAGTTACCAAGATTCTTCAGCGATAATTGAGTAATTTAAGAGTTTTTTGTTGAAAACAGTTAAACTTAAACATTCTAAGTTCATGCTATTTATTTATTCGCGGATACATAATTTGGTATACTTTTTATCGGACGAGAGCAAAAGTGTACACTGAAAAATAGAATGGCCCTTTTATTCGCCATTGGTTACAAAAGGCCAAAGGGTAAAGGCCTCAGGATTTTTAGATTTAGTGCTCAGGTAGTTTTTTCTTAATCACACATTACTAAATTATGCTTCATAGTGAATGTCATAACGACGATCTAAGTAGTTAACCTAAAATAGTAGTGACTGCCTACAGACGTAGCAGTAAGTACCTACTGGTTTTAATTCCCGATAAAGGAAAATATTTGTTTCTGAACTGGGATATTTTCTTTGTATAACGTA
This sequence comes from Acleris laterana, assembly GCA_963966035.1. Classification (NCBI taxonomy): domain Eukaryota; kingdom Metazoa; phylum Arthropoda; class Insecta; order Lepidoptera; family Tortricidae; genus Acleris; species Acleris laterana. Next base: position 15,358,183 of record OZ014455.1, read on the forward strand.
TGAATTATTTATTTATATATGCGTACTTATCTTAGTACCTATTAGTATAAACCTAGAGATTTTCAAATGATATTTATCTATTTTATTGGCCAAGTATTTATTCACACACCTACCGGGACACTGGCTTTGTCTTGCAACGAGTTTTTATTATATTTTTAATATAACCCGGTTTATTTAAAAAGGGTCTTGTCTTCAATAATGCCTCCTGTTCAATTACAACACGTAGTAAAATTCCTCGAAAAACTTTCTAACGTGTTTAATGAATACGAAATTGAGGAGTAAGTTATTCTTACAAATCCAATTTGTACAATTTGTCTTTGAATTTTACATGAAATATTTTCATGAATAACTTACAATCTCATTAAAATGTGAAATTGAATAATAATGCAGTGTATACAAAATTTCCCGAATTTATTGTTTTAGGGTACGCTCCATAACATGTATTTATTTCTTAAGGTTTTTTACGAACTTTTGTCAAAAATTAAACTTTTTGCAAAGTTGATTAAACTGTTATAGTTCATAATAGTATATTTTGATGCAAGTGCGAAAAGTATTTCATTTTACACGAGTCCTGAGATGTCTAAGCCCGAGCTGCATGACTAATAAATTAGGAACAAGTGTAAATGACAGTTCCGCACGTGGATCAAGCGACGTTCTTTGATACATTTGCAATGAAAAATACAAAAGCAATTAAAAGAGACAATTTTACTAAATCCTTACTTTCATAAAATTCATAGCGCAATTTAAACAATTCAAGGAAAAAAATAGAAAAGTAAAAAACACTAGTCCGCAAAATCCAACTTTAGGCACGATATTCAGTTACATAAAGTAAAAAGCGCTAGTTCGAAAAATCCAACTTTCCGCACGATATACAGCTACAAATAGCATCACTTTTTAAGCAACTGTTTTAAAAAATGTATTTATTCTCGACATACGGTCATACCAACCCTACAGTGCCATAAGCCATAATTAACGTCAGATTATTCAGTGGTAGTGATATACAAGTACATTTCCTTGACTATATATATCTCTGTCTACCGTACGACGTGTATTTCATTTGCTCGAGTACAGTAGCATTTGAAATGCGAGGTATATCGACCTCCCAGCGGTCCCAGAGGTTCGGTACGCACTCCTCGGAATAATAAATGCAATTTCCTCCTAAAATCGTGAAATGACGCAGGATTTGCAAGGTTTCAGATCAAAGGAATAGGGATTCTGTACGTTACACTTCTTAAGTAGGTAGCTTTAGGGATATTCTGATTTGGTTATTATGCTTGATCTTTTAAATAAATATTGATGTGAATAATAGTTGAAATTTATATCATACTAAGTACTATAAGTCGCACGTAAAGACCACAATCCCTTTATTAATTTTGGTTTACCCGTTGGTCCAAATTTAAATTCATGCTAAATCATTAAAATATTAATTAAGGGTACGAAAGACTAATTACGCATTGTTTTACTATAGGCTCTAATTCTATGTTTGAATAACAGCCATCCCTCGCTTCGCTTCGGTTTATGTTACGCTCGTACAAAAACCAGAATTTTGATAAACATACAAACTTTTCGCGAAAACTATCTATCTGATGCTTCAAATACCGTTACAGACAGACAGAAAGACGCACAAATACGACCAGCGACTTTGTTTTATACTAAAGATGAAGATATAGAAGATAAACCTATTCCGTAGATCAAAATATGCCCTGCAACCAGCAACCAGAAGTATTTGACTCCTACTGGCCAACATTTAAAAGTCTTCGAGGGGTCAAGCGGCCAATGTTTAAACAGGCAACACATTTTGCTCAATACCTTCTTCAAATACCTAGCTATAATCACTCGCCTTATCTATGAAAAAAACAGCAAAAAAAATGTCACCGTTATCAAATATATATTTTTATTACTTTTTGACGTCCAAATGAATCCTTAACCTTATTTGCCGGCACAATGCAGTTTTTATAGGCACTTCGTTTTGTGCGTGCTTTATTTTGAAATGGAGCAAGGAGGGGCGGCAGTGTCCTGTTTATAACAGTATGGCAATTTTATAAATTACTTGACGATGCCCACGACTTACCCTATTTTAACGCCTCAGGGGATGAATGTCCAAAAATGCCTTTTTGTGCACACCTAGGATATCCAAGAAATATTTTGTCAGAGTTTAAGTTTCTAAGCCCAGCGGTTTGATCGATCAGCCAATCAGTTTTTTCTTATATAATTTTATAAATAGACTACGCCGCCCAGGTGTAATTTTTTTTTTATACAAACCTTATAAAATATTATTTACGTCCTATTCTTAGACCTACTGAATGTACACACAAAGTTTTTTGAGTTTTGTTACAAACACTGTGACACGAGATTTTTTATATATTAGAAAGATTAGATCACAAACGAGTTGAGACAGCGACTCTAACCACGTAGAAATTATAATCGGTATTCCCTTTGGAAACTGTTTTTGTATGTATGTATGTATGTAAACACTTTATCGTACAAAAGAAAAACCATAACAATACAATTAATATAAAAATATGTACAAAGGCGAACTTATCCCTTTAAGGAATCTCTTCCAGCTAACCCTTGAGAGATTGAGAAGAGTGAACGGTTGTGCAACGAGTAAACAAGTGTACAAGAAGAAGAATATAACACATTTAGTAACCAATACAACTTATATAAATAGATTTAAAATAAAACTACATTTAAATACCAACATAAATAGATATACAAATATACATATTAATAGTTAAATATACATACATAAACTACATTTTACATACCTAGAGGATAATTGATATTTAGGAGATAGAGTCAAGCCAGAATGTTGTGTTTTCTGTTCGATAAAAGTACACTACAACCTTTTTTCAGCTATAGGTAGAGCGACCATGAAATTTCTTAAACAATTATGGACCTTATCATGCTACAATAGAGTATGACAAAGGTAAGACTTTCTTAATCGAATATAGAGGCACATAATTGACTAAGCATTTGACCATGATACATGAACCGAAAACCAGCTGAATCTTGTGGAACTTGCGCACAAGAAATCTTATCGTTTCTATTGAAAAATAACGTAGCTGAATTACAATGCACGAAATGCTGTCGCAGCACACGTGAAGCTGTCCTTGTCTTGAGGCTTTTTAAATTTAATGTTCTTCTCTTTATTTTATCTTTCTTCAATAAAAGGACGCTACCTTTGTACCATGGTAGTTTGGAATGGGACGGAAAGTAGTGACGGTTTTAATCGCGTGCTGTCACTTTTTACCTTGATGAATAAGAATGTGCCAGAACATTAGTAACGTTATGAAGGTTATGAACGTTTTTGCAACTAGTTGAAATTTTGTTATTAAATGTGATGAACACGTTGCTTTGTAATTCGAACAATAGCTGTTAACAGTTCTTTTCAAATATACTGAACGAAGTTTTTTATAAATTGCGTTACTGTTTTTAAGATGTCGTCGGTGACAGGCGAGTTTATGATTGTTGGCAAGTTAAGTGGCACTGTTTGTCCTTGTTAGAAGAACAGTCTCCTTCCAAGTCGATTTTACTTGGTTCTTTATTATCTACCGCAAAAGGTTGAGAGTAAAAGTTGAGGCGGAATGCTTTAAAATTTTACACCGAGGCTAAATAACGTATAAAATTGCCGCGTTTTTAAGTAGAGTAGTAATTTTATGGGCTCTGATTATTAAATAGATGGGTTTTTGAAGCGGTTTTTAAGGGTTTTCACGCATTTATACGTCTTTAGTAATTCGATAAAGTAAATAGAAAACAAAGATTTACAAAACACCACGTTGCTAAAATTTACACAATTTATTCCACACAGCACTCTCATTTTTGTAAGAACATAAATTACAAGAATTCTCAAGTCTCAGTAAAACCAATTTTTAATCTATACAGACAACAGAAATTTAAATCAAGCCTCGAAACTCAAAGCTGTTGTATTCTTGGCACTACGGGTCAGATAGCGGTTCCGTAGCGCTCATTGTAGCGCTGTAAATCAGCTCACAGCGCTACATTCAATCCAGACTCGACTCCATGCTATCGGCGCCAAGCGGCCATTTTGATGCGATGCCAACAAACGCGGGCTCGGAGCTTGCCTAGAGCAAGATCCGATTATGGTTGGATAATGTTTTGTTAATGTTATAAAAATAGGTTTTCGTTGTCGTACCGTATAAGTAGAAATGCGCAACCGGGGAATTTCTAGACAGTGCACCAATTTATATCAGTGAAACTTGGGTATATATGTGAATATTATGTTTTGAAACACCTTTCAACGAATGTAATGCCGTATTAGTTTTTTTTGGTGATCACAAGTCTAACCTAAGCAACATAATGAATGTTTAAGATATTTTTCATAAATTGTGGTTTCAGCAAAAATTATGCTCGATGAAATGATTATAATGTATGTACGAGTATGACGTAAAATTCAATAAAATTATGGGTTACCCTGGTAAGCAGCTAAAAAAAAACTGAATTCGGATTATTAATCGTTTACTTATATGTAAAAGTGATGTTGTATGGAAAATGAAGACGTACAAGGTGCTGAGTGTTTACCAGTATCGGTCAATTATCAGAGTAGTTAAACAACTACGCTGTGTCTAGGGTAGTGATTCTCTGAACCACGACAGTCTGACGGACGGACAAGTGAATGTCCAAGCGGCGAGTTAAAAGTAGTCCCGTCAGTGCGAACAAAACATATTTTAGCGCGTGCGTTTTCAATTTAGCTGCATTGTTTCTGCCGATGTGTTTTGTTCGCTCTGACGGGCCTAGCTAAACTTGCCGCTGCGATTTCGCTCGTTCGTTGTTTTACACCCCAGGCCGCAACTATATCTTAGAGTGACCACGATGTATTTCCATCTCATTCTTTAGCCCGTTAGCCTTACACGTTCGATCCATCGGCAGAAACCATGCTGCTAAATTGAAAATTCACGCGCTAGGACATAATAATATCATGATGTTGTAAACCAATTCATAGGAAGTCTCTTACGTTTTTCAACGTCACTTTAACATTGTCCATAGTAGTCTAGAAAACAAATTGGTACAGATGTAGTGAATAATCCTTTCCCATCGTTTTTGGTCGGATAACTTCGTATTTATCTTGCTTTCTCAGTTGGCATATTGATGGGTACTGAAACTAATTGAGAAAGCTAGATAAATACGAACATATCCGACAAAAAACGATGGGAAAGGATTATTCACTACATCTGTACGTGCGTAGTGTGCGTGCGGAGCGTGCGTCACAATAGAACTCCGGTTTAAAGCTTTACTACAACTCGTATTTCAGCAAAAAGCAACGGCAGACAAAACACTGCAGCATACATAAATCCTGCCACACAAGTGCAACTTTACCAATAAATAAGTCACAATTCGCTTCCATCTGTATTCATGTAAATCTTATCACGATAAAAATAAAGGCGAATTTTGAACTCGCGTTACTACAAAGAAGACTAATAATTTAAAAGTTTTGTGTATTGATGTGACAAAAACCGGGTATGCTTGCCAACATACCGATACTGCATCGAAAACTAAACCAGGACAGATAATTTGTACAAAAACTAAGCTGGTAATGGACAATTAATGGTTTTTATTGGTAAAATACTAGATTTGACCGCAATTCCGTTTGCGCCCTAAGTACAGTGAAAGACTTACTGCCGTACTCAGACACGTCAATTAAATTAAATGCTTGATTAAAGTAGCTGCTGTCACATTCTTTGCTATAGCAATAAAATAAGACAACAACACGTTACTAAAGATAAGATAAAGATAAGATAAAGATAAAGATAAAATGTTTATTATATTTCTTTCTTACATAGCTACAGACAAGGTTGAGGTCTCATCAGTTAAAGATCTTAGATCCAAAGTCAATCTGACATTCTAAAACAATAAGGTTGAGTATCCTGTTAGTTACAAATGACTTGAAATCTGTAATGACATTGACGACTTCAAGCATATTTTTCTTGAAATGGGTCACATAATTGACTTTCGTGACCGTATCACCGTACGGTCGGCTTTATAAGTAGCTGCACACGTTAGTACTTTGTCCGTTAAACGTCATGTTTGAACTGCTGCATTATTCAGTCAAAGCCGTTAAAGCGACAAGGTACAAAAGTGTGCAGCTACTTACGAGTATAAGGCTGAATGTACGTTACGTCCGTTGCAGTGCTATATAAAACTCATTGTATATGCACTGTAAGAAAAGGTTCGTCACTTTTAGTCTCTATTTCAAAGAAATTAAGGTCCAAAAGTGACGAACCTTTTCTTACTGTGACTATACCACATATCCCATAGGTTTAGACTCGTGGTCTCAATAAGCAGATGGAACTGCGCGAAAAAAGTACAGTCGGACGGTAAATTTCTTTGAAACATGGATAATAGGAGTCTAAGAAGTGCCTCGAGTTGCTTCGAGAAAAGGATGTACGGTACTTTCGCGGTAAAACTGTTGAACAGTGAAATCGTAACAAAGAGACGGAGTTAATTTCATATTCATAAGATTAATATTTAAAAAAAACAAGAGACAAACTCATACGAATTGACCTAGTCCCAAACTAAGCTCTAGGCTTGTACTATGTGTATTAAACAACAATAAACATACTTATATAGAGAAATAAACACTTAATTACATAGAAAACATTCAAGACTTTGAACAAAAAGCCGCATCCAATTCGTTTCATCTGTTTAAGAGCTACGGTACCAGAGACAGACACACAGACTCACACGCTTAAACGTCAAACTTATAACACCCCTCTTTTTACGTCGGGGGTTAACAAAAACTCGCACGTATCACACCAATATTTTTCCCATAGGTAAGTACTCACTTCCAACTAGACTAGCCGCGCTTCGTCATAATGAAAGATAAAAAAAAAAGATAAAAGATATTAATTCAGTAAGTAGGCCGCACGGGCATTTTTACACGTCAAGAACCTACCAGCGCTTCCCAAGAGGAGACCACTGCCGAGACGAAACGCCGCAAGAAACTCAGCACTCAGTCGTTTTTTAACCATATTTAATACTACAATGATACTACTTAGTCTTAGCATTATATGGATTGTAATTCCGTAACGCTAACACAAGAATCCAAAAATCCAATTTCTATTTCTAACTCCAGCGTATTTGTTAAACCGTTCGCGTATTTATTTTAACTAGAACATTCCAACGCACTTTGTTCCCCGACGTTCCTTCGCATTCGTTTTATTTTTACGGCGCGTCTTTCTTGAATATTCGCTATGTTTGTTATTCAAAAAAAAGCCAGAATCTTCCGTGAAATTCCATTTATTTTCATGTTAATCGGTGCTTGGTTCCGCCCTCCTTGTGAGCCCTTTGTTAAAAATATCATGTGGTGAGTAAGCGGGTAACGAAACGTATTACTTGTGAGCATGCACCATTAAGGATAAAATTGCATGTATGTAAAACTAGAGAACAAAAATAATAATTGATGGCAACACCTTAAAATTCAGTTTTTTTTTCTTCTGTACATTCATTTGTCCGAATTTTTGATTTTCCGAAAGCTATGTTGTGCTTGATCTATTTTAAATTTAAAGCATAATTTCAACGGCTACACGTAGATTAGGTTAGTGTACCCTGACTGTACCATTGTTATTTCTAACTTAGATGCGTTACCCAAACTCTAAGGGCCTCCCAAAAGTCGCATGCACGAAGCGGGTTGCACGCCTATCGAACAATATTATGATTATGAGCAGCGCTAAAGGCTCAGATTCAGTACATAGGCCGCATGGTTTTAGTCGTACATTGCATCGCTGCAATAGCTCCCGGCACAACAATGTTAGCATAACTCGGCAATGGATTGCTACAAGCATGGCTATTGCCCAATGACAATGAGCCTTTACCCGCGCGGATGTGTGCGACGGATTTTTCATATAATTTTTCGACGCGCACACCCGCTCCGAGCACCTGTGCGACTTTACAGAGGCCCTAACAGCTTGAGTAATGCATCTAAGTTAGAAAATTTCAATGGTACAGTCAGAGTGCACTAACCTAACCTACGTGTAGCAAAAAGAGGCCCTTACTGTAAAGGGAAAGACGCTCCATCATCGGCCAGCACACTAGAACAGCTGAGTGTGTCAAATAGTCTATTATAATGATAACAGCACGAAAAAAGTGGTGGTAGGATCCTATGCGAGGCCTTACCGAATGCTACCATAATCTTATCCCTTTTCCTACCGCCAAGCAGTACGACTTGTGTTTCAGTGTGGGGTAAGACAATCGGTGAAAACACTAGCATATAGGCATTCCATCTTAGTCCTCAGCGTTGCAGTCTTGAAGCCCGAAGGGCCAAAACATCAAGAAATAGTAGTTCCGCTGAAATTAGGTTTAGAAATAGAAATCATTGCTCAGTTGTGCCATGGAGAAAACTTCATGTTGTGTCATGTCCACAAAAAAATATTCAATCCATTTTTGACATTAGATCACCAGCAATAATATAATTATCCAACATTAGGGGCAAAAATATCTGACACGCCTTTATTACTAGAGGCATAACAGCGTGTCAGATATATTTGCGCCCAATGTTGGATAATATATTATTGCTGGTGACTACAGTCACTAGAAATTATTGTATCACTGTTAATAAAGACGTGTCAGATATTTTTGAGCCCAATGATGAGAAATATATTATTGCTAGTTAGGTACTGTTCCATTGTTTTAACCGTACGTTGTACGTTAATGGATTCAATGTTTTTTCCGTAACACCATGAATATAAGTAGAGTTAAAAGCGCCTAAATCAGCAAAATTCTCAAAATTTTAAATAATTGAAACAATTTGCAAACAGTTTTCATTAATTTACTACAAAATAAGTCACGTTAATCGGGATATTATAAAAAGGTAACTTATTTCTTCGGCTCTTAACAATCACGTATGGCCCGCTGCTGTTGGTTTTAACTCAAAAATATCGGAAAGTGTGCTCCTGTGAGAAAAATCTTCGTTCCTCATTAAACTTCTCATCTGATCCTTTAGCTCTTTCGAAAACATTATGGTCTCGTACGATATCGATCTTTTCACATTCAGAAAACCGGGTAGTATCTGGCTAGGCATTGACTTGTTAACCGGGTATAGCGACTTTGTGAACTTCGAATGCGCCATGGAGGGAAAGTCGTTCTGTCGGTCCATCAGCTCGATCAAACACGCAGTGTAAGACACCAGGGACTTTACTCCGTAAATAACAACGATGAGGAACAGGGAGAAGCCAGCCACGACGTAGTTTTTCTCGATCTTCCTCAGCAAGAGTAGTTTCTGGTACTCATTGTCAAATTCGCCAAAGATTAACTGTAATATGTTGTTTAACGGAATGTACATGCCGAGGTACAGGACAGTAGCGAAGTATATAGCAAATGCAATTATGATATGCATTCTGTACATTGATACCGTTGTGTTGATGCACTGAGTGATCCTCCGGACGTCGTAGATGGGGTTCAACATGACCAGAACCATGGCCATTTGAAAGAATAGGAACATACCGAGAACTATACAGCTGGCGTCCATTCTGCCGTTTCGGTACGATCCCCTTTTATTGTTATTTAAGTCATTTTATTTAATTTATCTTGTTTTTGGTAAATTTAAATAACCCCTGCTTGACATTTTGACACACCCAGCTTTGACTGACGACTTGTGACGTGTTCTTTTTGTGAATGTTTTATTTTTAAGTATACAGAGTACATATATTTTCAAAGAAGTTTGTGTATGAAGAGGAAGTTCCGTTCTTGAAAAATCCTGCCAAGTGCGAGCCGGACTGCACACGAATGGTTCTGTACCTTTTTTGTATTGGTGTTTTTTTTTATTATTTATTGTTAGGTATAGCGGCAATGAGAATACACACTCTAAGAATATTTCGACTGTCGTGTTTCGACTGTTTCTAATGCGGTTCATGAAATATCCACAGCTATTTCAGGTTTATTATAAAAATAAGAGAAATTATTCGGTTAAAGGGTATTTTCTCTTGTGGACAATAAAAACACTGAGGTTAGCTCCACGTGCTTCTGCTTTGTCAAGGTCACGATAGGTCAAGTAAGTAGGTGCCGTAAAACTACACAACTATAGTCCTGGCCTACAACAATGGTCTAATTTTACTTTTCATATTATTCTACAAATATGACAGATTTACCTATAGCTAGAATTTAGAGCAGTCAATTTTAGGCCAAACAGTACATATACCCAGCAATAATAGCAGTAAGGTATCATGTTTTAGAATCATGTGATAAGAAATATTGGACCATTGTTGTAGGCCAGGACTATAGTTGTGTAGTTTTACGGTGCTTGATAGTATTGGCTGACGAGTTATAAGTAGTTCAATAATGTGAACGCAATATGGTTTCACCCAGTTAAGTACTAGAATAGTGGCCCAGTATTACCAAATTCTTAGTAGATAAAAGAAATCGTTTCTCATCATCCATGAGGTACAAAATATATAGTAAGTTGCGAATAGCTAGCCGAATGCAGTTGAAAATCTGGGAGTACTGCATGTCATTAAATTCGTTCAAACTTGCTGTTTTGAGAGTTTTTTTGTGTTCGTAGTAACGGCGTCGGAACCCTGCACTGAGCACGGTCCCACATGCTCTTATTCGGTTTATATTACATTTGTGTAATGTGAACGCGTCGTAAAGCGGCTAAACGGAACGCATCCAAACTTTTACCTCTCTCGCTCGTTCGCGTGCTATCGCGCTCGCTCTCTCTTCTCCCGGCTACCGAGCGCGCCGCACGCACCACGCATCGCTTGTCCAGGTTATCCAATAAGTTTTCATTATAAGTGTTTGTACCAGTTTCTGTAACCCACAACCTACATGTATAAGTTAATGTACAATACAGCAAGTAATACGAACCTGCGTCTGCATATTACTTATACAACCACCTTCCAACACTTGTTTAATAATATGCGAATATTGTTTCTGTCTAAATAATTAGATAAACTAATTTAAGAGGTCGATTTTAACAGCCTCTGAATGTTGAATTTAATTTTTAAGATTCTAGGGTCCTAGTGATAAAGGGTATAAGTCTCCTGAGGATGAAGTGAAAAAGGGTTTAAGTCTAGTATACTCCGTTCACGAATATACCCTTTTTAAGACTGCACCGAGCAAACGCCGAGCGTCCAGTGGCGCCCTCATTACTATTACTGTGTTTTCTAATTAACTACAGAATTTTCTTGAAATTAGACGATAAGTTTTTGTAGTGCAAGTAAAAATACCATTTATGAAATACGTAACAAACTTTTATAACAATTACCCTTTGAGTAGTCAGCTTAACGGAAAAAGGTGGCCACTTTTTTCCGTTAAGTTGATAACTCCAAGGTGAATGGTTATTAAACTATGTGATATACCCTATAAAATGTGTTTTTATTTGGAGTACCAAAACCTACCGTTCGATTTCAAGGAAATGCTTTTGTTTATTAGAAAACACAATAAAAGTAATGAGGGCGCCACTGTACATCCGGCGTACGCTCGGCGCAGTCTTAAGTACGAGTATACTATACTTAAACCCTTGTTAACCATGACCCCAGAATCGTCTTATACAATTTTGATATAAAAAAAGTTAGGATATCTCATTGTAATGCAATCATGGTTAACTTAACTTAACTTGTCTTAATTAATTTGTATGACATTTGGAACACTGGGTGGTCCATCAAATTAAATAAAAACTAATATTTTACGCAGTCATTAGGGTGTTATGTAAAATAATTAAAAGAGTTACTAACTAAAAAATATTTATATTATTCATTATGAGTAACTGCCGGTATTGCAACCAGTAAATTTCCATTACACATTTCGATAGTAATGTTTTTTGTTTCAGTAAAATAACCACGTCACAATACGAGTAGTTATCGGTCATATCAAAAAGGCCAACAGGTTTTCCATTGATGTTAAGGTCAGGCGGGGTAAGTGTATGATATTTTGACGCTGTGATTTGACACACTTGCCCCGCCTGACCTTATACTTTTTAATTCTTTACAAATGGTTCTCATGAAAAAATCAGGGGCTATGTTTTGAAGGTACTTCCTCATTTTCTGCTGTATATAATACTATAACTTTATTAGACGCCATAGTCGTTTCTGACGAGGAGCAAGAGTACAAAATTGCGTGCCGACACATCATCTCGTACTCAAGCATCCTCGACATGCTGATTAAGAACTTTGTCAGCTTCACTATTAGCGCCATAAGAAACAAAGCAGTTACAAGATTAATAAAACTCAACAGGAAATTCGCTGCGAAGAACTCCTGCTCCAGCTTCAAATCCTGCACTTCTATTAACAGACTGTTGAAGTACAATTTCTCCACTACCATTTCTAGAACCACGTTTGCTACCAGACAAAGGACTACAATCTTAGTTGTGTATTTAGGAGAGATCCCAGTATATGTCAGAATCTGGTACCAAGCATTTCTGATCCATAAAGGTTCTTTTACCGGTTTTAAAAGAAAAAAAGCGATCAACATTTCTGAGAACAGAAATACACTGAGTAACAAACTGCAAACATTCGTCATCCTGAAGTTCCTTGTTGGAAGTACGAATATTATTTAAGCCTTGATTTTTTTCGGTGTACTGGTCAGAACGACTAAATCGTTTATTTCTTCTGTACTTTTTTTCACAGCTGACGATAAAAATTTCTTCAACACAGACGGTTCGTGCCGTGGTTGATGAGAGCTCACATTAGCCGAAGATGTCCATTTAGCCAGGATGTCGCTTTTGCTGACCTCCTCTGAAATCATAGCGGGATCAGAATCGGACGTTTCTTCATTGAAATTCACGTCTATTAAGTTGAAATGTTCCATCATTTTTGAGAACTCGTGAAGTTTTGCTGCAAATATAATATAATCAAACAGTCGAACAGTCACGAGGTAGAGGAACAAAGAGTAGCTGCCTAGTAAGAAGTTTCTTCTCGCATTAGTCGCGTCGATCACCCGAATCAGTTGTTGTCGTGCCGTTTCGACTGTTTTTCTTGGGGTCCTACTCTCGTTTATATTTTTAAATGGAAGAATTATACCGAACCAAAATATGAACAATCCGTACAGCGTACTCAGAATTGTAAAAAAAAAGGAATCACTTTTGTTGAATCGTTGAATTATCTGAGAAAGATATACTATATCACACACGGGGACTAGAAGCAGAAGGTTTGTAGTCATTTGAATAAAATTTAGCAGCATCAAAATAATAGTAGGTGCATCGAGGGAACAGAGAATTTCTTCCATCGTTTCATGTTTTATTCATGTTTTTTTATTTATGAAATGTGTTTGTTAGAGATACATTTTTGTTTTGTGGCATATGTCATTTGTGTTGCCACAATGATTTCGCCAATGTCAGGTTTAAGGAAGGCACACGTTTTAACGGAGAGAGTGAACAATTTCGAAAAGGATAAAGTATAAATAATGTTTAGGTTTCATATACTTACAAACAAAACCAGAATTCACATGTTTACCACTTAATCTATTTTTATAAATAAAATTATCTAATGTTTGTTTATCGCTTGGTGTGGCTTGACAATGATGACAGATCAACGACAAGGAGTGGCGTTTTTTTTTAATAATCCTTTTTACTTTCGATAGTGACTAAGAAAAACAAAAATCAAAAAAGCTCGAAAAACTTTTATTTTATCGGCTGTGTAGTGTGTCCGAATTTTCATTTGTCCAAAATCCTTCTTTTCCGTATCCGAATAACTCTCCTGAATTGTTATAAAACAAAACCAAAACTAACCTAACTACAGGTTCTTTAAACATTTTGAAAAGTGAATGGCTTCTGCGAAAAATTTAAATTCGGACAAACGAAATAGCAAACAAAACTTTTATAGTTTCGAATATAAAGGTGAATTCATTTTTAAGCTGATATCTCGAACGAATAAGAACAATACTGTCTACTAGCTTCGAAAAAACTGTGTCCATTCTTTTAGGAGCTATGATATCATAGACACACACAGATACACATAGACACGCACATACACTTATAACTTATGACATCCCTCTTTTTTGTCAAGGGTGACAAAAGAAGAAAATCGCGTTACGCCCGCGCGATATGTAGAGTGCGTCGCCTATTTCCTGTGATTGAATTCGTTATCAGCCACCCACAATACCGTATCGAAAACGAAACGTCCAACAAGATGCCTATTTACGTCGTCGATATCTGTGAAACAAAATAACGAGTCTGTACGTGGCATTCATTTTTCCCGGGTAATATAGGTTCGTTGGCTCCGTATCAGCGCTACCTGCCATTAGTGTAATCGAGAGAGCAAATCTTTCCGTCTCGCTTGTTCCGAGCCCACGTGGCCCCCTCAGGTGTGAGTGCCCTCCCAGTTGCAGTAGCGCACGTTTAAAACTGAAACGTTACAAGCTTTGGTTACAGAGATTCAAAATTGAAGCCTATTTGTTCTGCTGTTAGGGTTAAAAATAAATCAGTGTTTTATATTAGGTTGTGTTATTTTTCTATTCGACGACGCCTGTGTCGACTTATCAATTATGCTGAACTGTTGACTTTAGCGAGCACCAATATTTTCGACGCTTGCGGCTCCCGAACGGGCCCGAAGAAGCCCGAACCCGTTTAGATTTAATCTTTTAATTAATGATGGCTCGGACGGCGGCGGATCGGTAAATAGTGTTTGCTGACCCAAGTGCTAGTAATCAACCCGAGAGAATATTACAGGGCTATTTATACTGAAAAGGCATTAAAACTGGTCACGTTGTATGTAAATTTGTATGTAACGTCGGCCAAAAGGTGGTCTACGGTCGAAGTTCATTTACACTTCATGATACTACAAGTTTGATTTTCCTTTGCAATCATTTTATGACAATGACAAGTGTCAACCTTAGTGATAATTTGATCTCACAGAATCTTTTGTCAATAGTAGACCACCTTATTCCACCAACATGACATGACGTAACCGTATTTATAAACTGCCCAAGAAGTTTTTTAACGGTTTTCCACTTGCATTATGCCTGTTCAATCAAATTTAAATGAGTTTTTTTATCCAAGAGGTATTTTTACAGTCTGTTGAAGTACCGTAAAATGTTCCTACTTTGCTCCTCCATAGGTAATTAAATTATGCTCCATGGTTATATTGAGGTTATCTGTATTGTTAATAATTCTATTGCCTTCATTCACTTCGTGGCTGGATGTCTACATCAATTCTTTTCAGAAAATTTGTCATCGACTTGACTAATAATGTAACAAACGAAATAGTCACTATACAGTATGTAAACTTACTAAAACCATCTCTTTCAACCAGTTGCTAGGCTGGTTGAGGTAAGTGTTTTACCACATTTTTTGCTAGTGTGTGTCGAAATTTTTTAATTTTATCATTACATAAAAATTATAACATCTCACCTTTTTCAAAGTCGGTTAACTCTAAAAGTATCATCCCGTGTGTAAGGTTTACGTATCGTTGTTCAGTGCCCATTATAAGACCCGTATGTAATGTTTTCATCGTAACAGATTATTGAACTTGCGTTTAGTGCATTCTTTATTTAAATTTGAAAAAGTGTTAAGATTCAATAATTTATATATCCCAAGCTTATCTATCGCCTAGACATGCCCGGGTTCAAATAAATGGTTTTAGTAAGTTTACATACTGTAGAGCATAGTTACCCATAGAGGAGCAAAGTAGGAACATGTTACAGTAGGTAATAATATTTACCGTTCCTTTGATCTCATGTAAACTAAAGCCCAAGTAAACTAAAGGTCAAGTTGTTCCGATCAAGTTGAACAACATTGATCACGTGACGTCAGTTGGACAAATCCATCAATTGAAGTTTAGAATACAGAAAATCTTGGTTGTTCCGACTGTGTAAAATAGGCTTTAATGTCTTGCTGCGGGCCTAGTATGGCTGCGTCTATATCGCGTGTCAACTGTGGATAAAGCATCCGTCACTTTTTGACACGAGTATTTATTTACCTGCCAGAAGGTGACGGATGCTTTATCCAAAATGTATCACGCGATAAACGCAGCCATATTAGGCCATCTGGTTTTCAAAAGCGCGGTATCGTTAGATCGATCTTTATCAAGGAGTTTTTTAATAATCATAAATGCGTCATATTTGTATAAAAAAGTACTGCCTTTTTAGATGGCGCTGGTGTAGGCTCATTACAGCATAAAGATGTTCCCAACTAACAAAAAGTTAGTATATTTATTACTTATTGTTGTTTATTCGTTGTAGGCGGATTTGATATCGAGTTTTGGTTCCGAAACTAGGTCAAACTATAAAAGTTGTTTATCATTCCATAAATAATACTATTTTATTTCCCAAACACTACAAATATAATACGTCATTTTATATGACCTTAATATTTGTTTTTTTAACTCTGATTAGATTTATTTCATAATTTTCCCTAATAATGACTCCATTTTACATTTCGTTACTACTTTAGAAAAAACTCGTATCTGAGATTTCGAGATGTATGAATTTGGCCTTAATTCTTTTCGTGTTTAAGTTTAAAATCGTACGTCATGAAATATGAGATACGAGGTTTCATCAAAACAATGACGATTTATATATTTAATTACATGCTGATAAGGGGTTATTCTCTCAAAAACAACGGATGGGCGGACGAACGAGTGAAATCGCGGCTGCGAGTTTAGGTAGTCCCGTCAGACTGAACAAAACACATTTTAGCGCGTGCATTTTCAATTAAGCAGCCTTATACGTTCGATCCATCGGCAGAAATGATACTCAGCTGCTAAATTGAAAATGCATGCGCTAAAATATATTTTATTCGCACTGACGGGACTACTTAAACTCGCCGCTTGGACATTCACTCGTCTGTCCGTCCAACCGTCGTTGTTCAGAGAATCACTACCCAGAATGCAGACCTTTTATAGTCGCGTTGATCGCGGAAGAAGAAATTAAATAAAAATAAATCACCAGTCACTCTCACCATCCACTCGCACCTATATTTTCTGAATTTGTTTTATAAGCATAAAACACGCAGCCATTCTATAATTACGTGGGTACCTTGTTATTATAATTTTATTGCAAATTTAGTACGTGTTTGTCTACTGGTGATGTTTTTTTTTATTTCATAGAGGCTTTTGTACATCACATGTGAAAGTTGTATTTTGTGTCTTTCCTTTCTGTGGAATACCAGCTCTGGCATAAAAACCAGTAACATGCTGAGCAGGAATCGTTCTTTTTTTCAATGCGTAGAAATCACGATTTACCTAGAGGTTCATTATGAAGGGAGGTTTACCGTTTAGGTATGAATAAGGGGTTAAAATTTTATTCTAATTCAAGGGTACGAAGTCGCGGACGTCCTTTAGTTAAAACATATCTGTGACTGAAGTGAAAAAGGATACAAGTGTCCAGAGGTTTAGGTGCAAAACGGTACAAGTCTAGTATACTCTGTACATGACGTTTTCCTTTTCTTATAGAGCTACATCGACTTGTATCCTTTTTCACTAGAACCACAGTATAACAGGAGTGTCTGTGATGTGATTTAGCATTGCATGCAATAAGTTGCATAATGTAAAGCCCCTTTAAGAAGTTAGATGACAGTTTCCTGTGTTGAGTCTATTTCGTATGCACTTTACTAAGCCTGGCTTTGAACGTCTTTAAACACTGCCACCGACTAGGAATGAAATATAAATTAAACGCACCTGGTGAGTCCGTGGCGGCGAACGTCTTACAGAAGGGCTCAACGTCTTTACACATTATACACACACAGCGGGAACCCACATGTGCTCACAAAAGTTTTGCCCGTGTCCGTGACGTCATTATCTTTGGGACGTGACTCTAAAGAGCTATCTCGGCTCACGCTGTATAACAAATGTGGCTTTGGTTTGTTATAATCATATTTGCAAAGGGTGTTCTGAGAAGTCGTTGCGTTTTATGGGCTTCGCATTCGAGATCGAAATTTACGCTTTCCTTTTTAAGGAATTAGTTACGTTGAATTTCATTTCCTGTAAAAAGCGTTGTGAATAAGTTATGAATATCCTTTATGTAATACTGGGGTTCTAATGTTTCATGATCTAGGATAAACATATACTTCTTGTCGACATTACGATTCTCCGCGTGCGACCTTTAGGTTTTGTTCGAAAAATATTCAAATTGTGTTTGTCTGGAGCCGTTCCTTTGTGTGTTTATTTCTTAGATCTGTAAAATGTATTCATCGGAATACTATATATATGTAGAAATACTATGTATACCATGAACGTATTTTTGTTTTCCCCTATTTAATACTTAGGTATGATACAGGCCACTTTAGATGATTTTGCTTGACTAGCCCTAATAAGTCTAGGATGAAAAACCCCAGACATATTTTGATCATTACTAATAAATGGGATGCTTTGATGTCGTAACAAATTGTAATTTATTCCTGTTTTAATAGCAATCATTGACAAACTTTCCAAGACACAAGATAAACAGAACATCAATCAGGTTATCCCTGAATTCATAAAAAACGTGTAGGCTGTTAAAAAGTTTCAAATAAGGTGCAAAAATTTAAAATTGGTTTTGTCTACACAATATTGTTTCTTACATTTCGTGAACATGAATTGTTGTTGCTGTATCTTTGGTAGTTTGTATATCGTCTTTCTTCCTTCTTTCTCACGTTTCTTTCTATCGACTTGCAATGGAGTTGCCATAAGCTGTCGACGCGTTTTGTCACCTCCTTACGTCAATCCTATATGTTTTTTAAATTTTCGAAAACATTAACTTAGCATTATGCATCTTGACTGAGCTAACTGGGTGTTATTTTGACGTTCAACGATTGCCTCTATGTAATAAAGGCAAAAGGATCAAGTTATGATTGCCGTTGCTTACCTAGGGCGGATAACTCATGGAGTGGTGCGATTTTCATTTTTGTATCATGCTGTAGCTGCAGCTACGTACAGACGCGGTGCCGCGGTTGCGTGTGCCAAGAATTATCTACAGCGTGGTTCAAAATATTTAATCCGCCAGACCGCGCGGTGCGACACGACGTCACGGCGAGCGCTCCGTGTGTTACTCGCCTAAGGGTTGACTTTTCACTCTTCAGAGTCCTCAGATAACATTCTATGGCAGATAAATGATCTCTAATCTTGTTAATAATTATAACACGGGAAAGGAAAGCCATTTAACAGACAGTTATGAAAATTTAACCCTAAGAGGTGAACGAACTTCTTATTAGAAATGATTGATGATAAAGAAATGAATCAATAACCGTTAAGATGACTAGCATAGAAACAAGCTCAACTATTAGTCGAGGTAAAAAACATCGTCACTTTTCGACTCTATTTCAACGCTCTTAAGGTCCAAAAGTGACGAACCTTTTCTTACTGTGACTATATACATACACGATAAATATAATAGAGTAATTACAAAAAGAGATCCCTGTATCCAAAAATAAACTAAGATATAATGCAGTTTCAATTTTGAATTTGCAAAACGTGGTTTATGCGATTGATTGCCGTCCACGCGTTTAAAAAACAACACCCTTATATTTGCCCCAATTTTCTAATTCTCTAATCTATTGCTCTATTTCAGGTAAGTACCGACCGTCGTCAAGCGAACCCGCGTCGAAACGGTAGGCCTAATGCATGTTCAATTACTAACAGTTAAATTACTAAAGTTCGTTATCTAATTTGAAAGTTCTGTTTATTTGGTATAACAAGGGTGAGCGTAGTTTCGGGTAGTTTTTTTTTCAATATTGGTATTCACGTGTTAAAGGTAACCTTTATGTGACCATGGTTATACGTAGTACACATTAAACTTTATTATAATCACGAGGTGTTAGCGGCAGAGGTGTGGGGATACACTGCGAGACAACAATGGGGACACTGCTGTTCGGTGGTAGGTTAAAAATAAGATAATTTGTCTAAAGCAATTTTGGACCTCCTTTTCACTTTATTTCAGCTCATAATTATTTATTGCTTTTTTTCAGCCGCCTTTACTATCCTCTTAAGACTCAACGTGATAAATTTAAGCCATTTGTCAAAGTGATTTTTGACATTAGTTGACCGAGACAAGATTCCTTTTCGAACTAACGAAATTCGACATGGGCCTTACGAGGCTATACCTAACAGATGCAAGCGCTGTTAACATTTCTGTTTTCTATCAACTCAAATTGAATTAAGTGGACCCAAGCTTCGACGCGATCTGCCATCAGCTTCAAACTTCGTCAATCCTATACATTTTGCCGATGTTCCAAAATTTGTATTTTATAATAGGTCCTGTATTATTTTTAAAGACAAAATGTCATTTCCTAAATCATTCTACCGCCAACCATGGAGGTATTAACAATAGTTACTTATGCTAAAAGAGAGAAAGAAAGTGTTGAATATATGACGAAAATTAAACCTTACATAATATTTGTCACCCAGCCAGGCACGCACTACCACTACCACCCTGTATATCTCACGCTCGCAGCAAATTCAAATTTTGCTCACTGTCTTTGAACATTAAACCTGCTTTTTGAGGTGCTGAGATGAAAACTATTGAAAATTATAGGCACTGTTGCTCAGTACCTTTACCATGAGTAACAATTGCCGTACTCGCTATTGAGTCGAATGCTCTATCCCTTCCACTCTATAAGAATACTTGTGAGGTTTGTGAGGGACAGATCTTTGACTCGGGTCCATATTGGCTCATATAAAATTGGTCTTTCGAATTTTTATACAAATAACGATTTGTGACTATACTCATTATTACTCCGAAAAATTTTGCTCATACTTTTTAGTTCATACTTTTTTAAGTCATAATCATCGCAACTCATAATGCATGTTTTCAAAAAACTGATACTTTTTTTAGATTTTTATAAATCTAACCTTACCTAACCTAATTTTATCTACACGTAAGATACTTGAGAAATTCTGGTTCCATGAATATTGGCGTTATAAGTACAGACGATAATAAGTTCCGATCATTAGTATAAAAAAAAAATGAAGAGTATGAAGAGTGAT
This sequence comes from Acleris laterana, assembly GCA_963966035.1. Lineage (NCBI taxonomy): Eukaryota > Metazoa > Arthropoda > Insecta > Lepidoptera > Tortricidae > Acleris > Acleris laterana. The sequence continues at coordinate 15,379,029 of OZ014455.1, forward strand.
CATTACCTAGGTTGTAAAATTAATTTTGGCGCACGCCCCTTTGACTCGCTAGCGAGTAGGTTAATTCGTTAATTGAATACAAAACGGACACAATCCGAAATGAGTCAGTGTTGCATTTTAAAATTAGAACCGGTTGGAATACGATTTTTAATGGAAGAGCAAATTATTTTGTAATGTGTCCGTTTTGTATTCAATGAGCGAATTGTAACTCATGGTAAGGGTACAGTTGTGTCTATCTTATTCTAAACTGCACGATCCTTTCACTTTTCCCAGACGGGTCGATAGTGCTACGCTCGCCCATTCATCTGCCTGCACTACTGAGCCGGCTCACTTTGTACCTATGAGGTTATGTCTCGCTCTTTTAGCACCCATTGGTGCGCGACAGCGGACTTTGAACTACTAGGCTTAAGAGAGCACGGTTCGAATGCGTTGAACTGTTCTGGATTTCTTTAGGAACGAGCTATTTTATAGAAATTGATGAAAACTAGAGCAATTTGTATACTTAAAATATAAATAGTAGGATTGATTTTAAAATGACGATAGCGAGGCTAATTTGTTATGATAGTGAAGGTTTTTAACTGCTCCAGCTTTTCAAACAACATGCTACCTTGGTCTAGAGCGTTTTTTTAAATGTTGTGCATGTATTGCTACGTTATATTAACGATTGGATATCAAGTTTAAGTATTGCCAAAGAACGAAGGTGTACCGCAAGGTAGCGTTCTTTGCCATATCATTAAAACCTCTATTATAATGAGTAATAACTTACGCAAGTTACCATTATTTGTTTATTTGTATTGTAAAAAAATGCTGTAGACCAAGCGCCAAAGTGGTATGTTCTTTCAAAAGCTGACAAAATTAAAAAAATCACGACATTATATTTAATAAAATACTCTGCAACAAAACATAAAGCATGGTACCAAAAAAACATAAGAGCAGGATTAGAATCGTTGTTGTTGTGAAGTTAAATAGGACTCACCTCAGCACGTGCTGCAGCCGGAGCCACAGCGCTGGTTTTCAGCTGCCGAACCCTGGTGTCCACCTATGGAGATAAAAAATTGTGAATCTAGCGTAAGTAATGTATATTGTCTATAAGGGTATAAATGTGCAAGAACAAAAAAAAAATATAGCTATGTGATCAACTTAGCATAGAGGCATTCCATCTTAGTCCTCAGGGTTGGCAACACATTTGCAGTCTTAGGATTGCATTGCAGTCTTGTGAATGCAAATGTATATGGGTCACAGTTTCCACTTACCATCAGGTGGCCTGTGTGTTCGTTTGTCTTCTCTATGCCATAAAAAAAAACTTATTATAAATCAATGAAATACAAAATGATGACGGCACTATCGACACTTTACACGTTGGAACAACTCTGCCACCATTCCATTCGGAGGTTGGGTTTTGTGACGAGAAACGTTAGGGACTTTCGCAATTCCGGCGTCATCAAACTTCTCTATACAGCTCTAGTTCGCAGCAAACTAGAGACTAGTAGCTGCGTCTGGAGTCCTAGCGAGGCCAAGCACAAACTCATGCTTGAGAAGGTCCAGAAAGCGTTCTTACGTTTTTTGTACAATAAAATGTATGGGTATTACCCATAAATGTACCCGACTAAGTTTTTGCTTGGTGTCCTGGGCTTCAACTCCCTGGAGGTGCGCAGGGGGTGCGAGCGGTTCAGCATTACGTTTAAGGTCCTGCGTAATAAGATTCATAGCACCGAACTGCACAATATTCTCAGCCGCATCATCGTGCCTCCCAATAAGTCCCGCCGGCGTGCATGCCTACAGCTGTCGGATGGAGCGGGAGCGCGTGCGACCGCTGCGCGTCGCCACTCACCATTGTGCGACATGATCGCCTCACTCAATGGGCTCCTGCGTACGGAACCCCAAGTGGATATTTTTATTGACCACTGGTCCAGGTTAATGTCCCAAAGTCGGGCGTATTGTGAGATGCGTTGAAAATGATTGTGCGTGAATGTTAGTGAAGAAATGGGTGTTTTAATGTGTGAGAAAGAGTGTGTATGAATGTGGATTAACTGTTTTAGGTATAATAAATGCATGATATAACTATAAAAGTCCACTATACATATGTTGGCAAGTGTAATTGGTGTAAACCGTTCTTGTTCAATAAATAAATAATAATAATAATAAATTCTTCTCCATGTTAAATATCTTCTATGTTATGTCCATTGACTGTGTTTATGTCTTCATTCACAGCTATTCTCGCTTTAAGTATCCCTTAACGCTTAACCACCGTACGCGCACTCTAAACTACCTACACTATACAGTAATGCCCTCCTAGGTCAATAAGCAGTATCTTAAAATCAACCATTAAAGCAGATTCAATTCTATGCCGTTAATAATAAGGTTGATATTACAACAGGAGGCTTGTCTTAGTTACTGCGTTTTTGCTTAGAACGAACGGGTTTGGAGTCGATACATAATCGCTTTTAGCTTGTTTATCTTCTAAACTACTTCAAACACTATAAAACCGTAAACTCCAGCATCTCCGCCCAACTCTCTTTGACCAAGCAATAAAAGACCCTCTTCCATAATCAATTAGGCTCTATTTGAACACTTCTTCGTACGGTCAGGCAAAGTAACATTTCGTAAACACGGACGGAATTAAAGCGGGCAAAGAGACGGGGCAAACTGAATTAGCCCGGGCCCTGCTCGGGCAAATTTAGTTTAGGAGCTGAATTCGTTTTTTCAGGTAGAATTCGGTTGGGAATTAGGTAACTATGACGTAGGTGATGAAATGGCAGCTACAAATCGTCGGGGATGTCGTATACATAATTATACACTCACACAATACTGCCCTCCTTACAAAAAAGAGCGTATGTCTCATAGAACCCCACATGTTTTAGTGACCTCATTTCTTAACACTGCGCCGAGCAAACGCCGAGCGTCCAGTGGCGCCCTGATTTACTATTACTGTGTTTTCAAATTAACTAGAGAATTTTCTTGCAATCAGTCGATAGGTTTTGTAGCGCAAGTAAAAACACAATTTATGGGATACGTTACTAACTTTAATAACAATTGCCCTTTGAGTAGTCAGCTTAACGGAAAAAGGTAGCCACTTTTTTCCGTTAAGTTGATAACTCAAAGGTGAATTGTTATTAAACTATGTGAAATACCCTATAAGTTGTTTTTTCATTTGTAGTACAAAAACCTACCGACCAATTTTAAGAAAATACTTTAGTTTATTAGAAAACACAGTAATACAAATGAGGGCGCCACTGTACATCTGGCGTACGCTCGGCGCAGTCTTAAGATAGGGGGTTTAATTTACTTTGACTGTCAAATTGCACATGCGTCCTTTTAAGGAGGGCTGAATATACGCGCGTGAGTTGAATGCCGAGCTTAGGAATGTGCTAGTACGGGACGGCGCTAAACAGTGTAGTGCACACTTCACGCGGGAGAGGAGAGGCGTGGCGCCCTTCACCTCAGGCCCCGACTGCATTTAATTCGCGTCGCGTCTTTATTTTTTTATTAATGGTTTTATAAAGATCAATTTATTCAATCAATTGGCCACATGAGGGTTCTATTACTCATCGGTAATTTGGAGGGCCGGTACAGACGGACTGAATTTGAGCTGAAACCCAACTGCAAAATGGCAGTTGGAGGGCAGTTCTGATGCAGTTCACGGAACTGCATTAAAACTGCAAACTAACTGCGCAGTTTGCTTGCAGCAGTCTACGTAAGTGGACTGCGCAGTTGGTTTGTGAATTGTAATGTGGTGTTGATGTGTTTATGAAATTATGATATACAATCACAATGGAAATAAACAAAAATAATAATAAAAGTGTAGTAGGTTTAGGAAAAAAACGTCTACGTTACAAAGAGAAAACAGTCCGAAACCAAAAGTTTGTTTTTGTTGAATATTTAATAACTGCAAAGTTAACAAGTGCTTACAACTTACAACATTTGGGGTTCATATAAGCTGCGCGATGTATACTTAAATGTCACAGAAACTAGAATTAATCACGTAAAATAAGTAGTCACAGGCAAAAATAATCTACAATCTTCCGTTAATTTAATCATTACATATACGTAATTATAAGTACCTACTTCGGTGATACCTAATCAAACCAGTCCGAGCATGCCAAAGGGTAGGGCTGAAATACCTTAACCAAAATACCTCAGCGTATTCTAAAAATGCTTTTGTACAAATATAAAATTACCCCACGCGGTATTGTACGAGTGGGAGTTCGGGGTGTACCATTTGAATATAAATGAACTTTCCAAAGTGCGCATACATTTTTATACTCCGATCCTCTTATTACAATATCTCAGTTGTTTTGTCTGAAGCTCCGAAGGTATTTGAACTTTATTTGCGCGGGTGTGGAGTTTATTGTTCTGTTTCTGTTGCGGGACCGCAGCGGGTTGTTTGTGTGGTGAGGCCTTTGCGGGTGCTGTGGATTGGCGAGGAATTTTGTGGCGTAATGATGATTGTTTGTTGTAATCTTTAAAGAAACGTTTTAAATTATACAAGCTTATCAGTGACTCTTTTTTCGTATTGTATTTTATTGTTGTTTTCTAAGGGAAGGTTTACATACATACATACATTAAATCACACCTGTTTCCCAGAGGGGTAGGCAGAGACCAGTGGCATAAAATTAGTTCAAATCACTCTTAAACCTATCCGTCATCTTCATGATTTTCCTATACTTTCCTAGAGGATATTAAATTTTAAAACAGTTGAAATGGGTTGAAAGAGATATACACATCGATAGTGAGTGGACGGGTCGGAAGGGGCCGCCCTAGGCGTACTTTTTCGAGTCAAATCGGTGAAATACTGGAAAAGGGCCGAATCTTAAGTACCCGAAACCGACGTGCGTGCATGACTCGATGTATGAATGTGGAAGAAGCGAAAGAAATTTGTCAAGATCGTAGCAAGTGGAAAGAAGTGGTCTCTGCCTACCCCTCTGGGAAACAGGCGTGATTTAATGTATGTATGTATGTATGTTGAAATGGGTACAGTCGAGTTCACAAACATTTGTACACTTTAGTACCTTGTATATTTAATGTCAATGGTCACAGCGATTAAAGTGACAAGGTATTAAAGTGTACACATATTTATGAACTCGATTGTACTTATGTCAAAGACTTCAAAGGTTGTATTCCGCATGCAACTTCTATCTTATCTATCTTAATCATATTGTTAACGTTAGGTTAGCTCGTACTGACTATCTATTACAGTAAGATGGGTCAAAACAAAGTGAAATAGGCTTCTGCTCTTTCTAATACATCAGTTTCTACAATGTTCAGGACCAAAATGTATTTTATTTCAAGTTTCATGCAAGTGGTACATTCTACTACAAAGGGATTATTATAATGCAACAAGGTGGAAAATGGATACACACACACACATCTCTTTGTAGTCGACTCGTACTAAATTGACTAAAACGTTTCTTTAATACTTATACAATTTTAGTAATAATAGTTTAAAATTTGCAAAACCTAAAGGTATTTTCATACGAGTAGCGGCAACAGAGCGTTAACACACATCAGAAACGCAAAACCCGCGCCACGTTACGGAAGCAGTAAAAGCGGACACAAAAGCGCGACGCTGCTCTTACGCTCCGCTGGCGCCACGCTGGCTGTGTGACGATTTATACTCTGTGACTCCGATCAATACACTATTTATAAAAACAACATGGTCAACATGGTTACATGGTTAACTTCTGCACAACTCATTTTCAATGCCTATAGTCACGAGGGCCTATTGCCTAACGTACTCGCAATCGCAATCGACTTCAAAGTGAAACAATTGACAACATTTCATTTTGGTGACACCTGCAAATTACTATACGAATCGAAAGGGTTTTCCCTCCTGAACACGGCAAAATATTTATTTAGATTTATTTTTCTTTATTTTCAAAATTACAAGAAAGTTAATAAAAATATCGAGTTTTACCAATATTATGCCTGAATAGATATAATACCATTGCCTTTTTCACGAGAAAAAAAGCTGTCATACTTCAAATTAGACATTGACACTATTGACAGATGGATAGAGACTTAGGGCCATTTGCACGCAGAATTTAACCCTGGGTTAAGGCACTAACTCGAGTTAGTAGACGTCAGATTCATACGATAACTGTCATTTTAACTCGAGTTAGTGTCTTAACCCAGGGTTAAACTTTTCGTGCAAGTGGCCCTTTATCGGTTGACATGATACTTTTTTATATACAGATTGGACTAACGTAATATGTCCATTGTGTCGTAGAAATGAAGTTACGCCCTTTTAGAATAAGTAGGTACATCTTAATAAATTAATAATAAAATAATTATTCATTCTAGAGAAAATTTAAAACTATTAGTGTCTTTCTCCTTCCAAACAGTATCTATAAAACGAATAAAATTAAAGTCTTGAAATAATGAAATCTTGTCAATTGTTTTCGCCTTCAGACTGTCAAAATGAAAATAATTGCGATTGCGAGTGCGTTTGGCAATAAGTCTGCTGTTCCTCATCGATTTCGATGACGTTGACCATGTTTTTTTTTATAGGTATACAACTTATTTTCTAGCGTGAACTGTAATGGGTCAACTCTATTGCATCACTTACGATAGAATATTTTAAGACTAAGTTTGGTCTACCCCAACTTAAGACTGCGCCGAGCAAACGCCGAGCGTCCAGTGGCGCCCTCATTACTATTACTGTGTCTTCTAATTAACTAGAGAATTTTCTTGGAATCAGACGAAATGTTTTTGTAGTGCAAGTAAAAAAACAATTTATGGGATACGTAACAAACTTTAATAACAATTACCCTTTGAGTAGTCAGCTTAACGGGAAAAAGTGGCCACTTTTTTCCGTTAAGTTAATAACTCGAAGGTGACTTGTTATTAAACTATGTGATATACCATATAAGTTACAAAGGGTAATTGTTGTTAAAGTTTGTTACGTATCCCATAAATTGTGTTTTTACTTGCGCTACAAAAACGTATCGTCTGATTGCAAGGAAATTCTTCAATCAATACAATAATAGTAATGAGGGCGACACTGGACGCTCGACGTTTGCTCGGTGCAGTCTTAAGCAATAGCCTCTCAACTCTCAAGTCAAAGACGATGTGGGTTTTAGCACCTAGAATACCGGCCCTGGCTGATAGACATTTGCAACCATGAGATTGTTACGAGATTTTTCTTATAAGATGAACTAGAAGCATACATTGTGAAAGTATAATTTTGAGTATATGTATTGCTTTTTACTATGCGAATACACCTTCATCTAGGAGTTATCCTCTAGTGTAATGGCAATATAAAAGAGCTTAATACACATCCGTTTTTTTTTCCCCAACACATCGTGTGAGCCTCTTGCAGACTTTTTTTGTGACGATTTGTAACTCAAGACGAGTGCTTAACTGCCACGAGCAGTGGCTTTTCGCTTGCATCGCAGTTGATACACACTACACATCGTCTTATGAGCCGAGGCGGGCTACTGAAGCGCGAGTATACAATGACAGTTGTTGATTGTTAGGGCAGTAACTTACACCGTGTAACGAAGCCTTATCGCCATATTCAGCCATTTTAGAGAATGTTAAATCGTTCCTTTTTCAAAGCATTACACCTGACTACCACACTCAGACACGTCAATTTAATGCTTGTTTAGTGACGTGTTGTCTTGTTCTATTACTATAGCAAAAAAAACAGCATCCTTAATCAAGCATTAAATTTAATTGATGTCTCTGAGTGCGGTAATTAGTCCTCAAAGTTAGAGTTAGAAACTTATTTGCAGTCTTAGGACTGCAGTCTTAAATATAATATTCTAGTCCTGAATCTAGTGGTTACTAGGGTCCCATTTAGTACCAGGTAATCTGTGAGCTTGATTGCTTTCTTTTGGCTATAAAAAACTATTGTAACGGCGGTAAGAACTCGTTAATGAATCCATCTATCTATCTACGTAAATAGAAATGAATCGCCGAAATGTACGTCCGCATAACTTCCGAAAGGCTGTACTAAATTGGATAAGTATTTCTTTTCAGGGTTCCGGACAAAAAATTAAACTGCGGTATTCTTTTACGATCACTCGTGCGTCTGTCTGTATGTCCGTCCGTCTGTCACAGCTGATTCGCTTTGAATCTACTGTACTAATTTAGGTGAAATTTGGTAGGATGGTGTAATCGTACGATACAAACACAGATGCGCAAAGTAAATATTTTTTATTGTCAAATAAGGTTCATTTTCGCGGCACAAATCAGGAAAAGGTTTTCAAACGTTACTGTGTCATAAATCAAATGATGGGCTCTTTATGAGGAAAAAATTCTTCTTTAAAAAATTACGAAATTTAGTTCATTGCAACTTTACAGGAAAACCAAAAATAATTCTACCAAAAAAAAACGTATGTACGGAATCCTCTCCACGCGAGTTCAAATCGCACTTGGACAGTTTTTTGTTATATTCGTCATTATCAGGACAAGGTTAATATGAAAGACAACTCCACGAGGAAAGTCGAAAAACTTGAAGCGGGGGCAAAACCGTTACTATGTATGTAAACACTTTATTGTACACAAAAAAAAAGAAACAGAAAATCTAATACAATACAGAGTTAGAATGTACAAACGCGAACTTATCCCTTTAAGGGATCTCTTCCATCTAACCTTTGGGTGATTGAGTAAAATAAGAAAGCAGAATGCGGCAGACATTATTTAGTACAAAACAAAGTTAGTTAGTTAGTTAGTTTTACCTGAAACCAAATATTCCCACCAATAAACAACTCACGCGCTGCCGCTGACGACTATTAATTAAAGTGCGCAATTTATCAATTAATACGCGTCAAGGGACAAAGAGGAGCCATTGTAATTGCAGCGTGTGAGGGCTCTCGAGTAATGGGTCTTGAGAGCTGTCACTCAAGACCAGATAATTGCTTCGAGTGCCATTATCGGCCGTGAAGAGATTGATGGCCGCATATATTGTTCAAATTTTAGCGGACGCGGAGTATACTTGAGACTGGGAAGCGTGCAGGTTACGTTGGTAGCCTTTTAATTTTACAAACAAAAGAGATGATAATTTATATACAAACGCGAACTTATCCCTTTAAGGGATAAGTTCATCGTACATAATACCTTTAAACGAGTAATTCTTGTATTATATCATATACTCATACATTATAATCTAAATCTCGAAAACGGCTGCAACAATTTTCATGAAATTTATGTTTCGAAAGCGATAAATCAATCTATACTCGAAAATCTAATTTAAGACTAAAATCCTAACCTCAACGGGCGCACAGACGCTGTGATTACTGCATTTTGGTTTAAGTGTAGGTATTTTTATCAACAAAACTTACCCTAATATTACTGGTTACACTAGGTCTCATTCATGTTTTTATGAAATATTGTTAAAATAACGAAATTGTCCATTTAAATCCATCTAACTAGGTAAACTTACCAAAAAAAAAACCGTCCGTTCTACCTTCCTAAGCAAAAACGCAGTAAGTAAGATAAATCTCCTGTAGTAATATTAACCTTGTTATCAACGAAATAGAATTGAATCTGCGTTGGTGATTGAATTTAAGATACTGCTTATTGGCTTACAAGGGCAGACTTATAGACTGTATTTTTTATGCAAATGCATTTCAATCTTAGAGTGGTGGCCACATATTGTGTAGCCGAAGACTGTCCAATGTGTTCTACGAGTATGTTATATTCAATGTCATGAAGTAATCAAGACGGGGTAATGGGGACTGGGGTGATGGGGACTGGGGTAATGGGGACTGGGGGTATTAGGAACTGGGGTAGTGCGAAGTGGGGTAATAGGGACTGGGGCAATGTGGAGTATTGGGCGAGGTTATCTCCACTGACAAGTCTTGAACCATGGATTGCGCTACAGCAATTCATTAAAAAAAAACAGTGATACGATTCGTGCGAGTGATATATTTTGGCAAGATATTAAATAAAGCTGGTATTTCTGCCTGGAGGTATGACGATGGAAAGTTGATGGCGGAAACCCTTTTGGAAAAGCATTTCATATGATCCTAGCAACCAAATTTTCCTATTTAATTTGAATGTATAAAAAAATATTGCATAATATGTACCCAAAAGAGTATTCAGTTTCACCTTTAAACGTTAACAATTTCCCTGTTATGTTGTTTTATTGTTGATTTAAAACAATTGTAATTAAAAACAAAACCAATTACAAACCCCACCTTCAATGTTAATGAAGAAAACGAAAACCTTGAAATAATACTGAAACAATTACTTCAGTCCCCTACTTATAATTCAGTCTCTTTGAATACCAGGGAAACAGAATCCATCAGGAGTTGATATAACTTTGTTTAAGGAAAAAGTAGGTACTGGTGCCTATTACAATGAAAACTGGACTGTAAAAGTAACACAATAAAGATCAACGTTTACATTTATCGTTGACTCCGGTGTCTATATCACACTGGTCTAAAATGGAAAGAGACATTTATAGGGTTCCGTATGAAAAAGAAGGAAGCCAATATGTTTAGTGGCGTAAAAAAAAATTCGTCGTCGTAGCGGCGACTCCTTCGTTATATAAATCCTACTAATATTCCAACAGCGAAAGTTTGTGTGTGAGTGTGTGTGTGTGTGTGTGTTTGTGTTTGTTACTCCTTCACGCTGCAACAGCTGGACGGATTTGCATGAAATTTAGAATGGAGATAGCTTATACACTGGATTAATACAAAGGCTACTTTTTACTCCGGAAAATTTTAAAATTCCCAAGGGAACGAAGTCGCGAGCAGAACCTAGTATCTATAATATTGATGCAATAATGATTTTGTTTGTGATTGCTGCGAGCCTAATTTAATTATGGTTGTGTTTTATCATTATGGATAAACGTAGATAAAACATGTCACTTTCTGACCAGTATTGTATACTTAAGTGCGAGAGTGACAGTAACTTTATCCACAGCAGCTGTAGGTCACTAATTGGGACTCATGGAGACGAAACAAGTTTGTTTTATGACTAAAAAACATCAATCAGTGAAAAAACAATCGGTTATTTGAATCAGCACAATTCCAAAACATAAATGTTGTATATTATGCAAATAGTGAATAAAGGGCGGATTTAAAGCGAGGGCCATAGATGACTCACGAGCCACTGAATCACGACCGCAGAGAGTGAATCATGACGATGAGCGTAGCGAGTGATTCAAGTGTTAGAATCCTGAACGACGCGAGTGATTCATGGCCGATCCGAATAAATCCGGGAATAGGGGGAATGCTATAAAATCTATTTCCATCTAATTTTAACATAAAACCTGTGGCTTACAAAACATTTCATAACTTTTTAACCAACCAGAATACTACAAAAAGTGTTTCGAGTAATCCACGCCACACGCACCGGCACTCAAAAAACAATGGTGCAAAAACAAAAGGGAGAATTTTCACAAATCGTTTATCACGGACTATCATTTATCAGAACACTATAACTAGTGGGGCGGAATGGAATACATTGCTTTGGACATTCCGCCTGTTTTTGTTGCGCACTTTTTCTGTCGCCGGTCGAGCGATTATATTTATTTATCTGTATTGTATTAGAGACAAGTCCTGTTGAGTTATACGTCCATGTGCGTGATTGTTGGTTACGTTTGTTTTTAGTGGAATAGGTATGTGAACGAGAGTTGTGGTAAAATGATCATTATTAACACGTGAATAAAAATTATTTTCATCTCACTAGCTCGGAAATTTGTTTGTTTGATATCTATTGAGAAAAATTGCATTTTATCCACGTGTGAAGCAAGAGTTTTGACATTTGAAGGCAGCTTAAAAGTGCTATTTGATAGCTAACAAAACATCAATCAGTCAGCAAAACAACCACCCTTTTTAGGGTTCCGTAGTCAAACTAGGAACCCTTATAGTTTCGCCATGTCCGTCCGTCCGTCCGTCCGTCCCCAGTCTAGCTCAGAGACTCATAGTACTAGAAAGCTGTAATTTGGCATGAATGTACATATTAGTCACGCCAACAAAGTGGTAAAATAAAATTTTGAAAAATATTTTTTTTTAATGCACCTCCCCTACACGTAACGTGGGGATGTCTTTTTTTTTTCTTGCCTACCCCATAGTGTGGGGTGTCGTTGGATAGGTCTTTTAAAAATATTGCGGGTTTATGAAAATAATTTTTCGATTAAGGGATCCGTTTATGAAATATTAAGCTTTAAAGCGCTATTTTTTGTTAGAGTCAAGTGTCCCCCCCCCCCCCTACAGCCAAAACTACAAGTACTAAAAATCTGAAAAAAATCTTCAACGAAAGCGCATATAACGAATTTTAAAGGAAAACTATCACGACTAAGTAGACATGATTAGTTCCTGAGATACAGGCGATTAACGGGTTTATACCTACTAAAAATCATCTAAGACAGCGCCAAATAACTTTAAATAGAAAATTGTTTCATACATGTTGATTTTTGAGATAGTTTTTTGTGTTTGTCGTTACGGCTTCGGAACCCTACACTGAGCATGGTCCGACATGCTCTTGCCCGGTTTTTCTTATTTCCCTAGCTGTAGTGAGGTGAAAAGTTTTGTGTTATACACGGGTGAAAAAATATTTTACGTCTAGTGTGTGTGTGTGTGTGTGTTGAATCACTCGCTACGCTCAGAATTCTATCCTTTCGCTAGCTCGTGTTTCAAATGAACACTCCCAGGTAAAATACAACTTTCGCCCCTTGTATAAAAAATAACTATTTATCACACACAAATATATATGCATGGAAAGTTCTTTATTTCTACCGAAATTTATGAATTTATGGTAAAAAAACCTATACCTAAATACAATTCTCGATGAGTTTGTGATGACACGTAGATCGATATGAATTTGATTGTTCATTTTCATAAAGTAAAAAACTGTAAAAATTTACACGATCGTATTACGGCCGGTAAACGTTTGTGCATCCAAATGGGTCAGTATCGATTTTGCAAACTAAAATAGTTCGGCTAAACTGGTCTTGAAAATCCAAGCCTTGATTTTAGAAAAGGTAAAACTGCATTTAAAATCTAAAACAAAACAACCAAATCATCATAACTACCAACCGGGAATAGTTTGTGTTTACTATTTGAACTAGTTCAGTAGGTAAGGTAGGTACGGTTATTTATGACATTTCTAATATATTTATAAAAAAATGCAGCGCCATTTCACCTAGAAAGAACTCACAAACCGCCCGAAGCTACCAGGGCCTAATAACACAGTAAGATCTTCGAATTACGGTGAGGCCATTTACATTTGCGTGTACCGCCGCCAGCCATTATAATTAGGAACTAGGAGATCAGACAGCTTTTGTTCGGAATACATTTTGTGACATTGGGTAAATTTTGGTAGTGACAACGTATTTTGGTACGTTGTTTGCTTTGTGATCACTGGTAGTGATTCTTTTAACAACGACGGTCGGACGGATGAACGAGTGAATGTCCAAGCGGCGAGTTTAAGTAGGTTTAACAGCATGGTTTCTGCCGATGGATTGAATGTATAAGGCTGCTTAATTAAAAATGCACGCGCTAAAATGTGTTTTGTTCGCTCTGACGGGACTACCTAAACTCGCCACTGCGATTTCGCTCGTTCGTCCGCCCGTACGTTGTTTTTGAGAGAATGACACCCCAGGTTATTGAAAAAAAAACCGGTCAAAATAGGTTTACGATATTTGTTAGAGCTTCTTAATATCGTTCAGTTGGCTTTCTCTATCACCCTTGCACTCGCAACAGACAGTATATATTTGTCACTCATGTTCCATTGAAAAACCCACCTTTGATAAAGTCTGCAGTGGTTCACGATCTGGATCTATATAACCATAACGCCTTTGTCTTTTCTTTGGGTATAATAAGGTTAAATTAAATCTTCGAAACCCTAAAATGTCAGGTAAAGGTTACCTTAAAAACAGTTCACAAACAAATAGGTATACGAATATTTAATCGGTAAAATTGGTAAAAATATCGGACTACGCAGGTTAGTAAAAATATGCCATGATAACCCACTGTTGCTAACCAACTTAAAATCGCTTTAAATCATTAAATGAGCATTCAACATGTGTTTTTTTTCTTACACACTCACAAGAATAAGACAAATCGATTCACATAATAATCATTAAAATCAACCCACGCGTTTAGTTTTAAGAGCGCCACAAAGGAACAAACATACATACATTCGTTCATTGAATGCAAAACGGGCACATTCCAAAATAATTTGCTCTTCCATTAAAAATCGTATTCCAACCGCTTCTAATTTTAAAATGCAACACTGACTCATTTCGGATTGTGTCCGTTTTGTTTTCAACGAACGATATACGAGCCTGATTAACACATTGCCCTCCTCTTTCATCAGTTGGGACAAAAGGAATAAGATAGTAGTAATTTTTTTAAATGTTGTATCATAACAAAAGTGCTAAATATAACCACTCATAAACAAACCAATAAAAAACGGGGAAACGAACATAGAAATGACAAATCCTTATCTATAGAAATTCGGAACGTCTCACAAGGAATTCTACAATGGCGCCATTGTATTCGTAATCTATGCGTTAAGGGCGAGTTGCCAACTTAACGGCTGGAGATAAAAATAAGCAAAAATAGGGAAAATGCTAGATGTCGTGACCGGCCGAGGAAAACATCGGTCACCCCGGATTTTAATAGAAAAAATGTATTGAAAACAGTGATATTGGATTATAGGGAACTTAATTACGGAACACCTTTAAATTCGGAATAATAATTTTCCCGAATTTTCATTTTTCCGAAAATTATGTTACACTGGAGGTATTCTAGATGAAATGTACAATTTAATTGCCATACGTAGGTTAGCTTAGGTTTGATTTATAAGCGATAGCAAAAAGTTTAATAAAAATACTTAATTTTTCTTATCCTCGCTCAATGCAGCTCTCCTATTGGTGGATTTTTTCCTCGCGCGCCCCTCCGCTACCTCACTTCGCTCCAGTGGACAGGCAGCCTAAGAAGCACCGCCCGCGGCACTACAACTCGACAAAGTTACCTTATGAAAGTTTGAACGACACAATGTAAATAAACACAAGTCTTATACCTCCTCTCAAACTCGGGCCTTTGTCGGGACCGAGTTTTATAATAACACCTAGCTCTTCCGCTCGACGGGAATTGGATTTTAATCTAACCGAAATACTTTTATTTCAAAGTTAAAATAAACCAATAACAAGTTTTTTTTTAAAGATGTTCTGGAAAAAATCATGCGTTTTATTAGAGGTTTGTCTAAAAAGTATACTATTTAGGGTTCCGTAACCGAAGGCTTGCCTAACGGGGCTCTAAAAATGTGCCTACGCTGTCCGTCTGTCCGTCTGTCCGTCTGTCCGTCTGTCCGTCTGTCCGTCTGTCCGTCTGTCCTTACTTCAAATAGCTGTATCTTTTGAACCGTTTTTAGAGTTAGCTGGAAGAGATCCCTTAACGGGATAAGTTCACCTATGTATTTTTTTTCGTAATCTTCATTGTATTGCTTTTGTTTTTCTTTTGCACAATAAAGTGTTTACATACCATACTTCAATGGCGAGTTGTTTTTTTTTTCAGCATACGTGTTATTATGGCGGATTTAATAACAAATAATTAAAAAAAAAAACATATCGAACGTCCCAATCCCAATACATGAAACGTGTGTTGTAGTATCGTAAAAAGTGTAAAACCTACAAGGTCAAATTTAATATACCTAGTAATTATGGTGGGGAAAAACAAAAATACTAGAAAATGGTACAGTGTGAGTTGGGCTTGGGCTGTTTTGATTCGAAATCGAATTCTAATCGGTGTATATCGGTAAATACCTCCTGCGCGGCGGTACGGAACCCATAGTGCACGAGTCCGACGGGACTTGACCGATTTTTATATTTTTAGTTCATTCTTTACTGAAAAAATGAATGAAAAAATTACTGCTAATTGCTAAAGATCTTTCCACGCATGGTCTTTTCTACGTCACAGGTAGTGATAAATCAAAAAAAACGTTATGGTTATTTTAAAGATCTATCCAATACAACACATTCACTTATCAAATAGCTACGTACGTCCGAAAATACTGCGTGACTTACGGATAGAATAGTGATACAGACTTATGTGGACATGACTATGAGTTCCGTTTTTACAAGTTATTATAACGTGCACTATGTAAGGGTCAAATCTTGCAAGTTAAATTTGACCAATTTCCCGGTTTCCGATGACGCTGAAAATTTGCATACGCCGAGCTGGTCTGATGGAGACTCAGGGTGACCATAGGAACTCCAAAATTACACATGATAAACCCGTGTCGTGTACGGGCTTGTTAGAATTGTCGTGACGAGTAGACCACTGTGCAAAAATAAGTACAGTCGGCAACAAAAGCTGGTTCCAAAAATGATTCTTTTTGACACAAACTTATTTTATTTGACCACATAACCCTAAAAAATACCGGTACCGTTGATCCCTAAGGTTAATCAAAATTAAACATCAATCCAATTGTTTGATCAAATTTTGATTCCGTTTGTTGATAATTGAATTCTACCAATTCGCCACGCATATGTTGCTGCGAGCAAAACCAATTTCAAATACTAAGCTGTCTATCATTGTCATACGATAAAAAAAACACATAGGTTTTAATATTGTTATGATTCGAACATTTTATTTGCCAAATACTAGTAAATAGTAGTAGTATAGAAGTAGTAGTCGGTAGTGGTATTATGTGCAAAGTTCGTCCGAATCGCTACCACTATATCTTTGAGGCCACAAGTGGCTTATCGCTTACATAAACGATTTTCGAAAATAAATTGACTTAGGCACTCGACGCGACCGTCTGACAGGTTACGTCATTTCTATACATTTTGGAAAACGATACCGAACGCCGAATGCATCTTTCCTTAAACCCACCGTCAAGCAGCAGTGTTCGCATTTTTGTTCCGTTGTGGGGTAACACAACCGGTGATATTACTAGCATAAAGTCATCTCGACTCAATGCTCGTCTCGAGATGCGTCAAAAATTACAGCTTTATATGGTTTGACGTTTATTTTGACGTATCATGTGACGTGCATCTCAGCCAAGATGAGTTTATTAATACGGCCGTTAAAATTTGGAAAAGGAATCGTTGAAGGAATCTCAAGGAAATGTGTCTCAGGGTTGGGTATGCTGAATCACTTTGGTAGATCTATTTGCAAATCATATAAAAAATTATATATTATATATTTTTTCAAATCTTTACATTACGGTAGAATCTCGGCCTCACGAGTATGCTCATTGATGATGATGATGATCTTTCCGACCGTTTTCGGCCATGGCGACCACTTCGACTCCTAGTCAGTCGGGCGCTAGTGCACCTAAAGATGGCTTACTCGTATGTAGCCGATCTTCGCAGCGAACTCCCGTGCGCACTGAGGGCACGTGAGTACGCCGCTTACATAATTGTAGTTGATGTCAGCGGGCGGACGGGCCTTCACTTCATCGCGTTTAACGTCGAGGTCAGCTTTACGCTGCTCCTCGAACTCGCGGACTTGCCTCCTCACAATCCCGCGCCATTTTGGACGCTGTGCCGCCAAACCTTCCCACAGAGGTCTCAATGTTGCATCTTTTCATATGCCACTTCTGAACAGCTTTGTAACAGAGGAGTTTTCCGCCATGCTTCCGCTTACCCTCCTATGCTCATTGACTTGTCATAAAAATGCACGATGCAAGTAGCTGTACACAGTAACTACACATTACATCTACCTATAAGTTGACTGTGTGACGTGTGAGCATTACCTTATAACCATGACGACACGATATGCCATAACGCCAAGCTGATAATGAACCCTGTAATTGCTGGTATTCTGTTACGTCGCCCTAGCCAAAGGAAGGGTTATTCTTACTCGCTACCCTTTTAAATTAAAGTCCAGTAGAGTATTAATGCCGTTTATAAAGTTAATTGTAGTAACAGCTTCGGAACCCTACAGCAAGTTCCGACATGTACTTGCCCCGTTTTTTCCTTTTTATTCGTTTGGATTTAACGTAGAGCGACACGAATCGTAAGCAACCTAAGTGATCTCTGCTCGGTTGGATTTCCTCTTCATTCAAAAGAACGTTAATTTTCTTTTGCGCTATATAGGATTCATTATAGGGAGTGATTTGAAAGATTTTTATTTTTTTTATCAGACGTAATTGTAAATTCACTAATCACTCATTCATCCGTTCCGTATTATGGTGGTTGACGACACGATTGCCTTAGTTGGTAGTGACCAGGGCCAAGATTCTAGAGGCTAAAAACCATATCGCCTTTGATCTGTTATCGTACTGTCATCGTTTTAATATTTCTTATTTCCGTGACAGTAATGGCAGCTGACGTCAAAAAATACCCTGCCCTGGGCTGACGTCATCCGCCATTAGGTACTGTTAAAGAAATAAGAGCGATCAAAACGTTGACAATACGATAACAGATCAAAGACGATATGGTTGTAAGCGCCTAGAATACCAGCCCATGGCCTCTTTTTAACACGGTAAAAACCATATTGTTTTTGACCTGTGGGGTTATTATGACCTATCTGTGCAATTCAAAAAAAAAAACAAAAAAAAAATCTTCTGTAAAATGAACTGCACAGCCATGTCATAATAACCCCCCTGTTGTTGTATTGTCAACATTTTGGTTGGTCTTATTGACTTGACAGTATTGGCAGCTGATTTAAAAACAATTCCGTAACAAGTCAAATACGATTGCAATTTCTCTGGTGGAGATGTTAATTCACCGGTTAATAAATGCTTCAAATGGGTTAAAAAGAGAGTCCTTAAGAGAATAACGTAGGTGAATGTAAGCCGGCAACGTTACGTAACGTAATTCGATAGTGCCATAATATGATATCGACGAATGAGCTGAGCCTTAATGAATATTAGAACATTATTTGTTATTGTAATTATGTATTGAGAATGTTTATGATGTTGTAATCATGGCTTACGGTAGTTTTCGCAAGTTCTGGTATGAAAATACCTCAGTATTGATAACTATCGATGTCCAAGCTTCGTTGTGTATATACTACTATTATAAATGTGTCTCTATCGTTGCAGACTAGATAGAAAGGGAGACAATACGTGCTAGCTGTGCTGGGTCAAACGCAGCGTTCGCAAATTATTAAAAATAAAACTTGTAAATTCAATATTCGAGCCACTTTTATGAAAATTAAACAATTGACGAACTCATAGCGCTTTGTCGCATTAAATTGCACCGCAATTTGTGGTCACGGTTTATAAATTCGTTGCAAGCACCATAAAATTGCACCGCAGTGTATTCGGTATGCGCTTAATATTGCTTAACGCGGTAATTTACACTGGCGTTCGCTATTATGGGCTAATCATTGTTGGTGCTTTATTGGACGTTTAGTTAGGAATGGATTGGAGCTATTTTAAGGGCTAGTGTAGAATGTTGTTGTGGGAAAAAGGATTAGTTCGCACTGCAGTAAAATTACATTTTCAAAATTGTTAAAAATGACACTTTATTTTAACGCAAGCATACCTGATTAAAAAGTACAGTCACACAAATATTATGTAGTCTGTTACCTTCAGATTTAAATCCACCGCTCGTCTCAAGAATATACAATATCTATGTAAGTTAATATAACAATGTTAAATAATATAAAGTTTTATTAGAAATGTAGGTATTATTATTATTTTTAAGATAGTGTCTTACCTTGCGATTAAATAAATTTATAAAATAGCTTTAAAAACAAAACGAAAAAAAAAATTGACAAGTTATTGTATTGTTTTTAACTCGGCTTATTATACGACAACATAATATATCAAAAGCAATATTAAAAGCCAAATTTTTGTCTAGCATTAGAAAATTATACTACAAAAATGTATTACTTATGTACCTACTATTCTGTCTATACCTACATCTAAGTGATACTACAGTAATGTACACTAGGCTACTCATGTAAATTGCTGAAATAAATGATTGATTGATAATTGATAAATATTCTTTGACCCAGTAGCGTAGAGGCCCTGGTCGATACACTTGAGGGAAGGGAAGGCAATAAAAAGCGGTAATAATTCGCACACCACTCGGCCGTGCAACCGTCTGCGGCACACAAATTATTTATTTATCTCCGATACAATAAGCAAGGGTTGAAGGCGTGATGAAAATGTCTAAAGGGATTCCTGGAGGTTTAATGCTTTTTGCGCTATAAACGGGATTGGGAATTGCCAGAATAATTTCTATTTTAATAGAAACTGCACATTTTGAGCACCTTGTGAAGAGGTAGAGGTTTTCCCCTACATCACAAGGAGAAATTAGTTTGACCTTGACCTTTTATATTATTAAGGTCAAGGTCAAGATCATGATAGTGTCAGAAAGTCAAGCAGTTGACAGAAGACCTGCCACTTGGCGATTACTCTACAGTTTTGCTGTTAAATAAAGAGAGAGAGGACCTTGTGAAGTCTTATTTAATTTGTTGACATCAATATTTTCACAACCTGCAAAACTGAATTGTCAGTAATTCGCATAGATTTGGCAATTTCTATTATGCGTTGCAAAAGAATAAAAGATGCCATGAAACATCATGTTGTAAGTCACAAAAGCAGCTTCAAGACTGAGGAGGATCCATTTAGCTTATGATCAGGGATCGAAAATTCTGATAGATATTTACCTAAACTTTTGCGGCGGCATTGTTGTTCAGTTATATGGAAGCGGATCAATTTTATTTTTATAATAAAATTTCTGAGATGTCTATATAAACTAATTACGCCAGCATAAAAACATATTTAAGTATTAACATTAACTATATGAAGTTATTTTCTATGTAAAAATTTACTAATTTTATTTAAGTAATTAACTTGTAACTCATTAAAATTTTAAGTAAATAAATCAAACGTTTTAAGGACATTTTAGACTCGGAATCCCGGAACTTATTAAAATAATATTTTTTAGGAGCCGACGCCATGTTTGCTTAACATTTTCAGGGATTTTGCCAACTTTAGGTAGGTAAATATCTATCCGAATTCCCGATCCCTGCTTATGATACTCCGTGGGTGATTACCAATCTAACATGTTGCAAACCATAGGAGGGCCCTTTTGACCCCTCTCGCGTGCGACAAGCCATAAAAAGAACCTTTAAGGCACACGAGTACTATTGCCACCTAATGTTAGGTAAGATCTGAGACCCATAGACAGAATGCCCTTATGGCGGTTGAACTCCAAGTATAATAAAAAAATATCAAGATTTATTAATACTTCAGTTTCAAAACTGCCTACCGCTAGAACAGCACGAGCCCATAACAACGTTGATACCGTTGTTTACTTTATTATCTACTCGTATAAGGCATTTTGGGTTATTTTATAGGTTTTTTATTGTGAGGTGAACGGGAACGAGGCTGTCCCTCCACTTTATTATGTTTTAACTTTGGCTTAAATGGCCAGAATGTTTATGAGGTATTTTATAGGTCCGTGTTCGAAGTTACGCCGCAGATGATTATTTGAATTTTGTATAACGACTTTCTTGTTTGGTTTGATGATAAAAATGTTGGAGCGAGCCCTCTTTAATGCCATAAATATATATACCAAGGTTCCTATACTCCATTTGTGTAGGTACGTACTGAATGTAACCAATAAACCACGTGATATAGTTCGACAGCCAATACAAGCAGAGCACTAATACGTCAAAGCTTGACAAAACAGTTTTGATTGGCTGTTTACAGAGTCACGTGGTTTGGTTTGTTTATATTTACTTTATTACCTTAGTAAATGAAGTATATTGCTTTGAATATGTCAAGCTTCGTTTTAACCTGGTCTGTGACATGATTAAAGGCCATCTGCTGCTTGGTAGTATTTTATATGCGCGAAACGAACTAAACCGAAATCTGTTTTCAAAGAATAAACACTTCGAAATCATTCCAAAAAAATACAAGTTTTAATTTAATGTTACTACCTTTTTTTTTTTTGATGTTAAAAAGTAAGCAAGTGCGAAAAACCAT
Organism: Acleris laterana; assembly: GCA_963966035.1. Taxonomy (NCBI): domain Eukaryota; kingdom Metazoa; phylum Arthropoda; class Insecta; order Lepidoptera; family Tortricidae; genus Acleris; species Acleris laterana. The sequence goes on from OZ014455.1 coordinate 15,400,881, forward strand.
ACTGTTTGTGATAATATGTAATCGAAATGTTTTTACCTCGGCCGCCATTACTCTCAAGTAAATAAGAACTGTCGTAACGTTGACCATACGATAAAATTGTCAAAGACAATATCGATTTACTCAGTACAATAGAGGCCCAAGGTCTCTTTTCTAGGCAGTAAAAGTTTCTGTCAAAAATGTAATTTTTGGGACAAGCTTTTATTGCCGACTGTACTTTTTGTTGCACAGTCGTCATCTACTTGTCAAGGCGATTCTAACAAGCCCTAACACGACGGGTTTATCATGTGTAATTTAGAAGTTCCTATGGCCACCCTGATTGTCCCTCATCAGACCAGCTCGATGGTTCTATATTATTGTATTGTCATCGGAATTAAAGGCGAATGCAAATTTTCAGCTTCATCGGAAACCGGGAAGTGGGTCAAATTTAACTTTCAAGATACATACATACATATATTGCAAGTTAAATAAAAGCTTTTAAAATCCATTATGGTCTTTGACCTGTTATCGTATTGTTACGTTTTGATAGCTCTTATTTACTTGAGAGTAATGGCGGCCGATTTCAAAACAATGCCTTAACACGTCAAAAGCAATATTAATTAACATCCTAGAATAAAGGATCAGGTTTTGATAATTGTAAGCTAAAATTACGGACACATACGTAAATCTAATGACAAAGCAATTAAAAATGGTGTCTAATCTGTTTTGATGACGAAGAAAGATGGTAACAGGATAGCCTTAGTTAAAGATGATGACTTTGCTAAAAGCTTTTGCTGTAATCTTATCAAGTCTTGATAAGTTGTTGCAAAATTTGATATTCGCACACACATACACACACCTTTATATCTAGAGTGCACAGATAATTACCAACACCCCTAAAAACATTGTTTGGTTGTGAGTAGCTTGGGTTAGGTAGCCTATGCAATTCGCTTGTGTAGAGTTTTCAATCCACGAAGTCGCGCCGCTCTACCTAATTTTAAGTACAGTCAAGGAAATTGATTCCTAGACCATTTTGAACCACGTCAAAGTGACACTGTAAATAAAATCATAAGAAGTCACTTACGTTTTGATTGATTACGTCACTATGACATAGTACAAAATGGTCTATGAATCAATTTCCTTTACTGTACATTGATACTACTGTGCAGCTTGCAAGAGGAGAAGCCCAGCAAACGTCATAGGAGAGGTTGAAATTTTACTTTCAAAAAACGCAAAAAATATTAGCGTTATAAGTGTAAAAAAACACACATTGAAATGGTAACTTTCGTAACATTATCATGGAATTACCCCAAACAGTTCTAATTTGTTCAATTGCCACAGGCTATACGAATGAAGAGATCAAGCTATAATTGCCAATCAGCTGAGCTTCAAAGGCGTTTTAAGAATAACATCGGCGATTAAAACATGTCTAGAGATCTTGTAAAAGTCGCGACGCCTCAGAAATAATGGCGGCCGTGATCCACCCTTTGTGGGCCTGAACGTGTTCTAGTGCACACTTCCACAATTTAAAGCCGTTTGAGAACAGTTCGTAACAGTTTGCGGTCGTTTGTTAGTGATTTTGCCACAGTTTTGTAGTTGGCAAACGATTTTTACTCTTTCGTTTACACGTGGAGAGTATTTTTATTTTTGACTAACTTTTTCTGTGGTGTTTACCAACAGGCTTATGGTTACATTTATCGTTTTATTTGTCACACTCGTACTTACGTACTCGTCAGAAAGTGACAGATGTTTTATCAACAGTAATAAATGCTACAATAATAGGTCCAATATCTGCTTGTCAGTATCGTACCGTATTTATCAAGCATAATATAGGGTTTTTTAATTATGTCTAATAACTGTTATTAATTTGTTTCAGCTAAGTTTCATTTGCTGTTATCCATAATGACGACTGCATTAACTGGTATGCGTACGTTAAATTTACACGTTTTTAAGTTAACACATAAAAAGATAAAACAATGAAACTTTCATAGAGTTTTTAATCCAAGAAGGCGTGAGGTCCGTTACGTAAATTGACGTTGCTCGATGGCGTCAATGTATGTTAAATTAAGTAAAAGGACGAGACTTTGCAGACCAAAACTATACTTTGTCATATTAACATACTATCCACGAATCACGATCCTTTCTTTTATAATAGTACTCCCTGATTATAAATAACCCTATTCAAAGAAAAAAAATGGACTTATCATTTATTAAAGAAAAAGTGTTGATTAATTTTGTCGCAGAGATACTTGTTTCAACTTATTCAGATATTTAAATAATTTATAAATGCATTCAGTTTCTTAGGGAGTTAAGAAATTTCTAGTGGATAAAAGTTGGCTCTTCAGTAAATTTTTATTCTGATTTTCCAGCATTTCCAAGAAATATGTATTGGACTGATTAAAGCGGGACTCGAATGGTTAAAATCGAGACTTAGTTCTTGGAGTGAAGCTAACGATTGCGTATCTATTCTATTTGGTAAAATCAAAATCGTATTTGACCTGTATCGTTTTTAACTCGGCCTACTGTCAAGTTAATAAGAGCTATAAAAACGTTAATACGATATCAAGTCAAAGACAATATTATGCTTTTCACCGACTTCAATCTCGGCTTTAATTTAATAAGAGCTATCATAATATTGACAATACAATAACAGGTCGAAAACGATACGGTTTTTACCGTGTTGAATAGAGACCCTGATTGATTGGTGGTTTTGATATCACTGGGATTAACCCTATCTATAGAAACAAGACAAAGTATTGCGATACAGAATCCGATACAATCCAATATTGCTGTTAATAATTACAAACCAATTCGAAACTGTCGTTACTTAGTTGAGTAAACCTATAAGATGTATTCAGCAAACGTTATCGTTATCGAAACTATAGAATTGACGTTAGCTGCCAGATGGTTAGTCTTGCGGCGCTTCTTCACCGCAAAGATGATCTTGTCTGAAGCGCTAGTAGATTTAATTTGTATTACCGACGTGTAAAAGAGCTTCCATATGGCCAAGTAACTGAATAAACATTTTGAATTTTGTTGCGGCAAGAATTTTTGACAATTCCATACATTTTAACAAGTTTTGATAATTTTACGTAATGGATACATTTTGTCTTGCCTAGCTGTCCAAATTTTAACTTATTTTACATTTATCCAGTGGTTTAGCGTGAACTAAGCGTAAGGTGATTTTGTATAACACTGTTTTTAAATAAAATACTTACCATCCCCCTTATTCATAAACGCACTATAGACCTATTTTAGTTAAAGTATGCGTTGCTCCTTTCTGTCAAAATGGAAACGTCACAATGACAGGGTTACCCTTTACGGACTTAAGTTATCTTCATTTATTTAAAATGATTCTTATTTTCTCTTAAATAACGGAAAGATAATTTACCTTTGATTTTCAGGATTTTGAGATACAGGAAAATTTATATTAAAACCTTTATAATCGCGATGTTAATTTCGTTTAATTAAACGCCCGAGAACAGTTATTAGGATACACTTTAAAATATTACACTTCTGTTTATAGGTACCTAAAATATGTAAGTAAGTACAAATATTTCTGTTTGTCCTTCACTGTATATTTTTTCAAGGATTTGACGTGTTAGTAAAAATAATAGGTTTAAAAAATATGAAAACAGGGATAACTTTGATAAATAAATATAGTTTATAAAATTGCTGGGGGCCTAACATGGCCGCATTTATTGCGTGACAAAGTTTGGATAAGGCATCTCTCACCTTCTGACACGTAATATAAGTGCAAGAGTGACGGATGCTTTATCCACATTTGACGCGCGATATAGACGCAGCTAAACTAGGCCTGCTGATCAATTTCTGATTTTAACATTTAAAATGAATGTACGCCAGTGAGTAAACGTAAAAAAGTAATGAACATACATAAAAAAAAAAAAAAACATACAGTGGAACGTATAACCTCCTCCTTTTTTGAAGTCGGTTAAAAAATAAATTTTGCACAGGCAGATTAACTTTTACTAAAGTAACTTTTGGTCTTACTGCCAATATTGTTTTCGTATTTTGCTGGTATAGGTAGTCGGCCTTGTTAGTAGATACACACTTTTGTACTTTCTCGATTTATCGTCTTCGATGCAGCAGTTCAAACATGACGTTAAATTGACAAAGCACTAAAATGTGCTTTGTGCAGCAACTTATAAACCCGACCGTACTTGATCAGATAGGGTTACCGTCAATGTCCTCTGGCTCTTAAACCTCAAACCTCCAAAAGGTTTTATTATTTTAAACATAATAACGTAATCGCACTTACCAACAGCTTATAACGGACTCAATACAAAAATAAACTTACAAAATATCTCACCAAACAACGGAACGTGTGTTGGGAACAAAACCTCGTACGATACAAAAATATACGTAAAAAAAAAACCCTATAAAACTCGTACCGTTTAGCCTCCAAGTTCCGAAGTTACTTCGTCGGGAAAGTTATATTTTCTCCAGTTTCTTTCCATCATTACTGGTGATCGTGACTCTCCTGATTAATTCATTGGAGTGGATCGGGAGCTATTGTTTTTCTTCATAATGTTACTTTGAAAGAGATCGGTGATTTATCATTGGGGAGAAGTTTGGGAGGTTTAGAATCATGCTGAGTAGTGAGCCAAGTTTATAGCGTTTGATCGGTCCTGTTCCTAAGTATTTTATAACCATCGAGGACAATAAACGGGGGTTTATGTTTAATGTATGTCTGTGAATATGTGTAACTGTCTGTACCATAGAAAGCTTAATTAAATTATGGGGGGGTTACCATCTATTTGTTTAAGAGTTGCCAAAACTTGTAAAGTCACAAGTAATAATAGCATTACAGCATTGGGTTTAAAAATATCTGGCACGTCTTTTTTACTAGAGGCATTAGAGCGTGTCAGTTTTTTCTAAGCGCAATGTTGGATAATATATTATTGCTGATGATTGTACTATTATTGAAACTCTGCATGAATAGGCTTATTTAGAAACACATTAAAATGTCACGTGCATTTTAATTTAAAAGTTATAAACTATTGTTGAATTATTCTGGATATGATAAAAACAAATACAGCATAACAGCCTCTAAAAGTGATAAAGACCAAAGTACGATCACCTTTGCCCCGTTACTACCGAGCGCCGAGCATTGCTATAAAAACGTCACGCGCAGTGATGCATGACGGCTGTAAACGGTCCGCTGTCACTGGCCCTCTGATTAAAGCAGCAATGTACACAAAACAGCGCGCGTTACGGCTGCAGATAAGGATGACGTGGTAGTTGAATTTTACGGTGGGGTGTTGCGTGCAAAAGCGTTGACTTTTTTGTGTAAAACGTGAAATGCTGCGTCCGCTATCGATTTAAATAAAAAGGGAGTTTACATTATATAACCGACCAGTACATACTCCTAATTATGTACATACTTAATCATTTTGATTGGTTTCTTTAGACAAATACTACATTTATACAAACCTTTAGTTTATTAAATAGCACATAAGTGTACAGTGTACCTATATTACAAAGTACGATAAAAATTGAGTTCCTAGTAATGCATTTTTTTATTGTTACTTAAAGGATTGTTCTAAAAAAAAACTCATATAACATCAAAGGGACAATATAACTAAACAAATACTTAAAAACGTATCATAGTGAAAAATAACCACAAAAAGACTTTAAACAACAAACAGGAAGTTACGAAGCAATTCCATTATCACCGTTGCATAGTCCGGTCTGTAATGAGTCTGTTTATGCACACGTTATATTAATTAGAACTCATTCGAGGCGTAAATTCATTTAAAACCGTGCAATATATCTATTAGAGGTTAATGGTAATAATTTAATTTACCTCTAAACAACGTACTCGCGTCACAGTAAACAGATTGTTGCAGAATAAAAAAAAAACTTTCTTTTTGCATTATAGCTTTGATTTGAGTATCTACCTATAGTTAATGGCAAACATTTCGATTATTTAATTACTGAAGATGAGGGCGAGATCAACAAGATTATTAACTGCATTTCGAAGAATATCCGTTAATATACACAGACACACACGAACACATCGTTTTGAGAAAATCTTTAGTTATTCAAATCACAATGACCATAATAACTTTTCTACTTTTGCTACCTAACCTAACTTACCGTGCACGACAACCTCTACAGCACTCTAGGAGTTGATGGATAGCAGCACAAGTAGAGTTTCTTGAGGCGTTTTTTCTCAGCAGTGGTCTCTTGCAAAAACGCTGGTAGATTTTTGACATGTAAAAGTGCCCGTACGGGCTACGTAATGAATAAACATCTTTTATCTTTTTATCTTTTAAAGTTGCACAGTACCAACATCATTATGCGGTTGCTGGGTGTAATTTTTTTATTCGAAATATGGTAGGGAAAGAATTGATGTGTAACAAGAATATTATTCAGTTCTACGTAACTTACCAAATAATTTCTTGTATTCTAAATCAAATATTTTTAACTCTTTTCATCTCTCTTTATCACACATTTATTAAAATAAAAAGATAAATTTTGAAACCATGACAGGGTTACCGTACTGCGTTCGCTATGTTGCCTGCGCCACCGTTGCGTGGGTGCGTGACGTCACGGGCAACCTTCGAAGTGCCCCGGGAGTAGCTTCATATTAAATGTATGCCGCAGGATCGCAGCTTGTTAGCTCGGCTGTACAGTTTGCTGCAATTACACGGGAGTATCCAAGGTTACAAAATTTATGTCACGTGAAAAAACTTGTTTCTCTCTAACTAGATTGTAATAAACATTTTATGATGAAGATTGGGTTTGTTGTGAACTTAGTAGCGCCTTTTTCCAATAAGAGCTCAAAAGGACGTCAAAGAAATCAATTAAGATGTAAGATAAATCAAAAATTAACTTACTATAGGTAATTACCTAATGGTGACTCCCAGGTAGCAAAAAAGTATCCCATAGTTGGGTTTTTTTAGTATGAATAGGGAATATACATGCATGACTTTTTCACAGCTTCAATAAAAGTTGAGTTATTGAGTTGAGTTTTTTTTTATAGATATAAAAATCGGCATTAAGTCCGCCATTTGTACTTTATTGTATTTTGTGCAAATAAGTTTAAATAAATAATAAATAAATAAATAAATATAACCAAGATATAAGCCAACAAAGATTTGTTTCAATCTCTTTCTACATGTTAAAATTCTGTTTTGAACTATAACATGGAGTTTAAATGGCCGACCTGTTACATGACTTCTTAAAATGCTTGTATCATCCATATTTCTTGGCAGATTAAAATTTTAATTTCACTTTTGATGAAGTGCGATTTATTAAATCCACATATATTCCCTATTGCATTTTAAATCACAGAAATGTCATTAAAATTCTGAATTATAAAATTCTATATCGTCTATCCGCTATAGATGTAACTTTCCACAGATAACTATAGTAAAGAAGGTAAACATTTAAGGGCACCACAGAATAGCAACAATTTCCCTGTAATCCCAATTTTTTCAGGCCTAACCATTGAGAACCTGTCAAGTAATGTACAGCAGTAAAACTAAAGGCGGGTAACTGCAATGTAACAGTCTAAGCATTATTTTATACTCTATTGGTAACCTAATTAAAGGGCATTGGGTAAATTTGTTTGAAGGCTATTTGTCATTTATTTTTTAATCGGCCCCTGATGATTTTTACATAGTTAATTTAGGACCTCGAAATACACATGGGGGTGTTAATATATATAATTTATGGCGTTTAATAATATCGGAACCGAGATATTTAAGATTTAAGTGTTCAGTTTTTGGTACTAAAAGTACGCCTAGGTAAGGATATTAAAGATCTCGGCTCCGATGCACTTAAGAGTATTACATTACATAACAAAATATGTTTATTTTGAATTATTCTATCGCAATTTACCACTTTTACTAATGGCCGCTCACCTTGAAAATGTATGACTTTTACAAATGACAACACTTTTACCCAAACCCATTTTGAAATGCTTAGAACATGACTGTAGTTAGCTGCTTTCTTTGGTATTACGGCAATGTATAAAATGTCAAAGAAAACTGATCTTTGCTCTAATACAATAAACTAAAAGACCAATATTGGCCGGATAATCTCGTAGATAAAATATCCGTGTCACCTTATCATCGTCATTTCACTCCAAAGCTACGCTCTTGGCGCTGTTATTGCCACTTGGCTCTATTTCTTCTCCTCCCGCCTCCTTTGGTTTATTTTTTAAACTTTGGCCTACCTTATTTTATAGCTAACTATACTATTGAAAAGAAAACATATACTTTAGTTACACGTATTAAAAAATAGATTTTGTAATGTTAATGTATTGTTGTGTTACTGTCAAGTTAATTTTGATAAGAGAGCTGATATAACGTCAAAAATATGATTACAATGTAAAAGCAAGATGGGTATGGAATTGACTGAATCCATTATTATCTGTATGCTACAACATGAACAACATTTCTTTCTGGAACGTGTGTAAACTGTGGTAACATATTACTATTTAACTATTAGTAAAGTAGATAAATTTACAAGATTTCACCGAAATAGGTCAAACAACTAACTAATACATCCCTACACATGTAAGACAAGGAAAACGGTTTCTTCGGCTAAATAAATACGGCGTGTTCATTTATTTACGCGCGTACATAGGGGGTGTTAATATTTTATCAGATCCGTACGCTTGTACGGGTTAATACAATCACGCTGTTTGAGACGTTGAGAAATTTATTTTAGAACGAAATTGTATTTTTTTACCGAGTTCAAATACAGTGGTTCTTAACTTATGTTTTATTTCATATGTGTACCATTAAATACTTGTTTAATGTAAAATTAATAAACTAATAGTGTAAATTATTATAATGAAGTAATTTTACTTTACTTTCTGATAACTTTGAAACACTTTTCAATAATAATATCGGTACAAAAAGATTGTTGTAACAATTAATTGGTAAATGTAAATTTCTCGTATTACTCGTATTAGTCAGAATACGTCTTTTTTCAGATAATGTAGCATCAAATAAAACCTTTTTAGATGGGATGACTTAAATTAACTACACTTAAGCATCAGGTGTCATTAGAAAAAGCTTTATTCAATGTTTTTTGTAAATGAAAGGGTTTTCTTTTTTAATTACCCGATACGGTAACCCGAATTGTCAATTTTAAGACGTTAAGCGCTCGACTTCTTGTACAAAATGTTAAAGTTTGAAATTATTTAAAAATATCATATTGAAATAATACTAGCACAAAATGGAGAACATCTATTATTATAACTTCTTATCAACAACTAAACAAAAGCGCCAAAAAGCGAAGTTTACAGTTTAGCTTTAGTTAGAGACCTATTACGACTAATTTTATTGCATGATACCAACATTTGAAATAGTATTATCTTGTCTCCCATTAATCGCTAAAATAAACAAAGGCCATAGTTCTGTAGAGTCGACTACAGATGTATCCACTTTTTCACCTTATAACATTGTAATAAGGTCCAAAGTGGATTCTTTGTAGTTGACTGTATGGGCTTAATACTACTGAGAGACGTCGTTTCAGATAATTACTGTATGGTGCTACGTAACGCAAAGCAGCTACGACGCCGTAGCATGGCTACGGCGTAGCGACGTAAATTGGAGTGTCGTAGCACCAGCACCTAACACAACTATAACAACGGCTCCGCTGTTCTCTATTCCACTTTGACTTAAGGTTAAGCATTAACATATTGTGTAGGATATGGCCGCCTTTACTTTTAGGTTAATAAGAGTTAGTTTGTGAAGTCAATCGACTTAGTTGTGAAGTCATAGGTAAGGTTGGTGAGGTAGGAAAAGAATCGGTATTTATGTTGTTTTAAATTATTATTTCAGTGAAAAGTATTTATTTGGTATTAATAATGCTTGACGAATGATATTTTACATCATAAAATCATTCAAAATAGGTCTCAATTTTGAAGTAACGAAAATAGCGAATCTATTAGAAAACCAAGTTGTAAGTACATTTTTATTTATTTATTTATTACACTTTGCACAAAAGAATCTTTCTTTACCTTTTGTGTTTCTGGTTAATTAATTATTTCATATTTTCCTGTTTGTACAATAACATTCATACATATTACATACAAAACCCTGCAGGCTGCTATTGGGAGTAAAACAATCGAACCGTGGAATTACCCATATTAGCTGACTCAGGCTGTATCGATTACCTACTGTTTAGATGAATTTGATTAGTCAGACGACATTGAACTCTATCCACAAGATACAAAAGATTTCATTTGAATGTAATATTGCTATGTGTTTTTGCCGTGTGGTTGCCGTCTTATGCCACTCCATGTCTTGCCGTGGATGTCGTAAGAGGCGACTAAGGGAATAAAGGTTTGTATTACTGTAATGCGATGGGCTTGAAACCTGTCACTAATACGCTGGTAAACATCTTAGCCTATTTGTGCAAAGTGTGGCTACTGAATGATCAACAAGTTTTTAAAGTTGTAGGTAATTCTGTAGTTCTGCCTACCCCGCTCTGGGATGGGATGTATGTATATTACACTGTTGTTTTTCGTTTCTTTTTTCGGTTTTCATGGTGACAAACAAAAAAAACTATGAAAATCGTTATAACCTTGCAAAAGCTATTAAAAAAGTATTAAATTATATCATTAAACAAAAATGGTTACTCTTAAAATAACTAAGAAAATTGAGACGACTAAAAGACGTGTTTCTTCGAAGGCAATTACTCATCCCGGAAAGGAAGCAAGGTTTAATTTGGCGTACTTTACAGAGTAAATAATAACATTCCAAACGGTAAGGTTCATTTGATCTTTGATGTTAATAATAATTGAACAGTCTTTACTATCTAGTTTATAAATCATCATCATTATCTTCAGTAATTACTCTGATAAGGTCTGCTCTCCTAGTAACTTCGCCATATCTTGGACATCGTGTTTGTCGAGCTTGCGGATGATCAGGCCATTCTATATTGTGCCGATCGAAACAGGATTGTTTATGTTATTACTCAGGTTTTTTAAGTATTATAGAAAATATAGCATGTTATGTGAGTAAAACGTTAATTAACTTACGTTTGCCAAAGTCAACCAAAAAACTTCTTTACCATATTTCAACTCTATTAAGGTATATCTAAGTCGATTGGGACCAAAATGTATAAAAAATCTGTTGTTACTTTTTATTACATTTAAGTAACCAAGCTGCCATCTCCATACAATTTCTGTTTACTTTTTCCCAAATGTGTAAAAACAAATATTTACCTTTTTTTTTCGCCAGCCGAACAAACGTCGTTATATGTCTTCTCCAACGTCCACATTCATAAATATTAGTGAAATAAACAGCCCCTTGTCACAGAAGGACAAAAATATTGTGACTCCGACACGACACCTATTTCCGATTCGTCACGGTCTGTCGTTCCTGTCACTCTAACTTATTGAGACGAATAGGACGATATTTCCGCGCTACGTATTCGAGGACTTATTATTGAATTAGATCGCTTCGATGCATCTTTTGTTTCGAGGTAATATGAGTGATGATGGGAGGCAAAAAATGTTTTCTGACATAAGACACGGTTAAGAATTTTCAGTCATAGTAGAAATAGAAAAGTAGTTCAACTCCGGGCCTTTAAGGTTGACGCACACAACCACTTGGCACCGGATCTGCACCACCTCACCTCGACCCGAGGGGCTATTTCTTAACGCACTCGCAATTGCACTTGCGATAGGGTAGTTATGTATACAACAGGTGTATTTAGGGTGACAGAACCAGTAATGTACAAGGACCAATGATGGACACTCGATTCTTATTTTACAGAAGATAAGGGTTATTCATTTGTTTTGCAATAATCAATTTAGGACCGTATGAAGTTTTAATTAAGAGTGAAGTGTCCATCATTGGTGCTGGCACCCTACCTCTGAAAGCTAAGCTGTGGACTACAGACTTGTTCAAACTATGGCGGTTATTTTTCACATAGTAATATAAATAATACTTGTAAATTACAAGCACGAACACTTTAATGCCGCTTTAACTAGCTCGCCATTTAAAAAAAGATTATTCTTTCAAGACATTTGGTTAGTAAACCATAACCGAATAAGGAAGTATCCGCATGAGTCGTATACCGGTTTATAGGCTACAAATATTTCGCATACTGCCCTCCTTAGAAAAAAGGGCGTATGTCTCATAGAACCGGGTATATATTAGTGACCTTATTTCGTAATGAGAAGGGTTAAATTTACTTCGACTATAAAATTGCGCATGCGTTCATTTTATTTAGGGCAACATAAATGTATTATGTATAATTTGATGACATCTTATGTCAGGCGGTCGGAATTTATCGACGGGTAATATTTATATACAATATAATATGGAATGTTTATTGTTTATGGGCTAGAAAAGCTCGTTGCCGTTTGATGGTTACGGAGATATTTTGTTATTACATAATTTTTTTTACAACATAGCTGGCGAGGGCACGACCGTTTTGTTTGCGAGTCCAGAGGAGACACTCTCAAAAACAACAGACGATCGGAGGAAATCGCAGCGGTGAGTTTAAGTAGTTCCGTCAGAGCGAACAAAACACATTTTAGCGCCTTATACGTTCGATCTTATCGACAGAAGTCATGCTGCCAAATTGAAAATGCACCCGCTAAAATGTGTTTTGTTCGCTCTGACGGGACTACTTAAAGTCGCCGCTGCGATTTTGCTCGTTCGTCTGACCGTCCGTTGTTTTTGAGACAATAACACCCCTGGATGATGTTATGTATTTAAGTATGTATTTCTTTGTTTACGTAGGTTTATCGTTGTCTAGTACCCATTAGTACACACAACATCACACCTAACTAACCATTACAGACAGAGCAGAGAGTTAAACAAAGAGGTATACATGTGTATTATGTCAACAACATTCGCATTCTAGTGTGACTCTCTTTCATGCAATATATCAGATTTCTGAAGTGTATAGCTAGATGTGTTGCTGTGTGTACAAGTGTTTGTTTGGGACTTAGTCATTTGGTGTCATTCACTGATTTTACTGGCAAACTTACTGAAAATTAAGTTATTTTCAAAGTCATATAAAAAAAGAAGTAGCATAGGACACCCTGTATACATGTACAAATAAAAACGTGCGGTAAAAACTGATGAAAATTCCTGAGCAGTCGCAATTAACATTTTTTACTCAAAGCATATAAAAACAACTTTGTTACCATTATTAAACAAACGGTTCCAATTCCGACTCATGATTCCAACTTTGAATGTACTTTGTAATTCTATAGTGTAAAGTCAGAGTTAGCCAATCACCGAGGAATCCCACTAACATTCCTTCTCTGTTCAACTTGAAGTAATTACTTGGAGGTAAGACTTTTTGCCGGTGCTTTAATTAAATACCTTTCTGTTTTTGAATTGAGAACAAGTTCTGCTTTCCAATTAACATACAGGGGGATAAAAACAGATGTGGGTGTTCATGCATTTTTGTGTTAAGAGAATGAAATAGCAAGTATAGTCTATAATAGGGTGACTACTTTTGTATCACGTTTACTCTATGACGTTAACACTATCTGTTTAATAAAAAAATCTGCATTATGTCGTTTTTAATTATTTTTCAATATTTGTTTTTTTTGCAAATATAAAAATTGAGCTTTACGACCCATTCCCATCGTAAGGTAATGGTGTGAACAAAACTTTTAAACTGTTAGAGGTATAACAGGTAAAAGAAAACACCTTTTTTTAGTTGGCTTAGATTTAACAGAAAACGAATACTGTTATTATTTTTTTCTACTCCTGTACTTTTATTAGTCTTTTACATAGTCACGAACACTATTATAAGAACATAGATAATATGACTTCAGAAAAGTCTATAACTCTATTCCCCATAACAGCTCTCGGTTTCGTAAAGTCGCCCTAACGATACGCCACAGATTACTAAGTGTAGCCTGTTAATCATATTTTAACGATTGTGAAATAGGGACTATAAAACACCTAATGTTTTGAGAAATGATTTCAGTTATCAGTTGGTCGATTTTAAAATAGCTGTATTCTGATTGGTTGATACGAATTACAAATTTTTTTTAAAAGATTTAAATTAGTTAAAGAGAAACACGTACCTAAAAGAACCTATCGTTCCGTTTGACAGTCGATGTGTATTGTGATTGGTGGATTTAATTTAGTGAAGTATTCTGATTGGTCAAATTAAAATGTTTTGGAATTGTAAATAATTCTTTTTTCCATTCCGTCAATTTAAAAACCAAGTAAACCATAGACACATATTTTGTCATTTTCTTGTTTCCCGCTCGTTTGTTGTTCTTTACTTCGTTCGTTCGTTTGTAAGTTTTTTCGCTTAATTTTGCATTTCATTTGAAACCTAGTCGTAGAAAAAGTATTGTATGCAACGGTGTATAACTAAGTCAAAAAACACTCGTGGCGCTTTCCTTTACGATGTTCGCCTTCGGCTCACATCGTAACTCACGCCACTCATATATTTTGACCTCTCTTATACAACTATTGCATAAACTACTATAATGTTCAACCGTCAGTTAAAAAGTCCATAGGTATAAAGATTTTCGTCAAAGAAAATACGAATAAGTACGTCTATTTTAAGAAAACGTCGTAAACGAAACCACTTTCTTTCTTCTTTTTCTTAAGGCATTGCTTTCGCTGCTGTTGTAAAGCAAATGATGTCGTTTTCCTTTGACTAAAAGATTTTTCAAACACTACCGTGTTGGGTCAAAAATATTTTTACGTATTCATTGTTAAGTAGCGGCCCGCCCTCGCTTCGCTTCGGTTTATGTGAGTATGATATATAGCGTATACAGCCATCCTCGATAAATGGGCTATCTCACACTAAAAATAAATCTAATCGAACCAGTAGTTCCTGAGATTAGCGCGATCAAGCAAACAAACAAACAAACTCTTTCGCTTTTCAATATTAGTATAGATAAGCGCGTTGTATTAGTAATAGCATTATGTATCATAAAATAAACGTTGTTAAACCCTTCTGAGCATACGCGTATGTTTTTTCGATATTGTTTTTACATTTTTGAAACAAATCAAGTTACACGCTGCTGTTGTGATCCTTCCTGATTTTAAATTGATTTTGTTCTACAACAAACAAAATTTTCATTTTAATGGCTTCATATTATTTAATTAACGGTATTTATAAAATGCGTGACTTTTGTTGTGTCAGCGCATATTTCAACAAGATAAAAGTGCTGGTCATGATGGAATGTCAAGTGACGCAATGTTGTAAGTATCGTTTATAATTATAACGGTACACTGATTTTAAAAGAAACATTTTAACATTTGTAACTCATTAAATATGAAACTATTAGGGCCATTTTAAAACGAAATTAATATTTTAGAATCAGTCACAAACTCACACGCATCATGTATACCGGGGCTGTTCCCAAGATGCAAACACTGCTATAGATGTAGTGAATAATCCTTTCCCATTGTTTTTTGTCGGATATGTTCGTATTTATCTAGCTTTCTTAATTTGCTTCAGTAACCATCAATAAGCCAACTGAGAAATTAAGATAAATAAGAAGTTATCCGACCAAAAACGATGGGAAAAGATTATTCACTACATCTGTACTAACGTTTTTCTTTTCTGTCTCTCATAATGTACGGGATGGCAGTTGACCACGTGGTTTATCGCTACGCTCGAGGATGTATGTATGTATTTAAAAACATTATTGTACAAACTGGAAAATAACAAACAACAAAAAAGGCAGAGGCACAAAAGGTACAAAGGCGAACTTATCGCTACAATAAGTATTCCAGTTAACATTCAATAATTAATTAATGTCGCCATTCATTTTGACTGATGGAAAAGAAAAACGTTAGTAGCATTGGCTAGGGCCTCCATCTATACTAATATTATAAAGCTAAAGAGTTTGTTTGTTTGGTTGGACGCGCTAATCTCAGGAACTCCTACTGGTCCGATTTGAAAAATTATTTCAGTGTTAGATAGCCCATTTATCGAGGAAGGCTATAAAGGCTATAATATCATACTCACATAAACCGAAGCGAAGCAAGGGCGGGTCGCTAGTAATATATACAACAGTGGGACGAGTACAGGGTGTTTGTTATAAATATTTTATTTCATGGCCAAAAAACTCACATTTACTTTACAAATACCCAATAAATGTCCAAAACACCCACAACCTTATAAATTAGGCGATAAAGCATCACTAACGCTAATCGAAACCCAGTAATAGATTAGGCCGACAGTAAATAATTTTTATGGTCGACTTGTCATAGTAAAATACGTCGTAAAGTGGAAAAAATAAGGCTATTTCAATTTAAGTTATATTACTACGTTCTAAGTTCCCCGGAAACTCATAAAGGTAGTTTATGGCTATGATCATTCACTTGTTCATTTTGTACCTTAAAAAGTTACTTTAAGACTGGTTTTTGAATGTCGTCTGTAGCAATGACTAGGCTGCTCTTCTTAGTATAAAGGGCATATTTGCGTTTTAGTAGCCGAAGCACGTTAAACTCAGTATGGTTATTCATAAAGTCGTATATGCAATACAATTTCTTTAGCACAATCCATTTTCACGGAAGATGGAGTATATAATGTACCCAGGATTCTAGTCATGCGTAAGAAAATGCGATTATTTGGTTTCTTTGGCGATAATGTTGTGTCAGTGATTGTTTTTTATTCACTTTATAATGGTTCGATTTAGTTCATTAGCAGAGATTTTTCTAGTTAAGATTTGGGTACGGATTGTGCTAGGCTTTTTAATTGTTTTATTTGGAAATGGACGCAGAAAATTACACGCGTTCAAATTTGACATTATAAGTATGTAATGTAAATTACTTTTTACTTGGACGCTTTTATTCATAATGCATCTCATTGTTTAAAAGGGCTAAGTCGGCAATAACTGCTAAAGTTCACAAACAATTAACGATAACGTAACTTCACCCTATAGACGTGTTCGTCATCATCACAACTACTTGAACCGTCTACAACCAACACCAGTCCAGCCTTCATTGATTTCCACTCGACGCCGACCAAAGTACCAGGGTTTCATAACCGAACGCTGGTCATCGAAAATTTCAACCTTACTCGAATGACGATAATATTTCATCTACCTAGGTAGCTACAAATATACGAAAAGAAAAGAAAGAAAATAAAAAATCATACTACCTAATGGCACATAGAAAAAAAAGAAGTAAAAACAGAAAAAGCAATAAAAAGAGTAGTTTTGAGTGTGTCTTCGCGGCAGTGAATCAAACACTGGCTCAGCATAATGCTGAGGTGTTAAACACCAGCAGCGCTGCATATCAAACCACTGAATATTTTTTTCAGTTACCAGGGTATCATAGAAGGACGGTGGTTACCGTTAGCATGTTTCTAGGCTTTGTAAAATTAATATCGAACATCATGTTACGTTTTTCTATGTCCTGTGTGCATTGATTTTCACTCAACGCCAATCCAAGTACCAGGGTTTCATAACCAAACCCTGGTCATCGTATATTTCACACGACGCCAATATTTGCCAAGACCCAAAAGAAAGGGTTCAATTGTTATGAAATCTGAAGGTAACGTTTCGAACCTTATATGTATAGTATTTGAGAGTAGAATCTGCGATGGGTTTTAAGTTGTAGATAAGCTATTTTAACTAAACACAGTAGAATAGTGCTTACTAAAATCCCTTCTGGCCCCACTGACCTAAAATTGAAATTCCCTATCCCTTCTAAGAGGGAATGTCTCAAAGTCCACTTTGCGACATTAAAGTTGAGTCAACGGCGTCGTTGAATGTTTTCAAGATGGCAGGAATGGAGTTACGGGGTGTCCCTAAATAAAGTGAGGTCAATAATGGCTTGGAAAGTTTGTATTTTGTTGCAATTTTAAGAGTAATGTAAAGTGATTCAGTAATTACTTTTATTTGTTATTGTTTAATGTATTATTTGTGCTTTCCGTCCCATTGTAAGCAAACGTCTGTTTTTGATGATTTCTATAAATCCTTAATGTATTGGGTAAGTTTGTTTGTAAAAAGCAAAGGGCATTGGGTAAGTTTGTATAAAAAATGTTGTCTTTTTTTTTCAGTGGCTACAGGTGATTTTTACATGTATATAATGTATGGCGTTACATACTATCGGATTAGAGATATTAAAGATTTAAGCGTTCAGTTTTTACAGTAGGTACTAAAAGTACGCCCAATGGGGTTATGATGACCTATCTGTGCCATTCATTTTACGCTGAGAGAAAAGGACAGAGTTATGTAACTGCCATAGCTCCGTCCTTTACGCTGACCGTAAAATGAACTGCATTGCTATGTCATAATAACCCCCCAGGTATTATTTATATATCTCGGCTCCAATGCAGTAAGACTATTACATTGCGTAGCAAAATATGTTTATTTTGAATAATTCTATCATAATTTATCACTTTTACGAATGGCCGCTCACCTTGAAAATGTATGACACACTTTTACCCAAACCCTTTTAATTACTACTGTTTCAAGCATATATTGACAGCGTATCACTCATAACGGTACTCATTATGGCGCGTTAATTTAGATTTCAAACTTAATTTATCGGCTCCTTCACTGTTAAATAACACTTTCCCCTTATAACGCATTAACAACTACAGTCAGTGATGCTACAAATGCTCAACAATAACACACAGTTAAAATTAAACATGAAACTAAAAATATCCATTCTCCAAACTTTCATTTCAACATCAGCAAAGAGTAACTTTGTACTTTCATCAAATCTTTGTACGTGACTGTAAGAAATGTGCCGGCTCCAGTCCTCGGCTGCAGCTGTCGAAAATAGATGTCTTTCCGCTAAGAACCTCACTAAGCCCCGCACCACGTCTGAAATAAGTAACATGGCAAAAATTGAAACGTGACGATACAACGCTCCTTCCAGTTCACGTGTTAAAGTTGTCTCGCGCTCAGCGCGCATTGGAAACGCAGCGGGTCATGAAATCGTGGAAATTCTTATGGGGGATTTTTCAAAGATGTATTTGCTTGTCGACGCTTTTAGTAGATACGGGGGCGATCTCGTGGAAATTTGAGTAACACTCACAAGTTACGTTGGAAGCGTTGGAGCGGGGTTAACTCGATTTAACGTGTGACGTAAGTGCATGTGAGTTGCTTCGTATATTAGAAAATAAAGGTGAATTAATGTTAAACTTAAGATTTTGTGGTGTAAACAAACGCGAAAAAAATGTCTGTAGAATATTTGTAGAATATTGTTAATAGTGCACACGTTAAAGTAATAATGCTAAAAAGTATCAATATTACCCAGACGTCGACAGTTAACCCGAAAATTCTCGCGCAGCAAATTGCAAAATCCACCTTAAATTGCTACCAATGCACTTACAGTAAATGTCCGGAACATTTGTTACAAGTATTAGTCGAGTCGCCCCACGTCCACATGTCGTTAAATTCTGCTGTCGGCGTTCGGCTGTCGGCCTTATTTCTCGGCCTTCGGCATTCGGCCTTCGGCGAACTCGGGCGGTTATTTATTGTTCCTATTGACCGTTAGCGGGGAAATATTACTAATAATGTTTTTCGAGTGTAAGTATTACTTTCTTTGTAGGAGTGAAGTGCGGTCTTGTTTGGACCCGATGTTGGTATTAAGACGCTTTATGGCTCGATTTATCTTTGATATTTTTTCGTTATTTGCTTCAGTAAGATAAAATATTGATATAAAGCGATCGCGAATGACGTGCTTATTGTCGTGTCCAGTTTACATCACCTTAATTCTGGTGTCCTAGTAAAAAAGAGGTACAACTCTTCTGAAGATCAAGGGAAAAAGGGCGTAGGTCTAGTATACTTAATTTAGGTATATACCCTTTTTTAGTACGAGTTAAATCAACTTATATTCCCTTTTTACTAGAATCCCAGAATTATATCTTTCTTTAGGTCTCTTGGAGAAGGCAAACAAGCATACAAGCCACCTAATGATAAGTTGACTCAGGCCTTTACGGATGAAAATTGTGAATTCGTTGTAAACCATTAGGTTTAATACAAGATACAAGGTGACTTTTATAACCTATAACCTACTGCCTCTCTTCATTTTCCCGTTTGATGAAGGTTGTGTGTTATGAGTGTGTCATAAAAGACGATGTGCTACTTTCCATCTCCCACTTGACTGACTACATTGTGACCTACTGTGAACCTTCGTTACAATAAGGTTCACTAGTAGTTAGTTAAGTTAGTAAAGTGATACTTATGACTTTTCTTATCCAGACTCCAATCATGCAACATCTTTTTTCCACGCGAGTAAAACTGAAAATGGCGACTAAAATATAGCATCGTCGGTGACACGGCAAAAAATATAATGATAAATTTAAGCAAAATAAACCTTACTACGTTATTAAAAAGGTGCATTTGGCTACTAATTAAAAATGTTACTTACGTGGTTTTGCAGTTTCACCAACGGTATTCGCAATTCATAATGAAAACTCAAATTAATACGTTCCCTGTGATGTCATGTCAGTGAAATTGTTAAAGTTTCAAGCGTGACATCCAACAGTCAATTACTTGCTTTCAATTACCCGTGTCGCATCCATCTGCCGTGATTGCGTGGAGACTATTCTCAATTTATGATTACCTGGTACATAATTATCACGTTTGTACACAAACGAAACACCCATGATACTAACGATTGAATCACGAGTGTAGCGAGTGATTCAAGTATTAGAAACCTGAGCGCCGCGAGTGGTTCATGAGCCTCTTTATACCATGAATACGAGAAAAAGAAAGATTCAAAATGGCGCCAATTTACCTACTAATAACAGCAAATAACACAAAACTTGTTTTTAAATGATTAACTCTTTGTCGATAATGTCGACCAATCAAGTCTCGAGGAGTTATTTGCACAAGGAGTTTGTATGTCGAGTATTCTTTGCGCAAGGAGGTTGTATGGCATTGAGATAGATGTCGATTATATTGGTGTGTTCTAAGTTCAAACGCAATTTTAATCACTAGTGATTGAAAGTTATTTTTATTGACTGTTTTCAGTGAATAAAATAAGCTTTTTATAAAAATAACGTATCTAAGTTCATATGAACGAAAGAGTTCCTAAGTAAAAATTATAAATATTAAAAAAGAGTCGCACAAAGAATAATCAATATTATATAGAAAGGCAAATAAATTTTTGTTCTAATAGTTATAAAACTTTGACACGTGATTCATCTTTCCGAAAATTACACGAAATCCCGACATTTCTAATTCTATATCTCCTTACGCCGTTGTTTCCCTTAACACCTTGATAAACAAATGAGTATAAAACAAAAAATTCGCTCAACATACCAAGATCAAAGGAAAGTTTCGGTGGCAAAAGTAAAAAATTATTCATTCGACAAAACAAAATGGCGGATGAAATACGGGATGTTTTTTCACAGTTTTTTTGTTAATTATAATTTAAAGGGATCTTTCGGACATTCCTTCTGAATGAGTTTATTTTTTATTACGTACTAATTATTTGCTTACTAATATAGAGTGACAATGATCGTAGTCTGTCAAGACTATTTTGCCGGTAAGATATGGCCTTAAAATTTATTAATGCCAATTGTAAAAAAAAGGAATAACATTGAAATAATGAACTGTCAGTGGCAATCTTGTCGGTTTAGTATAATTTTTATTATAATTCATGTTGGTGATTATTATTCCTTAAACTGTCCGAAGTCCGAAGAGATGCATGGCATATCGTCGGTGATACTACAAAAACATTTGTTTTTTTTTTATGATAGAGCAAAATAAACTTTACTATCTTATTAAAAAGGTGCATTTTGCTCCTTATTAAAAATGTGACTTCTGTCTTATTATCTCAGTGCATGTAAGTCAAAGCAATCGACTTTCCGGCGTTTAAAGAATAAATAAGTTAAGTTTTGTTAATGTTAAACGTATTCATTTACTTATTTGCCGCTAAAATAAAAACAGTATAAGACTATGAAGTCCATGTGTGCATATAGCCTTTTTGTTTTGATGGACAGTGTATTAGTGTAAGTGATATTAACTCTCGATTTAAAAAAAAGAAGAATTCTCAATTCGTCAGGGTATTTGTTTTTAAGCCAACACGTAATTTCTTAAAAGTAACCTAATAAACAAAAAGTTATTTTAAACTATAGAGTAAAAAACTTAACTTTCCAATGTAATACTTCTTTATATTATTGTTATACTTACAGCTGTTCCCCGCGACTCCGTCGGCGTAGATGAAGTTTATTGCTATTCCCTCAGAAACTGTCTAGTTTTTAGGTATAAAAAGTATACCGTTTCTCCAGATTCAAAAAGTCAAGCGGTTTAACCGTGAAAGCGTTACAAACACACAGTGAAATTCACATTAACATTTAAGTAGTTTATTGACAAATTAATTTATAAATTGAAGCTAGCTCAAACTTGCTCTCATAATAAAGTCCGTTTTTACGTTCTAGGTTAATGTTAAATTATTACCGTTTTTGTGTAAACTAATTTTTCTCCTCGCAGAATTCTCGTCCCACGGGAGCCCTTCATTCTAGAGATAAGAGCCATGTTTTATTACAGCATGTTTTATGTACACCATGTATATAACGTTATAAAGGCTCTGCATAACAGAACTGGGTCTCTAGTATTTTTTTTACCCTTTATTTTTGGGCTTCTACGAGTACTCTATTTCATTTTACCTCTATTATAATGGCATTTCACTCCATGTAATAAGGTGTATTTTGCCAATGTCGAGTTTAACCTCGTAAGGCCCACGTCAAATTTTGTTAGTTCAAAAAATAATCTTGTATCAGTCAACTAAAGTCAAAAGTCACTTTGACAAATGTCCTAAATTTAGGACGTTGGGCCTATGAGGATAAGACAATTACCATGGATTTATTAGAGAAATAAGTCCATGGATGTCACACGCAAGGTCGATTCGCACTGCTAGTTCAAAACAGTAGTAACTCAAAATACAACTGTATTCTAATATCAACTTTAATACGACTTCTATGAGCTTGAAATAAAACTAAGAAGGATTTTGAGTTAATACTGTTTTGATCTAGAATTGCAAGTTATTTTTTTTTATTAGCTTTTATTTATGCTGTCAGAATGACACCGTTGCAAGATTTTAAAATTATACTTTTTAAATTATTAATTTCTAAATGTTATTATTCTCTGACATTGTTCTTAAATGATAAGAAACATTAGCTAAAATATGCTTAAAATGAACGTTATCCTTATCTGTCATTGTGATATGGGTATCTGACAGAAAGTGAAAAAGCATCTTTAACTAAAACAGGTTTATAGTGCATTTATGAATAAGAGGATTGAAATGATTTAGAATTGGATCTAGGATTGTGTCATCATAAAAGTGTCTATGATCGAGTTAACTACCGTTTTATGCAATTTTTTTTTAACACAAGATACAATCCATGTTGCATGTTTTACTACACAAAATGCACCTCTTTTAAGCTAGGTACGTATTTTCTTGAGACCCATATTATCGTAGCTTATGTTTAAAAAAAAACCGTTTGCATGTTCTTACCCAAGTATTGTTAAGCAAAGGTATAGTAGCTATGTTAAGACTTCGCCCCGGGCGAGGCCTTTGTAGAACAGGAATGTTTCATAATTAGGTAAAGGAAATTCTGTCGGGTTTGTACCACTATTAATATAAACTAGCGAGTTATCTGCGACTTTTGGCATTTTGTAATATATTATAATCATTTATGTGGCTATAGGATTAACAACAAGTTGTTAGAGTTGTTGGTAATTCTGGAACTCTGTCTACGCCACTTTCGGATGAAGGCGTGACGGTATGTATGATTCTTACAACACAATAGTGCGTTAAAATGAGATGTGACTTTTTTAAATAGCTTGGATTTGTGTAAATGAACTCTAGTCAAATTGAATGGTGGTAAAGTGACACTTTACAGTTTTTTGCCTATCACGATAGATGGTGTTTATGTCACTTGTATACTACGCGTGATCTTATCATAATTTTTATGCAACAATGTCCCATTTGCATTTTCAGTGTAAGACCTATGTGGGTTTTTTAAATAATTGTCATATTTTGCAATAACCTACTAATTATTTGAGAACCGTGTATTATACACATACATACATACATAAACTCACGCCTTTATTCCCAGAGTGGGGTAGGCAGAGCTACAGAATTTCAAACAACTCTAAAAACTTGTTGATAATTCTGTAACCACATTTTGCACACTTAGGCGAAGATGTTTAACAGTGTATTAGTGACAGGTTGCAAGCCCATCGCCTAACAGTACTACACGCCTTTATTACCTTAGTCGGCTTTTACGACATCCACGGGAAGACTTGGAGTGGCACTATTCTAATCCGGCAACCACACGGCAATCTAATCCGGCAACCACACGGCAAATATATTAAAAGAAAAATGGCATTATACGAAATAGGTCACAGATACCAAAAAAAGTTTAAAACAACCTAGCGGCGTATTGGTACTTATTAAAAAATAACACTTTATTATTACTAAATAACACTTTAATACTAAATAACATCTCACACAAAAATAACAGTTTACTAGTATTTTGTTCGAAATTGACACTTTTGAATAACGGCACTTTTCTTTAAAAAAAATCTTTAAAAATTTATAACTTTCGATAAAAACAGAGAGGTGTTATCAGTGTAACATGTATAATTCGTTGCTTTTATGAAAGAGTGCAGCATCTCAAAATGATTGGCATTTAAATTCAGAACACTTTCTACTTAAAGTTTTCTTTAAAACATCATCATTTTTTGAGTTGTAGCAGTATTGTATAAAAGCTGCGAATATATGCATATTTTATTTGTGAGTCTCTCTGTGACATCATAGCTCGTACATGACCAAAATTATAGTTCAAAATATGTTAACTAGGGTCCAATGCTCTATACGCCTAAGTTGAACGCAGTCTATAGACATTTCCATTTATTTAATCAGCACCCTGTGTTTTAGGGCAGTCATCCACGTCCGATCTTTTTTACATGACATGCCGTAATAACCCCAATCTACCCTCATAATGCGACAAAAGAGAGCGTATATGCGTGTAAGTGATACATTCACCATTTACCGAGATCTGCGCTTATCTGGATCTCTTTGAAGTCGTCAGGCACTTGTTATGATTGTTGTTTCTTTGAGGCTTGTCGGTAGATGGCGCTGCTTGCACGATGGTTAAAAGAGAAAGAGAGATGGATTAAGTGAAGATTGGATTTTGTTTTAGAATGCGCTTTGAAGCTAAGGTTTTGTTGATAGGTCTATAATTTTAGTCGTTTTTAATAATAATAAGTTAAGGGACAGGATAAAAAATTTAATAGTGAAATACGATAAAATACTTACAATACAATATTTGTCTAGATCTCGAATTGCACTGGTTATTATCATTTATGTGGTTGACTGGTAGAGAATGCCTTTAAGCATTAAGTCCGCCATATTTGTACTTCTTACATATTATGTATTGTACAAAAAAGTTTACATAAATAATTAAATAATTTATTTACTTTCTATGCATTTTGTACTGAATCTTAAGCAATGCACAGTTGACTACAAAAATATGTATCCACTTTTGGTCCTTCATTCAATACAAAAAGGAAAAATTGAATACATTATATGCACCGAACAAACTTGACATGCGCTTTTTGAAAAAAAAAAACTTTTACACACCTCTAATGTAACCAATAATTTGTATATTACGTAGCTTAATATTATCTGAAACGCCACCGGTAACCGATTAACACAGGACAAAACCACTTCCAGAAAAAAAATGGTCACTAACAGGAGTAAAATTCTACGCGTTCAAAATCGCGGGAAACTTCTAATACTACTATACAAATAAACTCTTATTTTAAATTTGATATGCAAGCAATATGTTACCGCCATTACAGGCGAAATAATTGTAGCGCGGCGAGTGGACAATCCACCTAATTTCGCGTCCGCTAGTAAAATAGTGTTAATATTTTATAAAACCGCAGCGACAGCGTTAGGCTGTGGCGCAAGTTAGGAGAGACCGTTTATTTTTATTTTATTTACGGGAATTTGTATGCAGAGAACTTGTTTATGGGTAAAAATCTAAATAAATGTACATGAAGACGCTATTTAAATATCAATTAAATGATGTCTAACTTACAATTTCATTACAAAATGACGTATGTTCGACGTTAACCAACAGTTTCGTTACGGTGACAAAACTCTCTTTAACTGGACATTTATTTTGATTTTTACCCTTATAGTTTTGATTGGGAACTATACAATTTTGTAGATTAAAAAGTGTTTAACAGGAGTCAAATAATCTAAATAGCAAATTTTATCACCACTTTCCAGGAATATTTTATAAAGCATAAACACTAATTTGGTTTAAATGTGATGCATCGTAACTACAAGTTAAAAATAGAAAGACTAATTGAAATATTGTGCATAACAAATATTTTCCAAAGAAATGTCGTTACTGGTCCCACATCTAGATCAATGCAGTGTTTTCTTTTAGACGTCTAGATAACCATTGGCTAACTTCAGTTGATTTCTTAATCGATAAAGAGATGTGTCCACTTTTAGCCCTTATACAATGCATTGTAGTCGACTGTACGACCATCAACTTGAGCACTAATCATTACTTACCTAACCCGTACGCAAATATTTGATATTTGGAAAGTGATGGAATAATATTATATAAATACCACTTCTTTTGATTTTGCCCAAAAAACTTATTCTTTAATAAGGTATGAAATTAATGTCGTTCTTAAAAAAATATCATTGTGAAGACGTTTAATATGACGAAATATGCTTATACAATACTTTTATTTGTATGTTTATAATACACCGTGTTTTTTTTGATTTACGATAACTTTAAGGGAACGTTATTTAGGTCAAATAAAGTTAATTTCCCAAAGACAGACAAATGATAACTCTTACGGTTTTAAAGATATTTAATTTTTAAATTTAATAAGTTAATCACGTTGAACTAGTATAAAAGGCTCTTAATTGATAACAACAATTTTCTTTTAATTCTTATGAGTAAAGAGTTTCCAATTGTTAGGTTTGTATACGCGGTCCATGGAATTAGTAAGTACTAACGTACTTCTGGAAGGTGCACTACACCGATGACGCGAGCCGAAAGAAATGTACTAAAGCTTACTGCGTCCCTTTCAGCCTTTCGGGGTGACAATATTTGAATGGCAATTTACGGACAAATTAATTTTACAAGCCTGTGGGGCAGTAAACGAAACAATATTTACTTATTCAACTGTTACCTACTCTTATTCTTACTTATTCAACTTACTCCCAAATCGATATCTGTGGATCTTTGGATCTGTGTGGTCTCCGACAACTAATCCGTTGACAAATTGAGGAACAGTAGCCGACATCTTGAACTTTTTAGTTATTCAACTGATTGTCTCCAAAATCGATATCTGGGCATCTGTGACCACACAGATGCCCAGATATCGATTTTGGAGACATCAACCGTCAACCGTCAATGAATCCGTGGACAGACTGAGAAAAATTAGCTGCCGTCTTGAACTTCTTAATAAGAGCAGGTAGAACAAAATACAAGCATTGAAAGCTTTCAAACAAAATCTAGTATTAAGTTGTCATTCAAGTATCAATTTCGAATTATAGGAGACCACACGGAATACACAGATCCCCAGATCAACATACAGGTACATTTCTTTCGGCTCGCGTTATCGGTGGAATGCACCTTCCAGATGTACGTTATTACTTACTAATTCCATGGTTACGCCAACATTGACGTATTATTTGACACTCACTATTAGTTAACTCTAAAGGCCCTTTTAGAATGATCAAGGATATAACATTCAATAACTTTGTTCTAAACAGAAAACAGTTTTTTTTTGCAATATTTAAAAATCTAATCTACCAATTAGTTTCTATGGACATACCAAGTAATATGCCGAAGTTATCGTAAATCAAAAAAAACCCGGTGTATAGGCCAGACACAACTTAATGAGGTCATTATGAAGTTATGTTTGCTAGTTATGTATAAAGTTCCACCTTTTTCCACTACAAATCCACCGATGGGAAGCCTCAAACTTTAAACAACTCGTAGCATTTCATCAACAATACTATATTTTTACAAAAAGTTGCATTCTTGATAGTAAAGGACTGATTTCATTACAATATTCACAAATATTAAAATCGCTGTCGCTTATGTTTTTGAAACTCCGAAACCCTATATTACCAACCCCAGGTTTACACTGAGCCAGACTAAAATAAACGTTACGTTCCGTATCTCAGAACTCATTTTCATATAACGTAGAAAGCTTCAGATCCTTTGCTTATACATTGCTTTGTTTATATTAAAGCGTCTCTTATTTGAAACTGATCCTTGTTATTATGAGAGTAGAAGCATTTTTTGGTCGTAGACTGTGGGATGTCCGTTTCTGTATACATATACACTGGAGATAAGGTTATATTGGTTGGTTTTAAGTTTATAAAGAGGTTAAAAGCGTTTCAGTCAGTAAGATAGTTAGCAAGAAGCAATACAATAAGATGATGAAATGGGAAGCGACTATAGGCTAAAGTCACTACTGATAAGCCAGTAGTCGACCTTATATGAGTTCGTATTATTAGTTCCTTATAGTTAATAATGATCTCTCCCGGTTAGTTTTGTCATATGTCATAAGTGTTTGCTCTTTGTTTCGAGCTCATGTTAATATAGGATAGGATAAACCTAATTTAGCTAAAGTGGCCATCTTCTGTCAAATTCTAAAATCATACTGAAAGATCTGTGACCATGGTGAAAAAGGACACAAGTCTTCCGAGGTTTAGGTGAAAAACGGCTTAAGTCTAGTTTACTATAAATAAAATGCAGTGATTAACCCCCTTACTTATAAACATGGAATAAGCTTGGAATAGGTTATACCATGCTTTGTCCTTATCTGTAATTGTGACATTTGCATCTGACAGAAAGTGGCAAAGCATGGCATAAAGTATTCCATGCTTATTCCACGTTTATAAATAAGGGGGTAAGATTGAAAAGGGCACGCTTCGATGGTTCGGTCATTTGAAAAGGATGGATGAAAGAAGATTGACGAAAGAGATATACAGATCGAAAGTGAGTGGAAGGGTTGGAAGGGGCCGCCTTAAGCGTTCTTTTTCGAATCAAATCGGAGAAATACTGTAAAAGATCCGAATCCTAAGTACCCGAAACCGACGTGCGTGCATCACTCGATGTATGAATGTGGAAGAAACAAAATAAATTTGTCAAGACCGTAGCAAGTGGAAAGAAGTGGTCTCTGCCCCCTCTGAGAAGCAGGCGTGCAGGCCCACGTCAAATTTCGCTAGTTCGAAAAATAATAGTGTCAGTCAACTAACGTAAAGGCATTGAGTAAATTTGTTTGAAGAATATTGTAATTTTTTCAGCGGCCACGTATGATTTTTACATATTGATTAAGAGAACCTCGAAATAATCATATAACATATAATTTATGACGTTTTATAATAACGGAGCCGATATATTTAAGATTTAAGTATTCAGTTTTTAGTACCAAAACTACGGCTAAGTAAGAATGTTAAATATCTCAGCTCCAATGCATTTAAGAGTATTATACATTACGTAACAAAACATGTTTTTTTTAATTATTCTATTAATTTACCACTTTGTCTATACCTTGAAAATATATGACTTTTACAAATGACAACACTTTTACCCAAACCCCTTTAGGACGTTGGGCCCTACGCGGATACATATTTACATTTAAAATCTAACCGTCGAAACTGAACCCGTCTGGAAGCACTTCTTAATATTTACAAACATATCCCAATACCAGTTCGCCGTAAACAAAACTAATACATTCGTGGAAAATGTATTCAAGTAATCCCCGCACATTGACCTCAAATCGTGATGAGATATCCAATACATCTCTTGCTTACTAGAACAAGCAGAACCAGCGAGCGAGAACCCTTGCAAACGCTAAATCCGCGGTAAATTCAAGCGGGGCTAAACTAACATCATCTTTGCAGAGCTCTTGATCTGTGGTTGCTGCTCAAAAAATAACCAGTCTCGCTTGGTCTACCCTCGCCGCGAGATCTAAGCGAGCTCTTACGCAAATAAGCTCCCTAATACGACTTTTGCAAGGCCTGCGTGTAACGGTCGCCTACAAAAGCGTTATATGGGTAAAAATATGGATATAGTTATATGTATGTGTAGATAAGTGGTGTGTTTCCTGATATAAGTCATCGCTGCGTTCCGTGGGATCGTTTCTGTAATCCGGGTCTGATGTATGGCGGTTTGTAATGTGCATCCTTAATTGATTTATGTGTGTTTCTTTGCAAAAAAATCTTTGAAGTTAAGGTTCACGTTGTGGAAGTATAACTTACGCAAGTATTTTTTTTCATTTCTGAGAACTGTGTTATTGTATCGGGATAAAATTAAACCTTAAAATTAAGATTTTCATTTTATTGCACGTATCTTTTTTATTATTGTTTCACTTTAAGGTTGACTAGTGCTTGCAGTGTGACTCGTATCTATACTAGTATTATAAAGCTAAAGAGTTTATTTGTTTGTTTGCTTGAACGCGCTAATATCATAAACTACTGGTACGATTTGAAAAAATATTTCTGAGTTAGAGAGCCTATTTATCGAGGAAGGCTATAGGCTATATAATAATTCATACTCACATAAATCGAAGCAAAGTGACGGCGGGTAGCTAGTCTTTTGTAAAGTTGTTTAGTTTTGTGCAATAAAGTATTTAAATAAATAGTAAATATTAATGGTCTAAAATTATGTACTTATTCATACGACAAGCATAAATTATTATGTTTTAAGCATAAGACGTAGTAACACTGAATTTCGGTACTGTAAAAATATAACTTAAATAGTTTTACATTTTAAATAAAATACGAGATCATTCATTGAATTGAAAGTGTTAAGTATAAAATAACTTTTCGAATAATAATTTAAATCTCTTCATGGTACTCGTATATTATACCCAGGATTCCGATAAAATGACTCTTTTACGCTCTATTTTCGACAATAAAACATATAAACGTAAATAACACATCATGATAGCATTATAAAGGGTGTTTGTCACAGCGCGACCCCACTAACGGGACGAAAGCACGATATATTAGTTTTATTCGTCCATTCCTACGTATTTACACTAGGGAAGGCCTTCGAAGGCCATAAGCTGCGTAAAAATAGATTTTACAACTTTGTGATGTTTGTATTTTATTTCTAGCTTATGTTCACTTTATATTGCCTTTAGGTTAATTAAATTTTATGTTTTTAATTAAGTGTGTGTGAGAATTAAATCAGCATTAATATTGTTACAAATTAATTAGAATTTTGAGAAAGGGGGAGGGGTATGGGGAGATTCTAAGTATTTTTTCCTGTATTTTCATATTTTATATTTAAACTAATTTTTACCTGTGTTTGTTATTATTTATTTGATGTGCTAAATATTTTAAGCTTTTTATGACATGAAAGAGGACCGTCGTATACTCATGTTTAACCAATAACATCCTAAATAAACAAAAAGTTTCCCGTTTGGGCTACTGCAGAGTTATTTTATATCTGCTTCAAAAGAAAAAGAGACAGAAAAAGGTCGTCGTAATTCAAATAAGAAAATTTTAAAGTCTATTTTACAGAAATATAAAAATAACTAAAACGAGTATTTATACTTGTGATTTAAACACAAATTATACACATTTTTTATGATAAGTATTGCTAATCACGCTTTATTTAACAGCTGAATGAATACTACTGTTTGATACACAGTACAATATGATTGATAAGTTTTTTTTCTCATTTTTTTGTAAATTTTATCATATAACTTTGAGGAAGTTAGTTAAAAAAACACACGATTTATTATAGGTACTTTAACATAATCAACGAACTTAGCTAAAATGGTAGTTCATATAAAGAAAAACGATTTATTTAAACAGACGAAACCTTAAAATGAATCAGACCCAAATATTAATAAAAGGTAAGTATAGCTAAACCATGTACCTTGAACCAAACTAACGTTGACGAACCAGTTCAATATTTGTAACTTCTTATTTGGAAGCAGCCTGTATACGTCAAACACAAACTGCCCAAACGCCTCCGGGCCCGAAAACAAAGTTGTTCCAGTTTAAAGTTTAATTTCTTATATACACGTGTCCGCGTTTTGCTTAAAGTTTCAATACGCTGTAAGCTTTTATGTAAGTCATATATCACAAATAAATTAAGAGCTGTTAAACAAATGACAAAATGTGTTTATCAAAGTGAAAGTCCTTATTAAAATGTTAATCATTGAACACGACTAGCAAATCACTGTGCACGTTGTCAAGCAGAAGAGATTTTTAATGATTTGCCATTGGAGATTAAGGTCATTATTTATTATTCGACCAGTAAACCAACGTGTTCAAAAACAGAGTATTTAAGACATTTTTTGCTTTACTTTTTATTTTTGTTTTCAATTGGTACTAATACTGAAATGTGACATTTAAGTATCTTAGGTTAATTTTAAAATATGTGCTAGCTTGTAAGATTCGGTTTAAATTGAATTAAACAGTTAAATACATATTCTCGACTGTTTATAAACGTGGCATTTATGCGCTGTAATATTTACGCCAAGTGTTAAGACACCCTTTATGTGTTGTATTTTATGTAATTTATACCATCATGTTTACATGTAACTACATACATACCGTCACGCCTTCATCCCAGAGTGGGGTAGGCAGAGCTACATAATTACCAACAACTTTAACAGCCAGTTGTCAATTCTGTAACCACATTTTGCACAAACAGGCTAAGATGTATATCATGTGTATATTAGTGACAGGTTGCAAGCCCATCGCCTAAAAATACTACAAGCCTTTAATCCCTTAGTCGTCTCTTCGACTTCCACAGGAAGGTATGGAGTGGTACTATTCTATTCTGCCGGCAACCACACGGCCTAAACTAACTGTTCAATATAAATAACTATTAACATTACGGGACCATCTAACGGCATCCTACCATTTGACGAAATCATCATTTTGACAAACTATATCATTTTCCAAAGTTTCATTTCGCAAAAACAAATTACGAACGTTACGTGGGCTTATTAAATAGGTTAGGTTAGGTTAGACTTTTGACCGCATGAAATTGTAAAATTATGCGACCAAATTTGTCAAATAAATGATGATTAAAGAACCCCATTATATCAATAATATGTTTGTTACTAAACTTATCAATGCCAGAACACAAAGCCACATTTTTCCTAACAAAGCACATAATAAACAATTTTCTGCATTCTTCGCCACCTTAGCACTCGTTGAAATAGTTTTACGTTGCAGCGCTGTCTGCAAGTAGGGATATTTGCTCGCGGCACGAAGTGGTCCTTTCGGAATGTACCCGTTTTGTGGCCCGTTTCTTGTTAGTTCTCTAAATTGAGGGGAATAAAACTTGACGTCGGGACACGGAAACGTATTTGGTACTTTGACTGTGAGTTGCAGATAGAGGGTGTTTACAATTGCTTGTTATGTGACAGTTTAATTATTGTGGTAAGTGGAATTAAATATTTATTTATAATTAAGTGTGAGTTTTAAAGTATTTCATAAACATTTTAAAATAAATATCGTTTATACTGATAGAATCAAGAAAAAAAACTTTCAAATCGTATTATCCAAACAAAAAGATATTTTTAAAATTGTTAAATTTTTGACCTTTATTGCCTTGGTAAGTAATAAAATATAAAAATAATATTAATTATTATAAAAGGCTAACGTTCTTTTCCGCCCTTGGGCTGTAAAAGAGCACTTCATTGTCAATCACCCTGTGCGATAATATTACTTTGTTTGCCTCGTCGCCACTTAGAACCCCCGGGAGAACGCAGGAATGTCCATTAGAACTAAAGTATCGGAGTCTATTAGTTCGGCGGCAGCCGACAACAACCCCCTCGTGGTTCACTGGGGGTTGATTTGAGGAAACGATGATCCTTGTTTTAGGGGCAGATTTTGCAGATAATTTTGGTAAGAAGATACAAATTCTTTGAAAAATGAAGCAGAATCTGGTTAGTTATTTTCTTGCAAAAAGTAATATGTCCTTGTTAATAATTCGAAATAGAAAACGCGGCAAAATACTAAAATTGAATAAGTACCTAAA
This sequence comes from Acleris laterana, assembly GCA_963966035.1. Classification (NCBI taxonomy): domain Eukaryota; kingdom Metazoa; phylum Arthropoda; class Insecta; order Lepidoptera; family Tortricidae; genus Acleris; species Acleris laterana. The sequence continues at coordinate 15,434,826 of OZ014455.1, forward strand.
ACATATTATTATTTTATCGTTGCCAGGTTGACTCGTTTTCATTTTTGACAAATTTCAATTCAATAAATTTTAGTTTTAACCTACGAGTATGTCTCACCACATTCAATTATAACATCTACATTTGAAACAAAAACCAGAACTTTGTTACTCCTGACTTAAAAAAAATACAGAAGTATAATTACTATATTACTATTCTCCTAAAGTCACATAGCTCATCTTGAAACACTGTCTACATACATCACTGTTCAATTCAATTTAATAGCTCGCAAATAAGCTAAAATGTATTCTCAATACAAGGGATAAATTCTCGAAGAACAAGTAATAACTCACTTTCTTCCCTCCATGCGGCGCTTATACGTAACTTGGTCATAAAATTTATTTACCAACTTGGAACCCAGAAGCCGAACGGCCAGGCTCTTATATTATAAAAGACGTCTAGAAGAAACCTTATTTGTGCCGAGGGTTCGACTTTGTGTTTATTTCGATGCAGATTTGACGAAATGACAGTTTCTAGGGTACCTTACCCAAAAGGTATTAACGGGACTGTATTACCTAGCCTCCACTGGACTGCTGTTTTTTATAGTTATAAAATAGCTTATCATTTATAATGTAATCACTATCCGCCATTTTTGTTATTTTAGGATTTTACAGCTCATCCTGTAGTGTATATACTGACCATAAAAAGTGGTATGTACGCTTCAAAAACATTAACCAACCAATTTTAATATACAAAAAAATTACATGGTGACTTTCTGTGTCCTAATTATAGGCAGTTTTGGCACCGCCTTCCTAATTAGACAGGATATCATTAGCAACTAGTTGCTAAAACGATACAGAGTTACCACACGTTCGCGGGAAAACAATTATTTCCCGCACCGCGGTCTGCGGTACTTGACTGAGCCAAACTCAAGCAGACGCTTGGGATTCGGTTTAAGAGGCAATTAAGTGAATGTAATCTTAATAGTGATTTATAGTCCGCTCCATGATAAAGGCTTTTGTATTACAAAGTATTTAGAACAGATGTTACATAATTGGGTAAGTAATTGAGCTTACATTTTGGATCTTGAAAGTCATCTGTAATATATTGTATAGTCAAAGATTTAACCACTCTACAGACTCTTCTTCTCTTTTAACCTCGTAACGCTTAATGTCCTATATTTAGGACATTTGTTAAAGTGACTTTGAATTGTAGTTGACCGACACAAGATTCCTTTTCGAACCAGTGAAATTTGACGTGGGAATATGAGGATTTAAAGTTTGACTTCGATTTTTCTGGCGTCGTTGTAGTTAGACAAATTGTGAAACAAATTGAAATGTGGTTTTTATGATTCTGTAAAATAGTCCGATGTTATGACGATCAGATCAGATATAAGTTTCTCCGTAAATTGCTAAAAATCCACCTATTATGCTTGTTTGTGAAAATGCATGGAGATGACGAAATACAAAAAATAAACGCTAGCACGGGCAAGCTCGTAAACACGACATGAGATTCTAGTGAATAGTTTTTTTTAACCGTGAATCAAACTTTACTGTTAGTCAAAAGTAAAAGTAAAAATAACTCAACGTAAAGTATAACCAGAAAGGGCGCTATAAAAAACAGTTCAACTTAAAACACCCCTAAGAAAATCTCTCTCAAATTCAGTGGGCCGGAGTCGTGACAATAGAAGGCGAAAGTTCTTTTTCTTTACGAATAAGTGGAGCAAATTAAGGACATAAAACGTAAATGAGGTCGCGATCTCTGTCAATTGTCAGTGTTTCTGTGCAGAAATTTGATTAAACGTGAGAGATCTGATGCGTGCGCGCTGGTAAATGATGGTTTAAAATATAATGGAAACGAAAACGTCACGCTTTACGAGTAATTGCTGGTTCTTTTTCAGGGAGCTGTCCTTTTTTTAGGACATTAAAATGAAATTTAATCTTATAAATGAAATAAAAAAATTAAATTATTGTAATTGTATGCATATTACTTCAACTCTAAAAATCAATAGGTACTGAAATTTATCATTTTTAATACCTGGGACTAGGCAACAGTCTTTCTTAAGTTGACTTGACAATGATAGGGTTCAATGGAATCTTAAAATCCGTATTATTATAATCGGTTCAATCTAGGATGATACTTGTGACAGTCGTACTTCGTCATTTCAATCGCTTTGTATAAACTGGCAAGCGAGGTATTTAAAAATAGGCGATTAATTATGATAATTCCTGAACAGCGTTGATTTGTACCAATGTAGTATTTATGTATATTCAAAGACATAATACGTAAAGTAATGGGCGTTTTTCAAAAAAAGTGTACATTTACTTTTCTTTCCAGAATTCGTTTTTTTTTGGTTTTGTAAGGATCAGATTTTACAATGTAAGCTTTTTCATCCAGTGCGTCACGTCTATATAAATACGTAAAAAAGACTGCATACAAAAAATGTGACGATCTGGAATAGAATATTTGGGACACTTTTTTGCTTGTAATGAGGATCGATAGTATCAACGATTCTGAGTATGAAAAACAAAAAAAAATCTGAAAAAAAAGATCATGTACCTACCCTTTTTTGAAAATTACCCTAATTACGTGTTCATAATTAATTATGAGCTGTCACTGGTCTCATCCTAGATTGAACAGAGTATACCTACCTTTTAAAATGTTCCCCTTAGCTACTACAAGTGAGATTGTTAGGAGAACTAACAAAGGGTTATGAAGCTTCGGACACGGAGTTCCGGAAACGTTACATCTTTTATAAAGTCAGCAAAATGGCGACAGGACGCGTTTACGAGTGACCGGGTCGCTACAGTGACCATTTCAAACTGTATTTGCAGGAATTTCTTTTAAAACTTTGAAAAGATTGCTGTGGATGGCGCTAGTTGTTGATGTTTAGTGACATGATGAAAGTAAACAATTTTTCAAATACGTTGTCGTAAAATAAGTTTTTTGTCTCGTTTAAGTTAAGATGAACTCATTTTTGCATTTTACTTCTAAATTAATTCGTAAATCACATGAGAAAGCAATGATCGTACTTTCTATTTTGTTAGCAGGTTAGATTGCGAATTAAAACTAATGGCATTATAATAATTTCAAAATATAAGAGTAAATAAAATCCGTCCCGACATTCATTTGGCACAAATAAATTAAAAAAAAAAAAAGTTTTACTGTTTATTTAAAACATTAAAAAAAACTCTTTAAATCATTAACGTTCAGGTTAAAGCCACATCATAAAACCTACGCTTAACAAATAAAATATATCGCCATTACTTTCTGTCATTAAGTCCCCCCAGCTTTTAACGTAATTGTTCCCTTTTTTATTCAGTGGCCGAATGATGGCCACAGCAAAACGAAACGTCCTCAACAAAGAGTCGGTGGAGTGGACGTCACATTTTGTCTCCTTTATCGCTTACAATTTTTCCTTCACAAACGTTTTTCACTCTTTCTTTTCATCCACATTGTTATTTTATCGTAGGCTTTCCAATTTTAAGGTTCCGCGAAGTGGTCACCCTACTTTTGACGTTTATATTGTTATTCGCTAGGGCGTCTATTCCACAGGGTAAGAGCATTATTCCTTTTGGCACGTTATCTTATTGTTAACGTTTTGATAGCTCTTATTTACTTGACAGTAATGGCGGCTGATTTTAAAACAATATCAAACACGTCAAAGGTAATATTATTTTACCCCGTAGAAGAGGGGCACAGTTTTGTAAGATGTGAATACCTAATTATAGCGATATATAATTTTTACGCAGACGGAATTTCGGGCCATTCTAAGATGTCACGTGTTAGTGACGTGTTGTCTTATTTTATTGCTATAGCATTGCGGGTGGTAGGACCTTGTGCAGGGTCCGTCCGGATCGCTACCACCATCTTATCCATTAACCTACCGCCAAACAGCAGTGTTCGCATTGTTGTGTTCCGGTTTGGGGATAAGATAGCCGGTGAAATGACTAGCATAGAGGCATTCCATCTTAGTCCTCAGGGTTGGCAACGCATTTGCAGTCTTAGGATTGCATTGCAGTCTTGTGAATGCGAATGTCTATGGGTCACAGTTTCCACTTACCATCAGGTGGTCTGTGTGCTCGTTTGCCATCCCTATGCCATAAAAAAAAAAAAAAAAAAAAAAAGCAAAAAATGGGACAGCAGCCACTTTAATTGAGCATTAAATTAAATTGACGTCTCTGAGTACGGTAGTGAATTGCGGAGTTGATCGATCATTAATGTTTACTTTTGTGTTGAAGATTTCAATTTACTTCGTGTCCTAAATCCTAATGCTACAAGGGTTACTATCGGTAATCAACAAAGCTAGTCAGATTTTAAAAGCCAAGTTGTATTTTTTTAAAGTTAAACAACAACGACGCAACAAAAGCACTCGCCGTTTCAATCTCCCGGTAGATCTCGCCGCCAATTTTTCCCGACGAATTTTCGAACGTTTTCCGCATATCACCTTTGACAGTATCGTTGTTCCGTCCAAACGTAATTGAAAATTTATGAAAAAACAAAATCCGCGCACGGAACCTGATGGACACCGTTAAAAAAATTGGTTGTCACAAAAGAAATAAAGGGTGTTGAAGTTTTTGAGATATTAAGTAGAGTAACAATATCATACCTTATACTGCAAAATACACTGGCCCGCAAAACAAAGTCATCACACTTTTAATGAAAATTTCATTGAAAGTGTGATACTTAGTTTTGCGGGCGAGTATATATTGCTTTTTTGTGCAATCAGGCTTAGATGTTTACCATTCTTTTCGTATGTCTTATGCACCGCCGTAAGACCCGTGTAGTGCTTTTTTTGTGGCGCTATAGTGTTTATTAGTGACAGGTTGCAAGCCCATCAATACTACAAGCCTTCATTCCCTTAGTCGCCTCTTACGTCTTCCGCGGGATGACATGGAGTGGCACTATAATTCTAAGCCGGCAACCACACGGCCAGATCTGATACAAACATAGATAATACTAGCCTAGTTGCGCACAATTCCGTCCGCACAGAAAAATAAAATGTAGCCTATGTTCATCAGGTTTAATGTAGGATTCTAATGGTGGCAGAATTGTTCATATCGGTCCTGTAGTTTTGCAGCCTACAAACAAGCAATATGATATATTATATTTGGGAAATCCATTAGATAATGCTTCAAACACAACCTAGATAACTGCCTGGAATCCAGCTGAATACCAATTAAATAAGTAGATAAATATTTTCTTTAAATAAAACAAAATACTATCAACGTTATTTTTTATAAACGTAACACTAACACTACAGTGTCCGGCCGATAGGAAGTCAACCCTCCACACTGCACAACCATGAAGTTTCTCAATATCGCTAATGATGACAGCAGAAAAATGATGCGAAACTTATTTGTGGCGGGTGAAGGAACAGTAATAACAGCATTGAATTTCTGCTGTCAATGTTGTCAATATTCAGAAATTTTATGGTTGTGCTATGTGTCAGGGTTGACTTTACTGGTAACTGCTCATGCGTGTTATTAGAACACTCGGGTACCCCTCGTAAGTACAGTCGGCAAAAAAATGTGGTCTATCACCCTACGGTTGAAGTTCATTTACACGTCATGATTAGTGATCGTTATCAACGTCCACTTTTGGTAGCAAAGGGTATGGTTGGCAGAAAAAACAAAAACATTTGGTTGTTTACTTTTGATCTTAACCATAAAATAAATACTTACCTTCTAAAGATTACACCTCTAGATATAAATCCTTACGGTACAAAACCTTTTCCGCCCTAATATATTTTTAAAACAGTGTACGTCAAATGACATAAAATGTCATCAAAATATAACTGTAGTTGAAAATCTAATTACACTACGCGACGTGTTTATCTAAATAAACCAATGCATATCGTATCTAGAGTGGATATTCAAGTATTTTAGTGGAGTCCTCATAAAGTGCACGTATGATCACAGTATTTACATTGACAGCATGGATTTGACACAATACCCGTATTTTATTACGACGGATAAAGCCACTCGATGTACTGTTTGTAATATCAATATTAAAAGGAAAAAGCACCATATAAACACTTAAAGTCAAAATCCCATGTAAATAAAATAAAATAAAAATAGTGTGCAATATTTTAAAGACTTAAATTTCCTTTTTGTGACTTCTGTTAACGTAGAAAGGTCATTTAGCTATTTAAAATGGGTTTTTTTCCAATCGACGTGAACGACTGACAGCCAAATCTGTTGAACAAATTTTAGTCATTTATTCACTATAATTTGGATTTGTTGTTATAAATATGTATATAAATCTCATAATTTGTAAAATATATAATGTTTAATATACTTCGTTGTTTGTTTTTTTTGTCAACCATACTTTGCTACCATTACAGGACGTTGATAACGATCACTGGTCATGATATAACAAGTTCTATTTTCTTTTGCAATAATATTTTGACATTGACACCTGTCAACCTCAGCAATAATTAGATCTCACACACAATTTTGACAAAACTGGTAGACCACTTTCTTGGCTAACCGTAGTCTGAATCACATCAGTCGTATTACTAATATACCAAAACGTATAAAGCAAAATAAGAACACTTCAAATAATTAAAGAACCATAGAGATTTCTATCTAAATATGAAAAAAAACCGTTATCATTTGTCGGTAACGAGCTCGATTCTTTTGCGCAGGATTGTAATGCCCGCAATTATTTATTTTACTTACTGCCAGAGGCTATATTCAGCTGCTTTTGAATAAATTAAAATGCTAAGTACACAAATTTAGGACGGTTCTTTCAAACGTTACTATTACAAGGGAAAAAGGCATTTCAATGTCTAGTATTTTTTTATCATCATCATTATAATGCTATAAAATACTGTTAAATACTTACGTACGCGGGTAGAGGTCAAGTTATACGCTTGCTAGTTGGTATTCTTTAATAAGTTAACATACATACAAAAATTAAATCAGGCCTGTTTCCCAGAGGGGTAGGTTGAGACCACTTTTTTCCACTTGCTACGATCCTGGCAAATCTCTTTCGCTTCTTCCACATTCATACATTGAGTCATGCACGCATGTCGGTTTCGGGTACAGTTTTTTTCTGATTTGGTTCGAAAAGGTACGCGTCTTTGCATCTTCCGACCCGTCCACTCACTTTCGATCTATATATCTCTTTCGTCAATCTTCTTTCATCCATCCTTTCCATATGACAGAACCATCGAAGCATGACCTTTTCAATCATTGTCGCTACTTCTTTTAGAGTTTCTTCTCTTATAAGTTAACACTAATACATAACATATTGGATGATAGAACGTTTAACAACCAATTAAATTGCTACGTGTGCATATGTAACAAATACAAATACTCATTATTGAACACCTCATTAACTTACAGCAGTAACTTCCGACTTAATAATTGTAGGTATAATTATATCGTTCATTGAATATAAAACGGACACAATCCAAAATGAGTCAGTGTTGCATTTTAAAATTAGAAGCGGTTGGAATACGATTTTTAATGGAAGAGCAAATTATTTTGGAATGTGTCCGTTTTGTATTCAATAAGCGATATTATGTATCATTGAATTATCTCAGTAAAATGTTGCAGGTATTCTCAATCCAAAACTTCTAATACTGCAGAAGCACTAAGTGCCTATCTAAGCCGCGGGGCTCGACTACTTTAATTCGAGTTGAAGGTATCAAACTGAGCCTTATTAACTACATTTTAGAGCTGATGTTGAAGAAACATTAAGATGTAAAATATGAATGTTACAAGTGGAAAAAAGTGTCTTTATTCATTTGATATCTTTATTTATCCAATATAGAATTCAAAATCTTGTCTCAATAAAGGTTTTAAGTTCTTTGTCCAATTTATACTAAACTTTCAATCAGTGCCAAGACTGGCGTTTTTTAAAGGAAATTACCTCCCCAAGGGGCTATTGGCACGTAGACATTGGGTCCAATTACTGGCTGCTGCCAAGTAACGCTGCACTTACTGCGGTACTTCGTTACTGGAACAATCTAAAAAGACGAATTCGATGTTCAAATATTTGAACTAACGGTTTTTAGGTTGTGATGGAATACCGCATGATTATGGCTGGGTAGAATTAAAATAAACGTTAAAACAGAGAAGAAAACTGTAGGAAGTTGAAGGAAGGTTGTTAGGGAGATGTTAATTGCTATAGGTTCTAAATCGATTCAAATTTACGGTTCGATAGAATGGTTACAAGAAACAAACCTAAATGTTTTTTTTTTCCTTAAATGACGATAATGATACTTAAGCACAAAAACTCTGTAATTATAATTACAAGATTTGATGAAAAAAAAAGGTAGTAGGTATATAAATTAAAACGATACAAGTCAACATCAGTGAATGGGTATATTGACCCATATTCAATAACATAAATGTAATGGCAACCACGCTATTGATTGTTTTTTATTGAAATGGCATGCAAAATACTAAATTTTATTTTTAAATATCTGAATTTTAAACCTTAACTTCATTTTAAAACCACTTTAATATAATTGGGTTTTCTATCCTCAACATCCAGAATTCCAGATTCCTACGTAACATTTTAGGTTGTCTAACATAACCTTAAAATTCGATATCCGTAACACCCGCAGTCGGGCCGTTTGCCGCAACGTACAGCGCCACCTGTCGCCGCCATAAAACACATCGCCGCCTTGGCACTTCGCCGATAGCACGGAGGTTTTTCGAACCAAACGGCTTGGCATGGCACGTTTACTCTTTATAGATTGCTATGCGGGCGTCGGCTTTTAAAATGGACTTTGAATAACGGTGGAAAATGTTTTTGGATAAGATCTTAACGAGGTAGCTAGCTTCAGGAAAGCTAGATACCTATTTAGTATGGGCGTTTGACTATGCAAGATAGTTACTATAGAACTGACTTTGAAGGAAATCTGTAATATTTGCCGTGAATTATGAATATTATGATAGAAGTAACTTAATTTTTTTGCAGTTTTCTTCACAGTAGTCTCCTCATGGGATACGCTGAAACGTGTCTGTGTACCTACTTGTAGGATCACTAATTTTGTAAAATTTCATTACATTTTAATTAATAGCGGTCCACCAAGGTATTACGCAGTGATTTCGCCAATGTCAAGTGAGTAGAGCGATTCATTAAACATAATAAATGAAAAATAAAAAGCATGACATCTTTTATCGAAGATCGTAAAAATACTTATTGACTCAAGTCTAGTTATCGTGGTCAGCGGCACCTGAGGGGCTATTGCCTAACGCACTAGCAATCGCAGTCGGCTTCAAAGTGGAACAATTGTTTTCATTTTGTATGCAGACGAGCCTTCGATTTTCAAAATGAAAACGATCGTGATTGCGAGAGCGTTAGACAATAGGCCCGCTAGTCGCGCTAGCTTAGTTAAGGGTTCGAATGAATAACTAGAATTTGTTCCATGATTTTTTCTGTCAACCTGAAACGTCTGTTATAAAATATATCAATTTTAAATGTCTGAATGACCTTTTCACACTCGCTAATCTTTATTTGACAATTGTTACCTATTTGGCATGTGTTCTTTTTCGAATGCAAAATGAGTATTAAGGTTCTATGACATTATTTAAAATATAAACCTCTTTAAGTATAAGTACAGTATAAATAGTATAACATTAGCTGCAACATAATTCGTTCATTCAATACAAAACGGACACATTCCAAAATGAGTCAGTGTTGCATTTTAAAATTAGAATCTATTCGTATAAGATTTTTAATGCAAGAGCAAATTATTTTGGAATGTGTCTGTTTTGCATTCAATGAGCGAATTATGAAAATGAAAGTCAGTATTCATTAAATATTCAAATGTAATTATTTTTTCGCTACCCTTACCGCGTGCTATGAAAATTGAACGCTGATACCTATGTTTACTAGTAATTATACTCTTCTTAGTACACGCATAGACAATTTCCCGACCTCAAATTTTGCCAAGTCTTAAGTAGTACGCAACCGTTAGCGTGCCAAGTTTACCCACTTTTTATGGTCGTACAAAATTTACAGAAGTTGCCCGTAAACAGAGTTCTTTGGAAGAACCCTTAAGTCTATCGTTTTGTGATATTATTATTGGCTCCTTTTCCGTAATGTTATGGTGAAAGTTTAGTAGGTTACGTCGTTTAAGATTTTTTTATGTACATACAATAATTTTTATAATGTATTTTGCGGGTGGTAGGACCTTGTGCAGGGTCCGTCCGGATCGCTACCACCGTTTTATCCATTAACCTACCGCCAAACAGCAGTGTTCGCATTGTTGTGTTCCGGTTTGGGGATAAGACAGCCGGTGAAATGACTAGCATAGAGGCAGTCCATCTTAGTCCTCAGGGTTGGCAACGCTTTTGCAGTCTTAGGATTGCATTGCAGTCTTGTGAATGCGAATGTCTATGGGTCACAGTTTCCACGTACCATCAGGCGGCCTGTGTGCTCGTTTGTCTTTTCTATGCCATAAAAAAAAAGATAAGTCCTCTACTATGCGTTCAAAAGCCGTTTGCCAAGTGACCAGAGGGGTTATTATGACATGACTATGCAGTTCATTTTACGGTGAGCGTAAAGGATGGAACTATAGCAGTTATATAACTCGGTCCTTTTCTCTCAGCGTAAAATGAATTGCACAGATACCCGACAGGGCTGGGCCTCTATTCCAGGTGGTAAAAACCATATCGTATTTGACATGTTACAGTATTGTTTTGACGTCAGCCGCCATTGCTGTCAAGTAAATAAGGGCTATTAAAAACGTTGACATTACGATAACAAATCAAAGAGGTTATGGTTTTGACCACCTAGAATGGTTTGGTTTTTAGCCCAGCATTACATGTGGTAGTAGGTAACAACAATATATGACGACCGCTGTTACGTAATATTGTAATTACGTTATCAAATATTATACAGTAATGAGTAAAAAATGAATGTTACTAAAATGATCAATCATAATTAATTTATTAAACGGATTACATTAGACTAGCCGTTGCGCGGAACTCCGTCCACGCAGAAAAAAAACAGCCTATGCCACTCAAGGCGAATGTAGCTTTCCAATGGTGAAAGAATTTGTGACATCGGCGCAGCAGTTTTTGAGTTTATTCATTGCAAACATAGACACACACAAAAATACAAATCTTTCCTCTTTATAAATAAATAAATAAATAAATAAATATCAGGGGACAATGTCACACCAATTGACCTAGTCCCAAACTAAGCTCTAGGCTTGTACGATGGGTACTAGACAACGATATAAATACTTATATAGAGAAATATATACTTAAATACATAGAAAACATCCATGACTCGGGAACAAATATTTGCGCTCATCACACAAATATCTGCCCTTACCGGGATTTGAACCCAGGACCTCTAGCTTCGTAGGCAGAGTCACTACCAACTAGGCTATCGCGTCGTTTATACTCGTAATATCAGTGTAGCTCTTTCGCACATAATGTTTCGGCTGAATTTGATTAACTCCAAATACAATTATAATTTACTCATCTTATTAACAACGTTGAACAGTTACTAAAGAGAAGCAGTGCTTGTTAATAATAAATGGACGGAAACCTTTTTTACCAAGCCAGGGTCCTATGCAAATGTAATAAAATCATTAATGTTAATTCGCTTACTGACCACAGACGGTAAATATGATGAAAATATGCAAATGCTGGCAAAGTTGCCGGGTTGCTTATTTAAAATGAATTGCACGGGTTGCGTGAAATTGTAGAGCAAGGATAGATCTACGTTGGACGCAGTAAATCCTACAGTTTAAATTCGTTTTGTAATCGCAAATATTGGAGGAGTTGAATGCCTGGGACTGGTCGGGTAATCCTCGGGATAGGGTTAATTTAAATTATTATGTAAATAATGATTAAGTTCCAATTTAATTCCACAACTGTAGTGGTGAGTTGAGCCTTTTAAAACTTTTAGTGTTTCATGTATTTTAAAAGGGATTTGGTTTTTTAATTGGATGATCGACTGTAATCTGTCGAAACAACTCTTAGTCTAAACCAAGCAAATTAGAAAAAAAGGATTTAGAAATAGATGATTTTAGATTGACATAGGAGAAAGTCTCATTACTTCGTTGAAAATTTTAATGGCAATATAAAACATAAATTAAATGGTTAATAATAATATAAATTTGGGTATAGACACTTTATTAGCCTTTTTAACAGAGCAGTCCTATTACTAACACTCAGATGCTATACTGCCATTATAGGTATATAATTCAATTCTATGTCGTTAATAATAAGGTTAATGTTGCTTCAGGAGGTTTATTTTAGTTACAGCGTTTTTGCTCATTACGGCAGTATAATAAACGAAATACACACTCTGTGACCAATTCGATACTTCAATTTCGTGTAAATCTTGTGCCAGTAACATCATATTGAACTAAACATCCAAATGGCATAAAATACCTCAACTAGTAGTTAAATTTCCGTCGAGCAACATAAAGGAAGACTTATTTTTCTAATACTGCTACAATGGTCGTAACAGGAAGAGATAACGTCAAAAGACTTATTTACGACATCAATGTACATGTTTAAGCGGTCAGTAAATCATGACGTGGACATGGTTCTTAATATCATATCTACGGATTTTAAGTCGGTACATTATTTAAGTATTTAGACGAATTTATGTGTACAATAAAAGCGTATGGTATTGTTAGGCGATGGGCTTGCAATCTGTCACTAATACACTGGTAAACATCTTAGCCTAAGTGTGCAAAATGTGGTTATAGAATTATCAACAAATTTTTAGTTTTTGTAAAGTAGCTCTGCCTACCCCACTCTGGGAATAAAGGCGTGAGTTTATGTATGTATGTGTATGTGTACAATATCTTCCAAATGTATGTTTTTTACGACGTGGTTAGTCTATGTAATGATGACCTTGCTTAGAAAGCTAGCGGTCTCAGGTTAAATCTCCGTAAAGGGGAAATATTTTTTATGAGCAGAATATGTCAGAACATAATTTCCCCATGTCTCAAACAAAATAATTATCACTATCTTTAGGACGAGAATTACCTAATTAAAGTAATTAACATTACAATAACTAATTGAAAAGTAAACTTCATAAACCCGACTGCATTCGATATTGTTATTAAGCCAGTTTATTAATGCTACTATAATATTCGTATATACTTTCAGATGGTCACATTAAGACCTTCCAAACGATACCTAATTTTTAATAATAAGAATTTTTTTTTTTGTTGACATAAATAATTTGCATTTTAATGTAGGTCACCAGGGATGACGAAAAAATTCTAACGATACCACACACATTAAATTCAGCTCAGGTGAAAAGAAGCTATGGTGGAATAAAGAATCGTAGATACATCTATACATGAACCCTGTAAACATTACACTCCTTTTTAAATTTAAATGTTTAGTTTATTTTTCACTTCTCATGCTCTTAAAATGTTACTTTAGTCTCTGCACATCGGGACTAAAACTCTTTATTAATCTCTAGGGACTAAAGTGATATTTTTTTAATTTATTTTGGAAACTCGTAAACAGATAACCACGGTGTTTGTGAATGGAGGATTATCGACATTTTCAATGATTGTGTATGGATCATTTTTTGAGGATGGAAATAACCTCAAAATGACAACTGTGCAAAAATATAAAAAATAACGAATTTATTTAATTATATTAAGGATAATTCATTTTATTATGCATGGTCCAATTAGTTATAAAATAGTTTTAAATTTTAATCTGTTGGCTAAATATATAAGCATTTAAAGCGTCACTTTGCAACAAAAAAAACCGCAGAACAATTTTGTAAGAAACTTTTTTATAATCAATATTGTAATTTTGTATATGTAGAACGTCGTTGTTTTCCTCGCATTGAAAGTGAAAAGTAGAGTGTTTAACGCGAGACTAAACAACCATAATGACACGACAACTAATGATTGAACAATCTACTATTTTACTTTCACCAGAAACTACCTCCATGCATAAGATGCAGGTTTGAGTGCGAATCTCCGCACGTGTTGTTTCATACCACCCTTAATTTTACCCTGGAACGCCTCGAATTAATAGCACCAGGCTCAAATTTAAATGCAAATCCGACCTTTGTCCTGTCCTAGGCATAGTAATTACAGTAAAAATCCAAAAAAGATTTACCCTAACGTCTATTAGTACATCGTTTGAGCCCAGTTTTGCATCACAAACGTTGAAAAATCCAATTTATTTTTTAAATTTTAACTCGCGTAGTGCGATTTTCGCGAGCAGTTTTTTGATTTACATTTGCATGGTACTAGGAGCACAGAAGTTTAGAGGATATGCCGTCATTAATATTAAAGGTTTTATCATATTGCTCCCGCGGGAGCGAGCTCGGCGTGTTTTTGGCGATTTAATTTGATCGTAAGAGTGTTTTGATGTTGACGCGCGAAAGGTATTATTACCGGATATGACGGCGTACGGGCAGGCAGAGTGTTTGATACACAAATGTGTGGGTAACTTTTTACTATGCTATTTTTAGGAGAGGATGAAGGAATTTTCATAGATTAAATGTTTTAAAGAGCCTCGTGTAAATTCAATTAAAAACAGAACTTAGTTAAAAGACTTAGCACTAGTTTAAGTGAAACAATTGAAAAATTAACACAATTACTCTAAGCCGCATTTGGGGGTAGTAATTTTCCCCGTTTTTTTGCTCTCGTTAAAAATTTTCATTTCATTTATCGCCGAGTGGATCCCGCAAATTACCAAGGATTTTCTCTTTCGGCTTTTTGTAAAATTGCCCACGTCCACTTAAGGATATTAAAGCCGAGACAAAGAGAGGGGATGTCAGTTAATCGAGGTACTGGCTTCTTATTCTGCCCTCCTAAGTAAAAAGGACGCATGCGCAATTTGATTGTCAAAGCAAATTGAACTCTCTGTCCTTAGACATAAGTTCATTAATACATTTGTGATTCTATGAGACATACGCTCTTTTTTTCTAATGAGGGCAGTATTGTTGGCCGCGGTTTGGTTCTGCGTACACTGCCGGTTTTGAGGGTAGTTTTCTTTTTAGGGCACATTATACATTGATTACTACCTTATAACGTGCGGTCCATGCCGCGCCACAAGATTATCAATGGGTACTAAAGCTGACTAAGAAAGCAACATAACTTTACGGAAATGTCCTCTTCAAGAGCTGGGCTCTAATCAACACTGTAAGACAATATTGCTTTTCCGTTTCCGTATTGATAACGTTTTGATAGCTCTTATTTACTTGACAGTAATGGCGGGTAAGTTACAAATAATACCAAAGCGCGTCAAAAGTAAGTATGGTTGTACCAAGTTGGAAATAATTATTTTTATTTATATTTTATTCAACTTTATCTTTTAAAATAGAATTTAATGAATAAAAAAGGGCTCTGATTATCTCTTAAACAGCCCAACTTATTTTCAAGAAACCTAGCGAATTTTTTGCATTGAAAACCTTTCTTTAAAAAAAATGAAAAAAATCAGACCATCGTTTTAAGAGCTATGATGATGTTACAGACACAGATACACAGAGACCCGTGTTTTTTTTTGGGTTTAAAACGAACCGTTCCAACCAACGAAAAAAAGATTTGTTGTTTGATTATTCACTTGATCTGTGTACAACAATACGGGGACTTAATGATTTTCCTACGTTTATCATATTGTTTGACCATTAGTTGACATATTTCAATTAAGGTGAAATGAAGAAGAAGAGGCTTTTATTTTAATTATTTTTATTTAATACGCTGCACACATTACATGATACATTGTAATAATCCGATATATAAAGGACTGCCAACATTACGAGCATATCCGCTCATCACTACCAACAAAAACATAAAATATAATTGTTGCCATACTCAAAACACCCCCTCAACGGTTAAATTTTATGACATTACTATTTATACTACTGGCCCCTGTACTATATTAACTAAGTAAACAAAATATTCTAATTTTAACTCAAAATTAAGTTTCTAAACTTAACAAACAACTGTTTGCCTAATGGCTTTGTGAACAAATCTGCCACATTATTATTAGAATTTATGTATTCAAGATTTACATTTCCACTAGACACCTGTTCGACAATATACTTATATTTAATGTCTATATGCTTAACTCTTTTATTACTGTCAGCATTTCCAGCAATATTTAAAACACTTTGGCTGTCTTCGAAAACTTTCAACAATACATTTGGATAACCAAAATCCTTTAAAACCTTTTGTAAGAAACACCCTTCCATGATAGTCAAACTAAGTGCTACATACTCCGCTTCACAAGATGACATAGTCACGCAAGACTGTTTTTTTGTACACCAAGAAATAGGACAATTAAAGATATAGAAAATCTGACCAGATGTCGATTTTCGGTCTTGGATATCACCTGCCCAATCTGCGTCACTGTAACCTTGCAATTTTACATCATTATCAATTTTATATGTTAAAGACAGATCAATTGACCCTTTTATATACCTAAGTACACGTTTAAGACATTTGTATAGAGCCATACTAGCACAATGTACATATCTGCTTAAGAACCCTACTGCAACTGCCAGATCGGGTCTAGTACAAGTAGCATAAAGTAAACTTCCTATTAAACTTCTACATGTTTTTTCAATATTTGTATTTTCAGATTTTTCCCTTTGTAACAATTCAAAATTAAAGTTTTGTTCCATTGGTGTAGCCACTGCTTTACAATCTGACATTTGATATGTATCAAGCAATTTTTCCAAGTACCTTTTCTGATTTATTTTAGTAACATTCCTTTTAAGGTCTTGATTTATATTTATTCCTAAGTAGCAACTTGCAAGACCCAAATCTTTCATTTGAAAATTACAATTTAAGGCATTTTTCAGGTCATTTACCAACTCTTCATTTTCACCAAAATAAAGCAAATCATCTACAAATAGCAAAACATAGATATAATTACTATTATACTTTTTAAAATATAAGCATGGATCATTTTGAGACCTTTCAAAATTTTCTTTCAACATAAAGTCATTAAATTTAGAGTTCCAGTATTTAGGCGATTTTTTTAAACCATAAATGGATTTTTTTAACTTACAAATTTTACTATTAGGTAATTTCATAAAAACAGTCTCATTTATTTCTCCATAGAGAAAGGCTCCAGTGACATCCATCTGGTAAACTGGTTTACCTTTTTGATTTGCTACTGCCATTAGTGTCCTGAAAGTAGTTAACTTTGCAACAGGTGCATATGTTTGATCATCACAGTTTTTCTGTTCAAAACCTCGAGCTACTAAGCGAGCTTTAAAAATAGTTGTACCTTCCATTTCCTTAACTTTGAATACCCATTTGCTACTTACCAGATTTTCTCCATAGGGAACTTCTTTTACTTCTTCCCAAGTTTTATTTTTCTCTAAATTCTCCAGTTCTTTCCTGATGGCTTCATTCCACATGTCTTTGTCAGGTCTACTCATCGCCTCCTCATAGGTGATTGGATCATCACAGCTGTAGGTAGTGAAGCTATAGTAGCTTTCATCAGAACTTATATCCATATGATAATCTTCCATCCATTTTGGTTTTCTAGTTGTCCTTTTTTGTCTCCCTTCTGTCATTGCTGTATCTGTTAAATTTACAGGTTCTTCCTGTAGGTTTACTGTCATCTCTTCTGGTATTTTTATTTGTGATTCATCTTCCAATGATTGCACTGACTCTTGATCAGTTGCACTTGCAAAAGTGTCATTGATTACTGAGCTTTTTTCTTCATAATTTTCTTCAATAGGTTCTTGAGAAGCTCCATCTTTAAAGTAAAATCCTGTAAATATTTCTTTGTCCGTCATTTTATGATTTTCAGATACTCCTTTTAAAAAAATTAAGTCTCTTTTTATTTCTACTTTGTTTTTATCAGGTAAGTATACTCGATATCCTTTGGTATTTTCTCCATACCCAACAAAGTATCCCAATTCAGCTTTGCTTTCAAATTTTTGCCGTTTCTGGTCGGGCACATGAACAGAGATTCGTGCACCAAAACGTTGTAGGTTTTTTATGTCATATTCTAGTCCAAACCAGAGCTCATATGGTGTTCTATTCTCTGAGCGACTTGGACCTGTCCTATTTATTACAAAAACTGATGTGTTCAACGCTTCAGCCCATAATTTCTTTTTTAAGCCACTTTCCAACAACATCGTTCGAGCTGATTCAACTACTGTCCGCATCTCTCTTTCTATGCAGCCGTTTTGTTGCGGTGTATATACAACACTCGTTTGATGTTGGATACCGTGGGCATTTAATAAATTTTGCATCTCTTTCCCGATAAATTCTTGAGCATTGTCACTTCTAATGTATTTTATTCTGTGACCAGGGTTTATTTCAGTTTGTTTAATAAATTGTGTGAGACAGGTTATACTTTCTGATTTATGCTTCAAAAAATAAACTTTTCTGTATTTAGTGAAATCATCCTTTAACAATAGGAAAAATTTCGCTCCACCAAGTGAAACTTCTTCGACAGGACCACCAATATCTATGTGAATTATTTCTCCAGGCTGTGTTGCTCTATGGTCACTTCTAGGAAAAGGACGTTTGTGTTGCTTTCCTTTTAAGCAGGGTATGCAGGTTTCTTCATCTCCTTTTTCAAACATTATATTATTCTTTTCAAGAATATTTTTTACTTGGTTAATATTTTGGTGGCCAAGTTTAGCATGCCACTCTTTAAGTTCAGAGTCGCTTTTCCCCACTAAAGCAATTTCTTCCTCTTGTTGAAATATCATAGTATACATTTTACCTTGGCGCTTCGCAATAGCATGAACACTGTCATTCTTTTCAAATGTACACTTGTTAGCCGTAGACACCATTTTATATCCTTTGTCCAAGGCTGAACTCATTGAAAACAGATTTACTTTCAGTTCTGGCACAAACAAAACACCATTTATTGTTGTAGGGATCCACTTTTCGCCGTCAAACGCTTTTAGATGAATGTCCCCACAACCTACTGCTTTTATCACTGTTCCGTCCCCGATAATCACATTCTTTGGCACCATATAACTTTTAAAATTTTCGAGTCTTTCTCTTGTGTTGCACATATGTTCAGACGCGCCACTGTCTAAAAACCAGTCATTTTCAGAACATTTTGAGGTTAGGGCACTGATCGAAATCGATGTTATAAACGCATTTTGCTTATCGTTTACAACGTTCGCAATATGGTTTTCATTATTTAACGGCCTTTTGTTAAACCAACACTGTTCGTAGACATGTCCATGTTTTTTACACTTATTACAAAACATGTTTGATTTTTGTACTTTACAGTCACGCTTGTAATGTCCACTTTTACCACAATTAAAGCACTTTCTCGAATCCTTTTTTGCATTCAAAGTGAATGAGGAAGATGCAAGGAAGGAGGAAAGCAGTTTGATTTTCGTTTTCATATTGTTCATCATAAGTTTTATTTCGTTGTTCTTCAATTAGAAGTCGAGCTGTCAATTCTGACAGCGTCCGTTTATCAGTCGATACTGAATCCCATGCAGATACAAAATGGCGGAATTTTTCTCCCAATGAACTAATTATTTTTGTAATTATCATATTTTCAGGAATGTCCCCTTTCGCCTGGCGAACTTGCGATACGACATTATCAATCTTCGCAATGAATGTTGCGATATTTTCATTACCTATGGGTTTCATTTCAAAAAAACGTTGTTGTAGTATATGCAATGATACGTCCGACTTCTGTTCGTACACCGTGCATAACTTGTCCCATATTTCTTTAGATGTCTCACAATTTTGTACTTGCAGCATCACAGCTGGCGATAATCTAGTTACGATCACTCCTTGGGCTTTTGCGTCCAATTTTTGCCACGCTGTATATTTTTTCAAGTCTTGTTCAGATGACTGCTCAGGCTTGACCGGGCATGTAAGAGACCCATCCACCACTTCATAAGCACACGATGCCTTCAAGATAACTTTTACTTGGAATTTCCAACTTGTCCAGTTTTCGGTGCCTTCTAGTCTTATTCCTTGGCCGCCCGAAGATATTGCTGAAGCAAACATGTCGGCGTCCATTTTGACCACGCCACAAGACGCTATTCTTTTATTACTGCTTTACCGCAGGTTTTCCACTGCTTTACCGCAGATTATTATAACAAACCTCTTCACCTTGATAAGGGACTGGGCCCATAACCAATTAAGGTGAAATGAAGAAGAAGAGGCTTTTATTTTAATTATTTTTATTTAATACGCTGCACACATTACATGATACATTGTAATAATCCGATATATAAAGGACTGCCAACATTACGAGCATATCCGCTCATCACTACCAACAAAAACATAAAATATAATTGTTGCCATACTCAAAAATTTCCTTGAGATTTAACCATTATTTAACCTTTTTAACGATTAGTCAAACAACATGTTCTTTGAGCGATGCCACACGAACGTTGGAATACTACGCTCTGTGTTAAAATCCCAACGTTGCGACGAAGCAACGCACCAGTTAAATGGTGAAATTTTATTGAAAATGAACCTTTTTCTATGCCCTGAAAATGATAAATAACCAAATAACCAATTAATACCTTGAAAACAAATCAATACGAGTTCTTTTATCTGTTAATTAGGGAGATCAACCGGTAGCCAACTGGTATGCATTATCCCTTAGCCAATGCTACGAGTGCTACGCTGTAGCTTGTAGCACAATTTTTCCGCTACGTAGTGTGAATCTACTACGAAACAGTGGACCCGAAATCAGGGTGGTAGGCGCGGAATTATTTGCTCAATAAATTAAGTAGTTTTTTTACCTTTTTAATAGAGATCGTAGACTAGATTCAAGAAATTCGGCCGGTACAATATTTTTTTTAAAGAAAGATGTTGAGGTACCATTGGTTGTGGTATGACTCAATCCAATGAATAAAAATATTTAAATTACTGCTATAGTTAAAGTAATAAAACAAACGATTGTAAAAATACCAAACAAATAAAAATAATAAAAAATACAAATATAAAATATACAATATTACCTGGTCTACATACATACTTAAATCACGTCTGTTTCCCAGAGGGGTAGGCAAAGACCACTTCTTTCCATTTGCTACGATCTTGTCAAATTTCTTTCGCTTCTTCCACATTCATACATTGAGTCATGCACGCACGTCGGTTGATTTATATTAGATTTTTGAAATGAAGCAAAAGCCGATAGCAATAGTGCCCAGTGATAGGTACATAATTAAACTCCGGTATTTGGATCACTCCCATAATGGATGGATGAGTAATTAATCCCATTGAATCTACTCCGAAGTCGACGCTTTGATGGAAATACCAATTTATCCTTTAATTTTAGCTTTAAATTCCATTTCATCATTCATGTTTATGGATTGTCTGATAAAGTAAATATTGTTAAATACGCGGTACGAGTTGGTTTTATTTGATAAAATTAAATCTGTACACTTAGCTTGTCATGTTCCAATTTGTGGCCAAAACTTACTGTTTTTTAGTAAGAAAAAAAAACGAGCTCACAGTAAGTGACATTTAAAACCTATAAACATTTTTGCAAATACGTTGCCAATATTGTATATTTTAAAAATATTAACGAATAAAGCTGCTCTACAACTACAACTAAATGTATTGTAGAAATTAGCAACAACTACTATTATAGACTATTTTACTAATTTTCCGTAGCAAAATTAACCTCCGTAGCAATCAGTATTATTACATATTTTTTAATTTAATTACTAGCACACCCAAACTCAATTAACAACTTAATAAACACGCACACCCCTACTGCCTTGTTAATCAACCCACGTGATCGACGTCTTTTGAAATTAAACGGCCAAATTGAAATGATCTCGGATTTGGAATCGATTACTGGCGACGGGGCGCTTTCAATGCGGGCGGGTAATCGGCGACGTCCTTTGACAAGCCGATTGGTGGAATTGAGTGCGGCTAAAGGTTACCTGCGTTAGGTATGAACGTCGTGGCAAGAGAAAATCTATAAAGGTTTTAGAGGTATTTAAAGCTTTTTATAAAAGAGACTTGAATATTGAATGGATTTAAATTATAAAAACATTTAAGTATTTTGTAATGTAACTATCTCATTATGTACAGTCAAGGAATGAAAAGGTTGACCACCTTAAGGTCTGTTTTTGCTTGCTCAATATAAGTTATCAGTATCTGTTTATCAACCGAGTATGACACATTCCGTCATAATGAATGTCATTTCACTACATGGCCCACAGATACATGGTTACCATGGTCACGTATAAACAACAGCCACTATTGGTTCAAACTGAACTCAAGTCTTTATTGGTCGTTACAAAAGTGTTGCTATGGTCACGTATAAACAACAGCCGCTATTGGTTCAAACTGAACTCAAGTCTTTATTGGTCGTTACAAAAGTGTTGCTATGGTCACGTATAAACAACAGCCACTATTGGTTCAATATTATTTCTCTCGTCTGTTACACAGTTTCAAAAGGTGACATGTGATTGCAACGCGTAAATGAATTTATTTGAAAACTGGTCAACCTTTCCGTTCCGCGACTGTACAAAGTACTTATCTAAGACCAAAAGGACTACTTATAGGGAAACGTTAAGTTTTTTTTTAACTGTCTTTAAATATATCACATACAGATATAAAACCTGTATGTGTGTCACATTTAACATTTAATTTAATTACTACTTTAGAAAAAATCTTATCTGATATTTCGAGATGCATGAGTTTGAACTTAATTCTCTTCGCATTTAAGTTTAAAATCTTGTCATAAAATATGTGATAGGAGGTTTTTTCAAAGTAATGACGATTTGCCTGTTTTTGTGATTTTTTTTTGACTCCTCTTCCATTAAACCTAAATAAGGTTGTACCTTTTAAGTAAGAAGTTGACGTTTATTTTTCATTTAAGATATCAACAGCATTAAAGTTAATCATATAATTTGTAAAACATTTTATTTATGCGGTAAATAGCTAACTTGCTGTACGGATAAGAGCACTCTGTATACAGTGTGTAAATGGAATACGGGCGTTTATTAAAACTGGACATAGATTAAGACTCTACTAATCATTAACAGAAATAATTATTTTGATTACGTTAACGTATACACCGTAATTAATTTTTGAACATACTATCGACCCGCAATGTACATCGAAGTCCATCTGTCAGGTAAGTACGTAATGTTTAATGAATTGCATTTTTCGTTATACATTGCGTGTTAAATTATTTTGTATGGTTTTTTTTTTTAATTTAATTTTAACAAAAGCTGCCTAAATGTGCTCAGTAGGGGTTATACTAACCACAGTTAAAAGGAACGCCCGTATACCATTTACACACTGTATAGAGTAAAGGTTTACACACATACATACATAACCGTGCTAAAATAAGACCATTCAATCAGAACAGACCAACCAACTAAAAGATAACGCATCATGGAGCACTCCCAAAACAGAATAACTATATCACAACACCAATATCACTCGTTGATACAGTTCAACTCGAAAAAGTTAACGGTGACGATACAAACGTAACTTGTAAAAGTTTGACTAGACGGATCGATGGACGGATCATCCATCATGTTGGGCAGATGACGGCGACACGCGTACTGCCGGGCTCGCAATCAGGAACAATCGCTTTGCTGGACTGGTGTCTAAACTAGTACGATTGAACTTTAAATCTACACGTATGAAGTAATTTGTTTCAAATGGTATTGTGATTATTGCACGCATTTACAAGGTGTCCCAGAAACCGACGTCAACCCATTAAGGGCTGATTTGCCTACTAATTACCAACCAGAATAACACATTTTAGGTTAAGTAAAAATACCTTAGTTTTCGAGGTATTGATCATTTTAATCGGAATTTTTGTAATTTTTCCTTATGTCCGTGATACGAAAATCCCCTAAATTCATGCATTAGTTAATTATTATTTTCAGTGTTTTCTTGCATGATTAGAATCAGGATGAAATAAGGAAGTTTTTAACGTTTTTCGTTCTCAAATAACTTTCAAATTTTTCACTGATATAAAGCTAAATACAACAAATAAAAGATAAACAATAACATTCTAATGAATACAACGCAGCAACAAAACCAGTCCAAAACCAATAAGCAGTATCTTAAATTCAATCACCAAAACAGATTAAAAATAAGGTTGATATTACTACAGGAGGTTTATCTTAGTTACTGCGTTTTAGCTTAGGACGGTACTATTCGAGACCGCTTTGGCGGGAAATTCGTCCAAAACCTATAGCCAATTGGAAGCCTATGGATTATCGAGACAAATAAACACCGTCGGCCATTACTGCGGGCGACGCGCAATCACCTATCGACTGATCACTCTATTGACTTTGTCTGTTGTATGTTCTTCATATTCGGACATGACTTTAAGAGGAGAATATTCAGCGTATTATTCTCTTTCGATGTTCAAGTCAACAATTGTGACATCACTTGTTTGAAAATTTAAGTTCGCAAGTTTCTGGACTGATGTAGTGATAACGGTGTTCTTAATGAACTATAGTCTTGTGAAGAATAATGAATGTGGATATTATGGGTTCCCTATCTATTGCCCGAATTTCAATTGTTATAGTGGTATCATTTGCCATATAGACCATAAAGGCTTTTTCTGAAACCATGAATAATTCAGAATTGTTATAAAACTAACGTATTAGTCTTTATACGATGGCATGTTAAAATTATCTGAAGCGTTTACGGTTTCGGTAAAAGTTTATATTATTGCAAGTGATACAATTATGGCAATTGAAATTCGGGCAAGCCTGGGAATACGATGGATATGTTGTTCAGCTATAGCCTATATGTCATCAAGCTTATGTCGGCTCCAGATAGAGAACTGCTTAAAGGAGAATGTTGATGATGATGATACTTAAAAAAAAAAACGTATCTTATATAACAGAGTCTTATCGGACCCTTAAAATATTTGCTTTGCTGTATGTATGTAGGTACCCAATAAAAATGTTGAGCATACTTAGCACCTTGTCACTGTGAATGTCACTGTCATTGTCATTGTCATGTGTATTCCGTTTGAAATTTACTACGACCATGCACTGAAGTGCTTAACATTATCGTTACAGTACATTTTTTACAGTCGACGCCATAAATATGTTTACACTTTAGTACCTCGTCACTTTACCCGCTATGACAATTTCAAATGGCAGTTTAAACATGACGCTAAATAGACAAGGTACTAAAGTGTAAACATATTTATGGCGTTGACTGTACAAATAAAATGATTTAAATGCTTTTTTCTCCGATTATAACAAGCCACGGATACAATTTTTAAAAGAAAAAAGTTCAATAATTCCTTTATTTATAAATTCCGGCCGTATCATTTCAAATTCAAATTACCCCAATATATTTACAGTCTTCGCCCAATAGCTCAACGCTCATTATACTTAATTAAAGCGCAGTAAAATATCCTGCAAATCAACAAGCGGTCCCCGAGCGAAATACTCTTCTAATTCAAAGAGATAAAGGTTCGGTTTTGGCTTATCTGTAATAAAAGCCAGGTAACGGTGATGATGCAATTTTTGGCGGCGGAATTTTCCTGGTTTTTTCAGGCTTCGACTATTTCAATTGATGGTATTCATCCCGGAATGGCCTAATTGTAACTGACAGACCATTTTGAAGGCTTCTTTTTCATATAGTCCCTTTTGATAGGAAGGATGAATGAATATGTTCCCTTCCAAGACTTCCGCGTGACAGGGGATTTTATTCGGGTCGAGAGGAAATTAAATTTAGATTCTAATTGGAATGTTGAAATATTAACCAGTTGAACTTTGCCGGTTTCCTTTTGAAGTTGAATCATATTTCCTTACTTTTTTGTTTCCAGGAATATCTTCTCCTGTTTTATTTGATCCTTTTTGATATTTTGTAATATGTAATATAAACGAAGCCTTTCGTGTCACATCAGTAATTTTCTGTTGTTATTTTGACGGACAAGTCACTCTTCACTTTCTTTTCTTTATTTTGTACAAATATCTCCTTAACGGTTTACTTTATTGCTACATTCTTTGCCTTGACTTTGTCTACTATCAAAGTATTATTCTAGCTGTGATAATTAGCAAGAACAATGCCGTTTTGGCTTAAATTTCTGCAGCGTTATTAACTTAAATGTTTGTTCTTTGTTTCAGGTAAGTCTGCGTTTTAACACAATGTAGCCAGACGCGAGGCAATGGACGGTGCTTTAATAGGTAATCTGGTTATAATTAATCCGAACAAAAGGCCATTGACCTTGTAGATCAACAAGACCATTATGGTCTACTCGTTTCTGAATTATTGTGTTTCACTGATTGACTGGAATTACGTGTTTCGCTGAGTTAACATCTTAGTTGACGATTCTATTCTCGGATTCGATTCGTAAAAACGATATTTGATATAAATTCCTAATTAGTAGATAGGGCCACTGCTAAATAGGCTAACTGTTGCAAAGTACAGTCAACAGCATAAATAGGTGATCATTTCTGTACCTTGTCGCTTTCAATCGTTTCACAATTTTGTATAACATTTCAAACACGACGTTAAAGTGACAAGGTACATAAATGATCACTTATTTATGCTGTTGACTGTACAAAAGTAATCATTTACTAAAGGCTAGTTTTACTTTTTAATAAATATCGGGGACAATCTCACACAAAATTACCTAGTTCCAAACTAAGCTTTAGGCTTGTACTAGTACTAGACAACGATAAAACATACTAATATGCATAGAAAACAAGCAAACCTCAGAAACATATACACGCGCTCATCACACAAAATATTTTCACTGAATACGAACCTAGGACCGCTGGCTTCGTAGGCAGAGTCACTACCAACTAGGTCAACTGCGGCATTGTAGTTTACGTCGAACCTGGTGTGAAAAAAGCCGTATCTAAAATACGTAGAGATCTTTAACTCAACGGCACACATCACTATATATATTTTAAAGATAAAATCCTCGATTTAATAGCAACTCGTTCTTTCAGAGTTAATATCTCTTAAAATACCTTAGTTATTTTCACAAAACCTAGCTAAGGACTATCATGATTAAAATGGCTCTCTTTAAAAAGAACGTTCAGTATTGTCTATACGTTTAGGAACTAGACACAGAATACACACATCAAACTTGTAACCTCTCTTTCTTCGTCAGTGGTTAGAAATTCACGACGTTGAAGTCAACAGCACACATCACTAAAATGTGAGCACACGGCATTTGTTACGTCGTGAAATCTATTCCGTGCCGCCACAAAGCCATTCACAGTGCTTAAATGTAAGCTTATAAGTAAAATAATGGCCAGCCTTCCGGAGCCTTGAGGACCTACTCATTACAAGAGTCGTCCGTATCACTATATTATGGTCCTTGACGAAAACCAGTTTTCGTTATAATGGAATATTAGATTCCTCCATAAACCCGGGAGCGTAACGCGTCCATTAAATTTTGACCCCTAAAGCATGCCTCATTTCCCCCCTTGATGCCCCGTTTTTGGGGCAACAGGAGGGGGTGGCCGCAGGTCCTTTTGGACTGGTGGTACACATCGTGTTTGCTGACAAACACGGTTGTTCAAGGGAAATTGCCGAAAGATGTTTGCTTCGCAAAAGAGTAGTTACGCCCGAGTCGTGAAAATAATTGAAAATGCGATTTTGAGACGAACACGCGGTTTTAAACTCGCTCGTATAAAGACCGCAGGGATGAGAGGAATTATTTACGTCATTACATTTACTCCGTACACCGTAGAAAATAGAAGTATAGGTACGGAGGTTACTACCCGCTTACAGCCTTACGAGATTTCTTAGAGAAAATTTAAACATAAAACTCGTTCCTTTTTTAAACTTGTGTTTGAAAATTCGTCACTTACGTATTTAATCGTCATTAACAGACTCTCGAATGCGGCCGTTAATGATCTCTTAAACTTGTTTAAATATTTGTATTGACTTACATAATATATTATATCAACGGGAAACTAAGTAAGTACGTCTTTAAGCACTTTTAAGAGAACAATGGAAACGTTAAGAGAAAAAGAGCCACAATTTATACAAAGTTAGTGTCTCTTAGATGATAATGACCTAGTAAAGTAACAGAAATATGACGCGTCAAATTAGCAAATAAACTTTTTGTTTTTAATTACAACTTAACTGTCAACCAAACAGATAATCTCGAACAAATTATTTCAATTTTGATCCTTGATGTTTTTAATTTTATGTTATTTTGTGTTAAGTGTGTCACTTTCCGTCTCTTCACCAAGCGGTTCCAACGGAAGACCAGTGCTGGCTTTACGGCTAGCGAATGCTGAGTTGGGACCGTTTCGCAACTGTTTCTCTGTGTCTTTTTTTTTTGTATCTACATATGTACTTACCTAATGTGGTTTTGTATTGTTGCGAATAAATGTCTCTTTATCTTTATCTTTAAATATTGCAAGATTATTTTAAAACAATATATATATTAATATAATATATTTTTTTTTTGATTGATAGAGTAAGGAATGAAAAAGTCAGAGAGAAATGTGGAATAAAAGATGATGTATTGACTAAGTTTGAAAGGGCATGCTTCGATGGTTCGGTCATTTGGAAAGGATGGATGAAAGAAGATTGACGAAAGAGATATACACATCGATAGTGAGTGGACGGGTCGGAAGGGGCCGCCCTAGGCGTACTTTTTCGAGTCAAATCGGTGAAATACTGGAAAAGGGCCGAATCTTAAGTACCCGAAACCGACGTGCGTGCATGACTCGATGTATGAATGTGGAAGAAGCGAAAGAAATTTGTCAAGATCGTAGCAAGTGGAAAGAAGTGGTCTCTGCCTACCCCTCTGGGAAACAGGCGTGATTTAATGTATGTATGTATGTATTTTAAAACAGTTTACGATGTTTGAATTTCCCTCCTTCTTTCAAAGCTGATTTCTCTTAAACGGACATCCGATTTTCATAAAACCTAGAATTATCCTGATTAAAGTACAGTCGAGCGCAAGAACAAAGGGGCTATTGGCTAACGCACTTCCAATCGCAATCGTTTTTATTTTGAAAATCGATGGCTTGTCTGCATACAAAATGAAAACAATTATATTACTGTTCCGCTTTGAAGTCGATTTTGTTTGCGAGTGCGTTAGGCAAAATAGGCCAGCAGGCCTTATTGTGATCAAAATTTAAACAAATCCTTCATTCTCAGGGTTCGCAACGCATTTACGGTATTCAGATTGCAGTCTGAAGATATCTTTGAGAATGCATGTCTATGGTTCACAGATCCCACTTATCATCAAGTGGCCTGTGTGCTCGTTCACCTTCTCCATGCCTTAAAAAAAGAATGTGCAAATATTTGTTTAAAGTGGCTCTACAGAATCAAGCCATTGAACTCTCAAGCGCTTGTCAAGAGTCTGTAAATACACACAGTAAAAATGTCTACGCAAATAAAATTAAAAAAATATATGGCCTCGTATTAAAGGCTTATGGGAATTTCACACCGGTGTGGCGTAATGTTCAGGGTTGTCGCAAAAACATGCCTTCCTTTTTTGAATCGCATTATTTTAGAATAAACAACCGCGCTTGGTAAACAAAGAGAAAGATTTGAAGGCGATTAGGGGTGTGCTGTTTTATTGTGAACAGTCACATTTTTAAAAGCTCGACAAAATAAGAGGGGCGTCGTAAGTTAAACGTTGTACCTGTGTATGTGTGTCTGTGTGTAGATGGCATTGTAACTAGCAAACGAATGGACCAATTTAGACGCGTTTTGTTTAAAGAATGCTGGTTTAATTGAATGGTTCTTATCAAGATTTTATGGAAATCGGTTGGCCTGTTTAAGAGGTATCAGCTTTCAAAGAAGGCGTCACCACTTAACCACTCCACTCCACTCCACTCCACTTATCCACTTTATCGTGGATTTGAGTATTAGAATAATTACTTTTGACATCTGTATTTAACCCAATAACTTTAATATGATACTAGCTTCTGCCCGCGACTATAGTTATTCCCTCGGGAACTTTTTAAAATTTCCAGGATAAAAGTAGCCTTTATGTTAATCCAGGGTATAAGCTATCTTCTTTCCAAATTTCATCCAAATCCGTCTAGTCGTTGCAGCGTGAAGAAGTAACAAACAAACACACACACACACACACACTTTAGCATTTATAATATTAGTAGATGATTATTTGAACCAATTTGCTTTATAAATATAACCGACTATTGAAGTGGTACCGTCAGAGCAAACAGACAACATTATAGGAAATACATTCTTAATTAGGTTGCTTAAAATGTGATCCTTCACCCCACCGATTGACTGTTAGACGAAAATCCCTTTATGAATTAACACCTAAATTTTATTCAAGTGAGTGCTGGATTTTTCTGACGTAAAAGAGGCTAACACATAAGCTGCCTGACCTATGCTACCCTCATAAGCCAATAGGTGGTATCTCAATTAAATAGCCAACGCAGATTAAATCCTTTCCTGTTAGAAATTAGGTTGCATTTGGTACAGGGGTTTGGTCTGAGATACCGCCATTTATTAGGCTATGAAGCTTTAGATAGACCAAACTCAGGGCTTTACTTTTTTAGTAACAGTAGCGATATGTTATGATGAGTAGAAAACTGCTTCTTTATTTTCTGGGGGGTTAGGGGGGGTTAGGGCGCTATTATCACGTTAATGAGGTTTCCGCGTTCCGTTACTTTGTACTTTTACAACTTTATTCCAATCGACTTCGATCTCCAGACAGTACATCCGATTGGACGGAAATCGCTTGTACAGTCGACCACAAAGAGATGTATCCGCTTTTTCACCATTGAATTGTAATTAGGTCCAAAATTGATTCATCTTTTTGCAATCTTCCTATACATTTTAAGCCATGTTAAGCCATATTCTTGGTCCCTTTTACTATGCAATAATTTGACGATTTTAGTAGATTCATTTGTTCTATTTTTAGCCTTCATGTCCTTTTTGTTACGATTACGGCGCTTCTGATTACTCTTCGTTACGTTTCTGTTTAATTTGGTTAGATAACTTTACAGAACTAAGGCTAAGTTTTATTAAGATCCTTTACATCAAATTTTGGTCAAGAATCTCATAACTCGTATGAATTTACTAAAATTTGACCTGACATAATTACTAACGGGCCTTTACAAAACCGACCTAAAGAAATTCAAAAACCGATTTTAGAAGAAAATAGCTTACTCAGGATATTTTGATTCATCACGTCAACTGTGAAAAAAACTTCCTTCCTTACGTTTCAAATTCGTAAAGCAGCTCGTCCAAAAAAAAACATTGTGTTTAACTGACTACGCAACCTTAATGTCCCGTCGCCTTCCATAATAATCGTCGGGGGTTCCCGGAAATATTGTAATGCTCATCCCTGGCGAAGTTAAAAGGGGGTGAAATATTTATATTGGCACCCGTTCTGTCGTTGGTTCCTGATTTTGGTTAAGGAAAAGTAGACTGTAAGGCCCTCGCAATTGCTCTAGATATAATGAAAAATGAACATTTACATAAAAATAGAGATTGTGACAAAACAGACGTAATTTATGTTATGAGGGTAGGAAAGGAGTTTCATTGAGTATTTTTTATAAAACCCTGCGCGCGTTGCTACGCCACTAACAAAAATAACTCAGAAACCTTCATAGACTCATGCACAACACTTTGCTGAAGATCACATGATCAAATGCATAGTTTACGATTCTATAAAGGACATACAGACAAATATTCATTTTTATATAGATTTGGCACTTACCCTCGCATCATCGCATGGCGTTGTGATTTTAAAGTTCAAATCAAAAAACTTTATTTTTCCTTTTTTTCCCCCTCTGAGTAAGTAGGTCACTTAGAATGGCAAGGTCGTAAAATGACTGACTTGCAAAATGACCACATCGCTTGTAGCCTATATCTAAAAATGCATGAGTCGTAAAATGGCCACAGTGTTTTTTTCATTTTATCAGTGTCTACATACTGTCGACGGAGCCCCGCAAGGCGGGGCTCCTATTTCGGGCATTTGAAGGAACCTAACGAACCTAACCTACCTATGTAGGCTACAAGCGATGTGGTCATTTTGCGAATCGGTAATTTGGCGACCTAGTCATTCTACTAGCGACCGTTTTTAACATACTTAACAGTATTTATGATACTCATATCAACCTTAAGTGGTCGATAAAGATACAATGGACACAAACGGTACTTCTACTCTAGTTGACACGGTAAAAGTTCAATACTTTTATTTACTAAATTAATGAGTATACATTACTATGAGCTACTTTAACCTCTTCACTTAGGGTGGATTCGACCAAACTCGAATTATGCGAATAACTATACTAGGGATTTTCGAGTAAATCAGGGGTCGTTTTTCCATGCAAAGTATACTAGAATTAGAAGAGTGAACGATAAACGAATGTATTACCTGGAAAAGAATATTGGTGTACGGAAGGACGTCAAAACTTTAGTCATGTCTACTTACTTTTATAGTGTTATTTTAGGACTGGAAAATAGCTGTCTCTAGAAAATAAGTGTTAAGTTGATTTGACAGCATTGACAGCACAAAACGGAATGTGGACGCCATTTAATGATTATTTCAATAACTCTGTTATCCTACGTGAAACGGTGGTAGAATTATCGTTAGTAATACGTAAAACTGTTTTACTATCGATTAACTCGCGATTTGTTCTAAGAATAACTAACTCTCGTTCTTTGGTCATTTACCCTATTTTCTCTAGACAAAATCTTTCATACAAAACAAGATAATGTAAATCCGAGCGCATTGTCTTGCTCAAATTTAATGCAATTATAGGTTATTGTGTAACTTTTAGATGCCTCTTCAAGCTTCCAACAAATTGCTATCAATTGAATAGCAGAGTTTAAATCAAGAACTTTAATTAAGCGATCTCGTTTCGATACCCTTTTAATTTCGCAGCTTGGATTGAATCCCGCAGTATCGAGATTGTTCCGGTTCATTTAAATCTTTGTATAAATGGATCCAATTTGAATTTGATTAATGGCAGTGTTCTAGATTTTTGGATTTGGGATGTAAATGACCGGAACGTGGCGAGGGATATTGTACTATCAGCCCAATGAAACCCTGACCCATTATAGAACTGTGGTACAGTGACGCTATGATTTAACTTGTAAGAAGTGTCAAACGGTTTTATAATGTCACAGTGAGCCGTCAAGTGAGAGTTGGACTCGTGCTCTGAAAGTTCCGTACCGTCCGTACATTCTGGCATTTTTCTTCAGGCTTTGTTCTATAATCACACAATAGTTGACGCTTGTATTGACACTGAAACAAAAAGAGGAAAAAAACATTACTTCTATCTGAGGGGCTATTGCTTAACGTACTCGCAATCGCAATTGTTTTCATTTTGAAAATCGAAGGCTTGTCTGCATACGAAATGAAAACAATTATTCCACTTTGAAGCCAATTGAGATTGCGAGTGCGCTTGGCAATAGTGACGCAAGACCCCTTGTTTTTTTTTTTATTAGGGTGACAGAACCAGTAATGATCAAGGCACCAATAATGAACACTGATTCTTATTTTACTGAAGGTAAGGGTTATTCATTTGTTTTGCAACAATCATTCGTGAAGTGTCCATTACTGGTACCTGCTAGCTAAAAGTGTCCATCATTGGTGCCGTAACCCTATTACTGTTCAAAACATACAGCTGTTAAAGGTAGGACAGACGTACGGATGGACAGCGAGGGCTTAGTGAAGTTCCCGTTTGAGTACGGTACCCTAAACAATTACTATTGTGCAATCAGCTTTAAATAATCTCTCGTACCTTAACAGTGAGCGACCCGAAACAAGGTGTTCATTTATTTATATCAAAAACTCCGTCCGTGTTGAAGTTATTTTTGTTTCTTCCCTCGGGAAAAGTGACACATTCCGGGATGAAAGTAGGCTTTATTATTCCGCTGTCCAACTATATTTATCTGTGCAGATATACGTAAATTCTTGCTTTGTTTTGACGTAGGGTGATGGAACCAGTAATGGACAAGGCACCAATAATGGACACTTGATATTTACTTTATAGTAGGCATCTGTCACCTTATGACGCGTAAATTAGTACAAGAGTGAGTGCTTTATATATTTACTTGCCTTAATTATTGTCAATGTTAGCAATCCTCCGCTTGTAATTCAAGTTGTTAACCTTTTCCAACAATCCAACCTCATCTAAAATAAATAAACTACCTAGCACCTCGTAATTCCAAGCCGCGCGAACGTCACTACAGAAATTAGAATCCGTGATCGCGTCAATAAACAGTCATTGCAAATTCAACTTACATATCCAACTCATACGGTTCAAAGTGATAATAACGCCGGGTAAACAGCCTACGACGTGGAAAAGTCTTTAAAATGAACGCGTTAAGACTGCTAATGGGTTGTCGCGTTATTGTAAAGATTCATTTGCGACTAATGTATTCGTAGACAGCATGTTCATTTGGTTGAGGCTCGGCTAGTGATGGGCACCTTCTGAAACATTCCATAAGTTTCAATAAACAAACGATTCAGATGTAAATTTACAGGTCGATTTACGAGTTGGCACGATTTGAACGAAAGTAATGTCACCTATCATTGTGTCAGTGCCGTCCTTTGAACTGATGTTCGAATTTCAAACCGAAAACCTGTTACTATTTTACACACTAGTATACTTTCATTCACTTATTCAATCCAAAGTGCCAGGTCTTGTGAATCGACCTGTAAATTTGGCAAAGTTAAAGAAATAATATAAAAGAAAAAGAAAAGTAAAATACATTTATCCACAACACACACACAACATACAGAAAAAAGTAAAAAAAGTAGTTAGTGTGTCTTCGCGGCAGTACTGAAATTAAAATGGTGAATATGGGTCTATCTATTTCTTTATTGCGCTTCCACACCCAAACAGCGAATCCGAAAATTAAGTATTAGAGATAGTTTGAGTGCCTACCGAGCATGATGAGAATTGTTACATGGATACTTTTTATCTCCGAAAATTTGTATATTTCTAGTATGATAAACAAAAAACTTGTTCCATACGTAACGACCAAAATCATTCTGCTTAAAGAATTAAATTTAACGTCAAGCATTTCTCAACCTATATTATTTGTTATACCTACTAAACGTTCATCACAAAATTTGTTAAAATTTGATTAGAACAGTAAGTATTTGGCTGTCACACCTGTCACGCACATAAAACTAGTTGTTCGTAAAGACACTTAACATTTTACACACACTTCCATATCAGAAATCTTTTGGAAACCTCAATAAAATTGTAAGGAAACTTTCACTTTGGAAAGTCCATGTGCCCATCACTAATGTCGAGTGTGAATAATAACGGAATAACACCTCGAGTTACGAGTCCGCGACCTCGCAGAATAGGGCCGCAATTTGACGGAACGACTCCATTCATGTTAATAAAAAGCGAAATTGTAATTAAAATCTTTTACTTTCTGCTAGATGTTGCATGTATACCTCGGGGCAAAAGGGTTAGATGTAGTGACAGGTAGAACTTCAATATATTCAAATCGTTTAATTTAAAGTCCGAGATTCACTTGGTAACATACGTCCCGCAACACGTGTCTGCGACATGTCAAGCGAACTCATGCAACTTCACTTAAATATCAGGCGACATCGCACGACAGGTCAGCTGCGACGCAAAGTCGTGCGACTTCACGAAACTTCGCCTGACATTATGGCAACCTCTCGCAACATGTGTGCACCACATCACGGAGACAAGACCGTGTCGTGCGATGTTGTCCCACGACACGTGTTTCTTAAGATGTCAGGCGAAATTGCATAGTCGCTTGACTTTTGCCCGACGTCGCTGCTGACACCTGTCGCACGATGTCACCAGATATGTTATGCAAAGGTTTGCAACGTTGCACCACTTCACCTGACGTCGCTTGCGACACGTGTCGCGAGCCATTTGTCCCCTCGAAAACACTGGCATAAAAAAATATAATATGTTTGTGTTTTCGATGTTACGACCGCTATTCTGCCCTGCTAAACCAAATAGCACTATCTCAAATAAAGCTTCAGTAGCAATCACAATCTTATTATTTAGAGAAGAGGATTGAATCTACTTTGGCAATTGATTCTGAGATACTATTTATTAACTTAGCACTTATTTGTCTCCCTTAAAACACAACAGAAAATAATCCTTTCAGTTTCAGTATCAAACAATATTGAATAAACAAGCTCTTGCATGACTCTAAAAGCAAATAAGCCACTAGCTTAGGTAGCGCTATAGTACCATATGATCTAAGCTATTCCTGTTGCCTCACGGAATTAGCTGTAACTCTGATGAAGCCAGTTCCTCGTGAAATTGCAGGTTCGTCGGCATTGTCTCTATTTGCAGTGTTCGTCACAGAGGATATGCACGTTAGTTGATTGCATAGCTGATGCATCCTACAATTATCACCCCTGAATTAGAATACGTCTGTGATCTTTCAATTGTGGCAATGTGTTTTGTATCTATGGTAATTCGGAATTGATAAAAAACCAGTTTCCATTTTCATTATTTCGATTGCAATGATTTAATAGAAGTATTTTTTTTGATATCGCTTATAAATCAAACTTAAACTTACATACGTTTAGCAATTTAATTATGCACTAAACTTACTCTAAAATAGGTCCATTACATAGCTTCCGATATTTTTTCGGAGTTTTTAAAGTGTTCTCGTGTATTAAATGTATAATAAATAAATAATATGATTACGAGAGGGGGCCAAGATGGGCTTAAACAAAGATACATAAAAGTATGTAAACTAACGAAACGTACGAAAAAGACGAAAATCTACATTATGCCGCTAGATGATCATGTCGAGGGCTTTTATTAAATTCCATAAATTTTGATAGTTTTCAAAAATTGCCTGTTTTTAATGATTTATAAAAAAACGACCCATTCAAAATTCAGAATCAACGCATTCGAAAACAGACGTGCTTAAACAAATACACGGAATTAACCGTTGCACAATAATTCTGTCTGCCCGTTATTTTTCACTTGTAATTTGGCAGCCATGTTTGCCGGGCACATTGCGAGCTCATAATTCATTTGACCGCATCTCCATTTATTGATAAACAAAACAGTATTTCTGGTGACGTATGAACGGTTGCGTAAAGTGCCGTGAAATATTGCCTGGTTTCTAAAATGGCTCGATTATCGTGTTTTTCGAGATTGATGGTTATCAGTTTACTGATTTAATATTTGGTTAGTGTAATATTATTTAGGTACATTACATGCTTCTACCTCGACTTCGTCAGCATAGACTTCAAATAACGGATTATGAACCTATTGTATATGAACGAAAATCAACTTCCTCATTTGACCATGACTCATAAAACATCTTAAGTCAGGTTTTTCCTTTGTAGTAGATCTGTATTTCAATGGCTGTAGATTTGTCATGTTTTTAGTGTTAGAGCGTTGAGCATAATTTTCTGAAAGGCCTTACCATTCCCTGAGGCATTATTTTCTTACAATATTCTTGTCGATTAGTCAGTCAATTGGTTACGTGCCTAACTGAGAATTCACGCCCTAAAATAAAGAGATATAAGGAGACGGAAATTCATTTATTTAGAACATAAGCAAACTATAAACAACTACTAAGTTGTTATATCCGAATTATTTATACCTACCTAAAGACACTAAAAGAGCGACCAGCTCAGAATAAATTTAAGCGCTGATTAAAAGCTGGGCACGTCATTGATAACATGCGGAACGCAGTCAGACAATACATTAACACTTCAACGAAAATCCTTGCAACAAAACAATACAGTGACATAAAAATCCTCAACGCAATCAAAACGTTTCATAAAAGGTCAGTGAGGATTTTTATACACTAATTAGTAATTGAATAGTCAGTATTTAAACTAATTAGATGGCTGTCCGATGCATCGCACGATAACAATGCTTCATTTAACGATGCCGATCATATAATTAGTGTGCCGGAGCAGGAGTTATATTAGTGTGCTGTAAATTATGAATCTCGCCAGTATAATGAATCGCTTATCGTCGCCAATCCTGATGATTTCCAACGAAAATGTGCTAGAAGAGACTTGAAATTTTGAGACATAGTTACAGCTTAGGTCACTCCCATACATTTTGTATAATGAAAACGAAAGCCGAATGCTTCTAATCTAGGCTAAAATTTGACAGTACCATAACAGATCAAAGACGATATACTTGTTACCGCTTAGAACATAGACCCTGCTTCTAGTCATGTGGTTTAGATCAGCTACTCAAATGAAATATGGCAATATCTATCCATCCGTAATTTCTCAAAAGCAGGCCGATACCACTCCGCCCTGTCCGAGACACCGCTGCCAACAGCTGCTTCATTTAACGGTGCAGTTTGAGAACCAATCGGTGCATTCGGTGATCGAGCGGGAAATTATTGCTCAAATCAAATGTCCGTGCGCTGTGGAATTGAATCCTCGAAATGATAACTATGTGTTCGATGTTTCGAATGATTAGCTAACAAAATAATCTGACCTATTTTCTAAATGGTAAACAAGAGCTGGATGAGAGTGGCCACGAATCGTGCTCGTTGGCGTGCAATGGGAGAGGCCTATGTCCAGCAGTGGACTAATATAGGCTGATGATGATGATCATGATGAAACAATTTTAATGGTATATTCTGATACCGTTTTAAACTGCATAATAAAGAGACTTACCATCGATTTTACCATATTACAATTACACTTATTCCGACATTAGTCTATACAAATTCGGCGTTTAATCAAGGTATAAGACCTTATTCTCGTTTATTCGAATCCGGCCTTAAACTATTGAATATACAACGTACACTATGCTGTAGTTCGTTATGATACATTTCTAGTCTCTAGCTTTATTATTCTGAAATTCATTGCCACGTGATTGTCGAAAATAGCTTTTTAATTGCGATAAGCGTCTCCAGTGCGGACGGAGTCGCGTCTAACAGCTAGTATTATAATTCACATGTTTACTGTTATCTACCCTACAAGCCTAGAGCTAAAGTCCCTTTCCCACGGTAACATCCCGGTTGTTTTGCAGGATCCCGTTTAGTAGTGTACGTGTTTTAAGACTGCGCCGAGCGTACGCCAGATGTACAGTGGCGCCCTCCTTACTATTTTTGTGTTTTCTAATAAACTAAAGTATTTTCTTGAAATTATTCGTTAGGTTTTTGTACTACAAATGAAAACACAACTTATAGGGCATATCATATAGTTTAATAACAATTCACCTTCGAGTTATCAACTTAACGGAAAAAAGTGGCCACCTCTTCCCGTTAAGCTGACTACTAAAAGGAAAATTGTTATTAAAGTTTGTTACGTATCGCATAAATTGTATTATTACTCGCGCTACAAAAACGTATCGTCTGATTTCAAGGAAATTCTTTAGTTAATTAGAAAACACAAAAATAGTAAGGAGGGCGCCACTGTACATCTGGCGTACGCTCGGCGCAGTCTTAATACTACAAGCACCCTGTTTACAGTATCCGGCTTACAGGGTGCTCGTGTGACTGCTGGTTTTAAAACACGTAACACAACTAAACGGGATCCTGCAAAAAACTGTACCTGTAAAAGCGCGATGTTGCCATGGGAAACGGTCCTTACATTAGCATTTGGGTGAGTTGGTCCTGTGGTGGTAAATTATAATTTTATAAAATTTCATTTCATCGAACGCTATTTGCTGCTAAAACCATCATGTTTTCAAGATATCTTATACGTTAATTACGTAGATTGGGTAAAGTAAGACTTGTGACTACAAAAAAAAACTCATGCAGGGAGAAAAATCTTTCGACGAACTGAAAATTCTGCGTTATGATACGGTCGTTGAAAGATGTTTTGAAAACATAACACCCTCCTCTGATCTTACACAATACACATACACACACATATTACATATTACATATTCTGATTATTACACAATATAAAACAAAGTCGCTCCCGCTGTCTGTACGCTTAGATCTTTAAAATTACGTAACGAATTTCAATGCATTTTGAGCAGTAGATAGCGTGATTCAAGAGGAGGGTTTTTATGTATCATAAATTCTGGATTTTATACAGGTGTTCAAGAAAACTCACATAAACTGACGCGAAGCGAGGGCGAGTCGCTAGTACGTAGGGTAAACTGACCTATTGTTAGCCGCCTACCGATTATTGGCCCCATGAACTTTAACAGTAGGTAATAGAGACGATAATTTAACAATCACAAGGTGCCAGTAACTGGGAGTTTTGAGGTTAGTTACTAGGAGTTCTTTCCTATTTAAATTGGACGTTTTATGCCACTTACTAGCATCATGTTTACGTGCATTTTCTTCAAGAAAAATACATATCCCGGTGCAGTCACGGCGGTATAACACACATTTATCCGCCTTCCGCGCCGGTGAAAGGAATCCCATTAGGGATGTATTTGCACTGCTCTCGGCTAAGAGTTATCGGACTATACAAGTACAAATTTACTCGGGAACAGGATAAAATCGCTCTGGAACTGATTGGGGCTATTCCTTTTTGATTTGGATTTGATGTTTTTGGGTGTCGTTGGCGAATTGCGGAAAATATCGTAAAAACTAAGCGTCATTTAAACGTACGATAGGTCCGTTTATGAAAGTGAAGACTGATTTAACTGATTTTGTTCACTATCATCGTGTTCTTTTCTTTTGGAAATGGTGGAGCGAAACAGTTGTTGTTGAAGTAAAGAGTCCTTTTATAATCGTTTATTACCTTTGTGAGATGAAGTGCAAGCCGTGGATTTTGAAGTTAAGAATAAATATTTTTGTCAACGATTTGAAATCAGTACTGTGAAAACTTTATAGACAAGCAAACTTGTCTAACGTGTTGTGGTTGTCAAAAACCACTCAAGTCTAAGTATGGATAAAACCAAAAAGCTTTTTTGAATTATTGATAATAATTCAACAAACTGCCACGTTAATGTTCGTGTAGATTATTGCAAATATCTAAAAGCGTACCTCAAGGTTGTATTTTATACCGAAAATATATTTAATACTTATTCCGGACCTATGTTGAATCGTAATTTTACGCTGATTTCAGACTTCCTAGATAAGCAAACGATAAATTATATCGTAATCTCAAGCCACACATAATTATCACCCACAACTTAATAATAAACCTTAGTGATATCTCCCGTATCAGTGATCTCTCACGTAACCCTTATCCCCCCTTTCAGGATTCCTACGTAAATACCGTCACAGGCAATCTTATTAAATATTCATAAACATGACACTTTTCCCTGTATTCTATTTGGTTCGCTGCTGCACGTACACTCCGCTCAGAAAATATGTATACATTTAAGCCGAGCACGGGAAATCCTATCCGTCTTCCAGGGTGACTGTACGCGACGTGATTTTTAAGATGAAACGCTATTTTAAGATTGAATTATACAGGAAATGAGATTACGATGTAATAATTTAGTTACATTGATGTATTTTGAATTGAGGTTGGAATTGGTGATTCATAAAATATGTATAAAACATGTGAGCTGAAATAGCATAGACAGTGATAATATTAGTCAAAAGTTTTACAATTATTTAAATATCATAAAGTTAATGATGAACAGATACGAAATAATATTTTGAATCATTAAAATTAAACGCAAAATGAACTTTGCTTTGAATATTGCTTTATTATTCCCCGTGTGGTTGCCGGGTCCCCGTGTGGTTGCCGGGTTAGAATAGTGCCACTCCATGTCTTCCCGTGGATGTCGTAAGAGACGGCTAAGGGAATAAAGGCGTACAGTACTGTTAGGCGATGGGCTTGCAACCTGTCACTAATACACTGGTAAACATCTTAGCCTAAGTGTGCAAAATGTGGTTACAGAATTATCTTAAAGTTTTTAGTGTTTTTGGTAATTCTGTAGCTCTGCCTACCCCACTCTGGGAATAAAGGCGTGAGTTTATGTATGTGTATGTATGTATGCTTTATTATATGCAATGCTGGGGACCCTTAAGTACCGTAAAACGGGGTGAGTAGGGACACAAACTAAAAGTCATAACTTGATACAAATAAGAACAAGTATTAAATGGACAATAACGTTACGTCTATTGGAAATAATTTCAGTCTTATAGTTAGTAACATGCATAACATTTTAGGTTGTGTATCTACTCACTTCGTTTTACAGTAGAGTTAATTATACAAAAAGATCTTTAAAAACTGAAAGACATTTGAAGTAGGTACTTAACTCTGAAGCTGCATAAAACAATAATGTAAATTATCATCGCAAACTTTTAATTTACATTAAATTGGTACAAATCGTCTCGAGTATCAGTGGGAATTGAACAAACAAAAACAATTTGCAATCGCCAGGAACTCCCAAGTTTCTTGCCCAAAAAGTTTTTCAATTAAGAGGAGATCGTGGCGCGACATGCGACGTAAATTCTTTAAAAAACGGTCCAAGTGCGTGTCACACGCTGGGTTCCGTAGAAACTTTTGCTATTGAAGCCTCGAGGAATTAGCATTGAAATGTGTT
Organism: Acleris laterana; assembly: GCA_963966035.1. Taxonomy (NCBI): domain Eukaryota; kingdom Metazoa; phylum Arthropoda; class Insecta; order Lepidoptera; family Tortricidae; genus Acleris; species Acleris laterana. The sequence goes on from OZ014455.1 coordinate 15,477,055, forward strand.
TCGAGAGAATATTTACGAGATTGCGTTGTCGTAAAACACTTTGATGATTTTAAAAAGTTATGCTTTCATCGAGAATATTTTCAACTTGTAAATAAATATTGTTGATAAATCATAGTTCCGTAAAATGACAACATAGTCGGGTTTCAAAGCCAGCATTTGATTGGATATAAAAATCTACATTTTAGAAATCATTCAGTCAACGGCAACGGGTTTTATTTACGGTCACGAGCGTTAATTTAAGACCCATTTCAAAAAAAATATGCTTGAAGTCGTCAATGTCATTAGAGATGTCAAGTCATTTATAATCTTTAGGAAACTCAGCTTTATTGTTCTAGAATGTCAGAATGACTTAAGACCTAAGGTGGGTACCAAATTAAATCTTGTGACTGTACATACCCATTTTTGTCAGTAGAATAAAACATGGAATGGATTAAGTATTTTTCCCGTACGATAGAAAAAAAATCGAAACAAACGGATCTGACTTAACGCCAAATGCATATCGTAGATAACTGAAGTATTTTACTAGGTATTGCGATATTTCAATTTCACGCAGACTTCTTGGCTGATATTGCTATTTCAAAAGCAGCCATTGATATAAACAAGAAACACCGTTTTACGTACCTTCTCTCTTCATTTTACGATCTCTACTAAAATATGAGACGTTTTTCCTTGAAACAAGATTGACATACCGTTCATGTGTTTTTTGTTCCCGTCTCATCCAATCTGAATTTAATTCTGTAAGAAAATTGGTATGATATTAACTGAATTCCTTTTGAACGTTGAAAAGGAGCCGAGATAGTACCTACAGGGATTATCATCGTGCTTGTTTACTTATTTAGTAAATCCTTGGAAAATAAATGAGAAAAGGAACACGTTGATCTGTTCAATCATATCATGAGTAGGGAAGGTATTTTCTCGAGGTGTTTTTTCTTTTAGTACTCATACATTGATATAATAGCTGTAAGCATCTAAACTCTTGACTAGAATCTAGACTAATAATAATAAAGTGAAAAGATTTGTACCTACTCAAAAAGTAACAGACCGATTTCAAAAGTTCTTTCACCAGTAGAATTATGTTGTAATAAATGAGTAACAAAGGCTACTTTTTTATTATTTTAAATAGATGGAGTCGCGGGCAATATCTAGTTACTATAAACTGATTTTGTAAGATTTCCTTAGCAATTTATACTTATTTAACCATTAGAGTTTACTTTTGATACGAGTCTCTTCACGTTAAATATCTGTATCGCTTTTTTGTTTTTTTTTCTCGTCACTCAATTCTTGACTACAGTTATTAATTAAAGGACAAAAGTAACACGCGCGTTACAATTTAATGTTTTTTCTGGCGGTTTGATTCATGTTGATCATTCATTTCTTTTGAGAGCTTTGTAACTTTTAAAAAGAAAAATGTAACCCTTTTTAACTTGTGCCCATCCGATCGTATGTCACGATTTTTTTTTCCATTGTAAGTAATTTCTTGCACATTGACAACACACATATTTGGCACTTGTGTCTCTAACAGTCGCAAGCTTCAGATATTTAGACAAAGTGCTCGATATGCATTATTCAGACGTTGAAATGCTCAGAAATTTGAATTAACATAATTGAAATACATTATATAAACCGCAGTACACAGCTCTCTGCATTGCTAAATCGTTCAATTCACATATTTGATGTTTAAAATATATCTAGAAACTGTTTGTATTGAATTGAAAGGATGTTCTAGAAACATCGAATATGCAGTTTAGATCAAAGGAAGCGTGAAAGCATCAATAACAGAAAAGTTGAGGAGTTTTAGAATTGTTCGGAGTTTACATGTCATGTGTACGGACGAAGGACACATAACTAGAAGATTTGTATGAATATGGATGGTGTAAATGGATTTGATGAAATGTGTACAGTCACTAGCGATGATATACTATCGAAAATTGGGCGCAAAAATATTTGACACTCTTAATATTGGATGATATGATATTGCTGATTACGATGAGCTGACTGGTGATATAAAACTATGAAGATGGGAATATGACGTTCAGACTCTAAAACGTGTAGGACAAGGGTAGAAGAATAAACTTTTCGAAGTACCTATTCTCGTGGTGGTTGGGACTGGGTGCAGATTTATATTTTATCCTTAGCAGTAATTTTTGCATTACATGATCTAATCTTACTAACGTACGTATGTCTCGGATTCTGTATTTGTTTTTTTTTAGGATTTTTGCAGCCCCCTATAATTTTACAGGATACAACTTGACCACAAAAAATAGCAGCTAAAATTAAAAAAAGAGGTTTTAAATGGATTTTACTTAATTAATACCAAGAATCATATAAAGTTCCATTTTAAAATTCGGTGCCCTTTCTTATTTACTTAAACAATTTGCCAATTCTACCTATAATGACCACTTTAGCACACTTTTCATATTGTACTACGCCATCAAATAATGATACTTATTAATTATCCTATTTATAACAACGAATAACATAAGCGGCATAAATTCAAATTTTTTTAAAACTTCTTTAAAAATAAAATATCCTCCGGAATTATCGCGAAATCTCGTCTCGCGTAATCCTGCGCTCGTCGCAATCAGCCGGCGCGCCGCAGAGCTGCCGACCCATTAAACACTTGGGTTTTAATTTATAACGCTGGAACTGCTGGTTATTGGGCTTTTTACAAGATATTTTACGGCGATTATGTTGATGACTTAATTATTGTCAGTGTAAGAATTCTCTCTCTTACTAATTGTGAATGCAAAAGTTTTCACGTTTTCTGTTCACGGTTCAACACTTGCACTGATCAAAGTGAAATGTAGACAAACTCCAAAAAAAATTTTGATAGTCATCGGACAGTTTGTAAGAGAATAATAGATAAAAAAATAAATGATCGATGATATATTTTATTAGTACCTAACTGAGGCACGGGTACTTTAAATTTTACACGTCAAACATTTACTTGTATTTCACAAGAAGAGACTAGTGCTGAAAGAAGCGCCGCAAGAAACTCAATTACACTGTCAAAGTCAGAAGAAAGTAAATATTTATCATTAAGGAGTAATACAGAAATTACAACAAAATGCTAACCTTGCGTAAAATAAACAAGCCACTTGTTAAATAACTTCAATTCGATAGAAAATTTGAGAATAAAGAGACAAAGTTAAATACAGTTCGTAATTGTCATTCAGGGAGTAAGCGGCCATAACTTGAATGCCAATGAGAAGACGAGGTGGGTGGAATACAAAACGATTTTTTTAATATTATGCCATATAAATAGAGAGCTATAAACGGTGATAAGACTTTCAATGTAGAAATATCAGGAGAGGTCGCTAAGGGATCAAACCTAACTTTTGAATCTATCTGGAAAACAAAGACAAAAAATAATTGACCAGAGAATTAATGACAACATCTAAAAGTTGAGAATGAACACTAACACTTTGTTGAAAATTAACATCAGAATTTTATTTATACTTTGAAAGTGAGTAATGAATTATGTAACAAGTCTTATGAACCAATTTTATTTTTTATTTACTTTAACCTACTAACCTTTCTAAAATATATATCTTTAAAATGGCAAGATAAAAAAACAATATGCATGTCTACTAGATGTCCACCAATTTCGTGTCCACATTAAAATTCAAAAAGCGTGCTCTTTCAAATTTCAGTCGTGAGCGCTCACCAAACAAGCCACCGGCCAACCGAGATGGAATCGACATTTTCAATTTATTCAGCGGTACCGCGATCACGTTGTCGAGCAACCTTAGATTGAATGTGGACAGTATTTCGATTGATACTTTCGAGATTATCGATTGATGTGGTCATGTACGTACATCCCAATTGGAATTAATATAACGCTGTAGTTGAAGCTGAAATAAATTGAGATGTTTTGTGGATGTTAGATGACTTTCGAACGTAACAGATAGATCTACTTGAACATTTTATTATGAAACTTAAACAATCGAAAGGAACAAATAAACCAGACGAACTTGAGGAAAACAAACAGCAAGTACAAGATGACAAAACTTTAAAACAACTGAAAGACAATGTTATTGAAATGTAAGTTAAAAACATAACATTGGTTCGTGTTTCTGGAAAACAACTTGATTTATTTAACATTCATTAAGGTCGTAATAATGGTAATGACTTAAAAAGAGTCAAAAAGATTGACAGATTTTGACTGTCTGCGACTTAACATTAATCTCATAGACCTAAGACTTTAGATTTCAGAATTGTTTTAGCTTCTTTTTCATTATAATTTACTACTAGGTGTAATAAACAAACTAGTTGTTAAGGATAAATCATATGAATTGCCAACTAGTACACGTTTTACGGCATCTACACTTTATTGCTAAATGTTTTAGGGTCACCCGTTTGAACTTTCTTTGGATTTTTTATAAAACTTGTTGCTAAATCGAGCTATTTCCGTGAATATATTACAAATAGCAACGGTCTCGTACGACACATGTTTCCTCGGTAGCGAGTAGAGCTGGCAGTCGGAAAATCTTTTTGAATTTAAATTACGAATGCCGATTTAAACTTTGTAACTGCGTAGAATACTTTGATGTTGGTAGAAAACTATGACGAAGTAAAATGAAAGAAGCTTGAAAAAGATGAACAAAATAAACGACATCAAATTGAAATCTGAAGTTAAGTTCTATTAGGTCATTCATGCATTATATGAATAGTAATTTGGGAATAGCGTCAGATGAAAATCACGTGGTCTTACAAACTATTGTATTAACATTTCACAACCTCTCTCATTTCAATCAAGAACTCAACAATAAGTACATAAAGCGTTGTTGAAATTACCTCTTACGACTAAAACAGTGTACACGACACAGTTCTCATATTTCAATTAGATTCATCTCACAAGACGAGAGATGGTGCAGGATGTTGTGAATTACTTGTTATTTATTTTGATTCAGGTGTGTTGCACTGGTTTGTTATTCTGGGAATAATCACTGGGGACATTCATTGACCTCACAGTTCCATCATGTGAAATACCGCTAGTGATATACAAATAAAAGACCCCATTTCATTATATAGAACTGTATACTATGTTGTCGGAACTATAATTGAAATATCATGAGTCAAGCTTGCCGAGGTCGGATATACAATATGGATTTTAGATTGTAAAAATATGTACTAAATGTAAATGACATACATACATACATTAAATCACGCCTGTTTCCTAGAGGGGTAGGCAGAGACCACTTCTTTCGATTTGCTACGATCTTGACAAATTTATTTCGCTTCTTCCACATTCATACATTTCGGTCGGTTTCGGGTACTTAAGATTCGGCCCTTTTCCAGTAAATTAAGTGTTAATTAATCATAAGTCATTGCATAACAAAACCCCGTGTGGTTGCCGGGTTAGAATAGTGCTATTCCATGTCTTCCCGTGGATGTCGTAAGAAGTGACTGAGGGAATAAAGGCTGGTAGTATTATTAGGCGATGGGCTTGCAACCTGTCACCAATACAGTGGTAAACATCTCAGCCTACCTCTTATTGTGCAAAATGTGGTAACAGAATTATCAACAAGTTATTAGAGTTGTTGATAATTCTGTAGCTCTGCCTACCCCACTCTGGGAATAAGGCGTAAGTTTATGTATGTAATTGCAAAAAACCAGTGTTCTTCTCCTCAGCATATACTCGTCCACTGCTGAATGAAGTTCTTGATGCGGGGATTCTGCCCTTCTAATAAATCTCCCCTGTAATTTCTAAGACACTACAACTAATGTAATTTAGTTTTTGTTATTTTAATAGTTTTTATTATATTAGCGCATCATATTTTTCCCTAAACTCACTGTACATTATAACGTAGTTGATCAATGGGACGAAATTAAACAGGAACTTTATTATTTCCCCCGGGAACGAAGGGGACAGAAGATTGTTGATTTTAATCGAGTTCCAGGGATTCTCAAATATTGTCTATTTGGGTCAGCCTGGCAGGGGAGCGTAATAGTATGGAACCTTGGTTTATTATCATGCTTTTATCTTACTATTTTACTGATATTAAAAATGCTTAATTTTGGATGTTAGGGCCATTAAATATTAAAAAAAAAAACATTTGATCTCACATGACGTACACATTAAACGTACGTACAAACATGAGTAATCAACCGTTTCTGGGTTGGAAAAGAAAGTATGACTTAAGGCTTATTTAACGAGTTGTCAAATGCTCCAGGGTTGGAAAACAAAGTATGACCTAAGGCTTATTTAAGGAGTTGTCAGCCGCTCAAGGGTTGGAAAAGAACGTATGACCTAAGGCTTATTTAACGAGTTGTCAGCCGCTCAAGGGTTGGAAAATAAAGTATGAGCTAAGGCTTATTTAATGAGTTGTCAACTGCTCCAGGGTTGGAAAACAAAGTATGACCTTAGGCTTATTTAAGGAGTTGTCAGCCGCTCAAGGGTTGGAAAAGAAAAACAGTGAAGTGAGTTCGCCCAGAAGATACAAATATATCTTTCTAAAAATAGAAAGAAGAAAAAAATACAGACAGGAAAATTATAATGAGAGATTACTTTAAGCAGAAAATAAAGGTAATATTTCATCAAACACTTAATTTGCCAAAGATAGGTTTAGGTTTAAGATCATTTATTCCCATAAGATTTTTTACAATTCACTTATACTTATATGAGATAAAAACATTATAACTAAGAGTTACAAACTAAATCTAATGAGCGCAGAGCTACTCACAAAAAAAGATCATCAGTCAAGACAAAGAACAAAAATAACTTAAGTACCTTTTACGCCTGGCGTCTTCTTAAGTGTCCAGTTACAACAGCTCCTCCCACAGACTATGAAATTTTAACACACATTTTATGGCAAAGTGAAATAAAGTCTTCGGGCAGTCCCCACTTAACGACCCGCCTAGTCAGTTAGCGTCAGTCGCGAGGCAGATTTAGTCGACGGGTTTGAGGACGATCTCGTAAATATGATTTTAGAGGTGACGTGATGAGTTGTTTTGTTTGTACAATATTTTTTTTAAACTTGATTCCTGAACTACCCATGATGCAGGCCTGGGTATAGTTACTTTTTGTTCTGGGATTTGGTTTTGACTGTGGTTGTATTCCCAGTATGAGCTAAAAATAAGATGCTGAACCTTAAGATGAAACATTTTGTACATGGCTATATGCGCACGTTTTCTTTTACTTCTTTTAAATATTTTTTTTGTGGCATATAGAAGACAAACTAGCACACAGGCCACCTGATGGTAAGTGGAAACTGTGACCCATAGACATTTGCATTCACAAGACTGCAATGGAATCCTAAGACAGCAAATGCGTTGCCAACCCTGAGGACTAAGATGGAATGCCTCTATGCTAGTCATTTCACCGGCTGTCTTATCCCCAAACCGGAACACAACAATACGAACACTGCTGTTTGGCGGTAGGTTAATGAATAAGATGGTGGTAGCGATCCGGATGGACCCTGCACAAGGTTAATATGATACCTAACGATGCTCAGCTCAGCTCAGGATGTTACTGACCTAATTGTTACGTGAAACTATTCTCGTTCATTAGGACAGTATGAAAACAAGACACAACAAGCTATATTATAAACCTATTGTTCTGATGCCGTATTAGCTGAAAAAACCTACCAAGTTCCAGTGAATGAATGAGATAGAATATTTTGAGATCTTACATTACGTACATTAAATCACGCCTGTTTCCCAGAAGGGTAGGCAGAGACGACTTCTTTCCACCTGCTACGATCCTGACAAATCTCTTTCGCTTCTTCCACATTCATACATCGGTTCGGCCCTTTTCCAGTATTTCTCCGATTTGATTCAAAAACTGAAATCTATGAGGACGAAATTGGGCATAAGCTAGTTGATTCATAATACGGCTTCTAATTAGTACCTTAGTTGAGATTTTGACGTTTGCTTGTCACCTCTTCATTTGTTTAGGTACATAACTAAATATAAACAAATCAACCACGTGGATCTGTTAAACCGCCAATCAAAATTGTTTTGTCAATCTTTGACGTATCAGTGTTCTGCTTCTATTGGCTGACAAACTAGCACGTGGTATTGTTTGTTTACATTTCGTTAAAGTACCTTAACAAATGAAGTACATATAACAAAACTATAGCCAGGGTAAATACCTGTTAGATTATGTTTTTGCAATTTTGTATTATTATATACGGATGGTACTTAACGCGTGTAACAAACATGTTTCATCGTAGCAATATAATCAGATCCCTCGAGGGGTTTAAGAGGATTTCAAACTTTGGAATTTTGTCCTAAAAACGTAATAAAAAGCTGTCACCGAGTCGTCACAGTATTTCCCCACAGACCGAGAACTTCTGTCCGGGAGAATGAGGTTACTTTGTTCTGAGTTTGTTATTCATATAGCATGTAAAGTTACTTAAACAAATTAAACATTTTGTGCTCACTAAATGATGCAACATAAAGTGTTGGCAATTGTTTTTTAAATGAGGTCAAATGAAACTGAAATTTTTAACACTTTTTTCTAAATTTTTGTGTAAGACTGCGCCGAGCATACATCGGATGTACAGTGGCGCCCTCATTACAATTATTGTGTTTTTTAATAAACTAAAGTGTTTTCTTGAAGTTGGTCGGTAGGATTTTGTACTACAAATGAAAACACAACTTAAAGGGTATATCATATAATTTTAAAAGTGGCCACCTTTTCTTGTTACGCTGACTACTCAAAGGGTAATTGTTATTATAGTTTGTTACGTAATACCATTAATTGTGTTTTTACTTGCGCTACAAAAACTTTATTAACTCGTTGATATCGTAACATGTGCATAAATATAATACATACATACATACATACATAAACTCACGCGTTTATTCCCAGAGTGGGGTAGGCAGAGCTACAGAATTACCAACAACTCTAAAAGCTTGTTGATAATTCTGTAACCACATTTTGCACACTTAGGCTAAGATGTTTACCAGTGTATTAGTGACAGGTTGCAAGCCCATCGCCTAACAGTACTATACGCCTTTATTCCCTTGGCCGTCTCTTACGACATAATAATAATGTTGTAATTTAAGCTTCTTAACTTTCAGTTGATAGTTTAAAGTCACCAGTGGTCACTCAGAGACCTGTAGTCGGCCTCTGCCTATACTTTGTATGAGTGGGAAGAGTACGAAAGATATATTTCCCACTCTTCGCAGTTTCGCACTCATATAAGGTCCACTACTTCTCTCTGGCTGACCACTGGCGACTTTACCTGACTCAGATCTGCACATTTTACGCGTCGTAGTTTCCAATCTTGACTCGTTTTACCAAAAACTGAAAGTAATGCTTTTTCATATTACTAATAGTTCCAGAATCTTCGTTCCTTATGAATCCTTCCTCCATTTCAGGCGTCACGTAACCACAACAAAGATTAAACCCGAGCAATAGAAGCTATCCAATAGCTAGAATTATATTATAATGATAAGTGTAACGCTATCGAAATAGGATAACAGAATTCCAATATCTTACTGGGGCCGGAATGCCAATATGGTGACACGGGATCGAAATGTATCCACCATTGTGAAAACGTTTTCGAACGGAAGCTTTGTCTGAAGTTTGGAAATCTTTGAATTAACGATTCGAGCGTAGACGTGGGATTTTGATGAAACGTCAATGTTTAATAAAATGGTGCCTTTAAAATTGATTTTTTTCATTATATTAACATAGAAAATTTAAAACCTGTCACTATACACTGGTAAACATCTTCGCCTAAGTGTGCAAAATGTGGTTACAGAATTATCAAAAAGTTTTTATAGATGTTGGAAATTCTGTAGCTCTGCCTACCCCACTCTGGGAATAAAGGCGTGAGTTTATGTACCTATGTATGTAGAAAATTTAAAAGTTACTGATTTTACAAGAACCTTTTAACATTGAAAATTTAATTTGTGTGTATGTAATATTTTATTGTACTAAAAATAGAAACCAAAGTTAATTAAAATGTTTGGCACCTCTGTACCTTTACTATGAGCTACAATTACTGTACTCACTAGCGATTCAATTGCTCGCTCCCTCGTACTCTATAAGAATAATGTGAGGACAGAGCATTCGAATCGCTAGCGAGAACCGCATTTCTCATCATATGAATATATCGTATAAGAGATCACCAAAATGTAAAGTTTTTTGGTAAGGGTATGTTCCGTCTTGCTCCCGGCCTGCTAGCACGACGCACGTACGGTTGGCCAAGAAAGTGGTCTACCAGTTTTGACAAAAGTTTCTGCGAGATCTAACTATCGCAAAGGTTGTCACTTGTCACTGTCATGATATTATTGCAAGGGAAAATCGAACTTGTTGTATCATTACGTATAAATGATCTTCAACCGTAGTGGTGAGTACACCACATTTTTGGCCGACTGTACGTAAATCTCCATACAAAAATGTCTCCAAGCCAATCAAAGTACTTCCATGAGGACAGGCGGTGGTGAACAAAAATAAACGTGCGTAAAATATACAGGTTTATAATCACAAATGCTTTCTGTGATGTAATGATTTTTAAACCGAGTTTTTATCCATTCTGTTTACTTATCACGCCGCACCTTTTTACGTCAGACGTTATTCACCGCTGTTTTATAAAAAACCCCTTTGTCCGCTAAGACAAAAGATAAATGTCTTTATTCTAATCGAGAACTGCTTAAAGGCCTGTAGAAAAGGTGGAATAAACGACCAAATAACAATGGCTTACAATCTGCTATCAAGATTCCTGTTTGTTTTTTAACTTGCTGCTGTGAACGTGAAAAAAGGTTTGCGGTCACATTAAACCCTTTTTCGTTAATAATGCTTTAGGTTTGCGTGGGCTGACTGCCGATTGGTTACCTGATCGATAACCGAAGGTGGGTAACCAATGGATTTTTTTAACATCTGGAAACTGTATCGATGTTCTAAAGTTGACTGGAAAGGCTTGATTAATACGAACTGATCCGATAAAATACGATATCGTTTTATTGGTAACCTGTCAATTAGCGAATTTCTCTTTATCCACTGTATTATTAATTTAGTCTAATATTATTTCATCAGACGCTATTTTCTGCAAAAACCGTGATGATTTCAGGATATCTTAAAAATTAATTACTTCGGTTAGGTTAGATTAGACTTTTGACTACCAGAAAAAATGTCCTCATGCGGCGAAAAATGCTTACCGATGAAAAAAAAAAACTGCGTAATAATACGTTTGTCGAAAGTTGCTTCGATGAAATAATAGTGCAGTCTGTGAGAACTTCGAAGGTGCTCGGGATTGTACTTCTCTTTTTCATTCACTATTAATAAGACCATAAATGAGAGCGAGTGAGAGACGAGTACAAACCCAAACCACCAAAGAGCCATCGTGCTGTACATCGTTTTATTATTGAATACGTCAGGATCTCAAAACAACGTGGTAAAACCATTATTACCTCTGACGTGTAATAATGTTTTTTTTTTTACTCGGCTGCCATTACTGTTGAGTAAATAAGAGCTATCAAATCGTTGACAATACGATAACACGTCAAAATTCAAATGCAATATATTATGAATTTATGAGGCTTCGTTTACCATTAGCTACAATTTTAGATTTACTAGAATGTTAATCTATTAATACACAATGACATATGCTTAATTTATTTGTGTTGTTTCAGGTAAGTACACATAGCAGCTGAGTAAATCACTAACAAAAAAGGATATCTGACGATGTCGTAAGTAATACCATGTTTAGCAAAATAAAAAAGAAACTTTCCAATTTAGCACTTTTAGGTACAAAAAAAAGGTTCTAGTTACATACGAACTGTGTCTGTATTTTTACTTTTCCACAAGCAAATTTTTCTAAGTGTATGCGAAAAAAACTAGCCGGTCCTTTCAAAACTTTGGAAGTGGATGAACTTTTTTCAGGCAAATAGTTAAACATCCGAAACCTAAAAACATTGGAAGCCGAACACACGCTCCGTGTTCGGCACGTTCGTTCCAAATTTAAATTCCGCGCGCTCGCCTACTCGTCTTTTGCCACGTACTGGCCGGAGTTAAGGATGAATTTTAAATTGTATTAGAACACAACCGTCGTAAATTTAAAAAGAAAAGTTTGCTTCTGTATATAGAACTGTATTTGCATACATTTAACGTACACGACACACTCGTATTGCTAATTGGATTTCAAACCGCCATCTTTAACGGACTCCAGTATTGTGGTTTGCCTATTATTTTTGTTACTTTTCACTTTTTGAGTTTTTGAAGAAACAATGACAGCACTTGATTACATCTATACTAATATTATTAAACTGACGAGTTTGTTTGTTTATTTGATGGTTTGTTTGAACGCGCTAATCTCAGGAACTCATGGTCTGATTTTAAAAATTATTTCAGTGTTAGATAGCCCATTTATTGAGGAAGGCTATAGGGTACGAATATGATACTCACATAAACTGAAGCAAAGCGAAGACGGTTCGCTAGTTTACTAATAGGAAGCATTAAAACTTGAAAAATCTTTATTTGAAGAGACATTTAAGAATGATTGACAGTTTCGATAAAGGAAACCTACTTTTGATTGATAATTAAACATCTGTCTGGCTTAAATCTGCAAACACGAACACATTTATTATTCCTGCTATTATAACCTTCTGTTAAATTCTCACCAAACTAATATTTGTTTTCAGTCACAAATGGTATTCGTTGCACCTTATCCAACTGTTTAATTCCAAAAATAACTCTAGAATTTCATGAACGTTACTATTTTTCCTTACACAAAATTTTACTGCAGTGCGACGCCATATTTCATGGCAACAGTAGTTGCCCTGGTGGCTTAGGGTGTCGGCTAGTGATTGTAGAATACCAAGTTTAAATTCCAGTAATCTACGAGTAGGTACGTAATTCTTTTTTTAAGTGCAGTTACAAGCACATTACAAATGAGAATAGCATTTTCAAAATCACCTGCACTTTTACCTATTCAATGGCTATCGAAAAGATGCGTTCGGTTATTTAAATGTTATGAGATTGACGTTAGCTACAGGTGGTCACGTTGAGTGTTTATGTCTATTTCATAATCACTTTGATAGTTTTCGAAAATCGCTTACGTTAGTCGTATGATAAAGACGTCGTGGTTGAAAACAAAGTGAAATAGAAACGCGTGTTTCTGTAATAAGCTAAGCTTCTATGAATAGTTAAGACGTCATTAGAAGCGATTATAATGGTAATCACTAGGGTTAGGACTTTTGGTGGCATATCGTGGTTCTAGAATCCACGGAGTAGCTACTTCCTATTTATTATAATACATACCACTTTGATTTTGACCTTCAGTATTATAATATTTCAAAATTCATTTATTCATTAATCCGTTAAACCAATTTAAATTAATTGTGGTATGGAAGATATCCCTTCTGTGGAAGCGTTAAAACAAGCAAATATTAGTAGGTAAATGTAAACCGAACTAAAAATGTTTTTAGTTTTTTTTTAAATATGACAATACTGAAGGTCAAAATCAAACTGTTATGTATTAAAATAATTAGGAAACCACCAAAAGTCCTAACCCTAGTAATCAGATAACTTCCTTACGAAATACAAGCGGTTATCTTATAACTATTCGATAAATTTACTTAGGTTATTAACTAATAGATACCGTCAGTTTAATATTTGAACTGCCAAGATTTCTATCGGTGCCTGTATCGCCTTGAGTCTCTCGTCTCTAAATTCTTGTTAGACTCTCAGTGCATCTTTTTCTTGAAAGTGTTTTTCCACCGGTGATTTGAGGTGAAAGGAAGTATTATAGAACCATTTCTATCAAAGATGTAAAAGAATTGATTTTTTTCAATACAAAGTTAAATTTTCGTCTTCCGTCTTCCACTTTTTCAGTGGAAAAGCACCATAAGACCGGAATCAATAATTTTTGGGAATACTTTGCTAGCATTTCTGATTAGATGTTGTTTCGATAAATCATTTGTTAGCTTCCAAATAAATAACTGTTGGCAACGATCCATTTTAATGATCAAGAACTAGTTCTGTCGATTTTTACTTCATGTTCACGTCTCTCCACTTTTTTGTCTAAGAGGCAATTTTCGAAATAAGAATATCACCAATTTCTTAGAAAATAATAACTTTCCTCCACGGTGTTTCCCCAGGAGAATGACGTGTTCTTTAAATGCGGCTTGAAAAGAGTATTCACTGAAAGGCAATAACTCCGCTGGCATTGCTGACGTTTAATAGGCAACGGTGATTGCTTACCACAGATCTTCACTGCTGACCATCAGCTGGTCCATCTCCTCGCAGGCTTTTTCATCATCAGCCTATTATTAGTCCACTGCTGGACATAAGCCTTTCCCATTGCACGCCAACGAGCACGATTCGTGGCCACTCTCATCCAGCTCTTGCCAGCCACCTTGCGAAGATCGCCACTCCACCTAGTCTGAGGGCGTCCTACACTACGTTTGCCGATTTGCGGTCTCCACTCAAGAATGGCCTTTTATGGCTACTAAAAAAACTTGTCATAAATAAATTACTTTAAAAAAATACCAAGATAAGTTACAATTTGATATGAAAAACTCTTTGTATGTAAAAATGCTTCGAGAGATCTCATCTAAGAGGCGAACCTTTACCAGAAACTGATGCTTTGTAAGTAAGCTCTTTAGTTTTCTTTTTTGTAGCTTTCTTTTTTATCTGTACAAAAAGTTTTACTTTTGAAATAGATGTAATTTCAGTTGCAAGTGATAAAAACGTATTAACAATATAATTATATAATTATTTGGTTTATAACTGCATTGCATTGTCATATACAGATGAAGAAATGAGGGACAGTAAAATATTCAAAAAACTACACAAAGGCACCTTTCGAAATGGAAATTTGTCACGTGGTATGGCCACTGGGTTTGGCGATGAGGGAGGTTTATTATTACCTAATAGCGACCCGCCCTCGCTTCGCTTCGGTTTATTTGAGTTTTGTGTAACACCCGTACATAAACCAAAATCGTAACATACAAACCTTCCTCCTAAATCACTGTATCTATTGCTGAAAACTGCATCAAAATCCGTTGAGAAGTTTAAAAGATCATTTTACACTAATGTAAAGAAGAGCAACCCTGAAAGAAGTTGAAAGGCATCTACTAAATATAATCGTATTTAATAAATAACAGGGACATTTAATAAGTCTTTGACTTGCGGAAAAGAGCCCGCCACAACCTATAATCATATTGAGTTCATTCAGTACACTTCTCATTCTAATAAAGTCAACACGGCTCAAAAATATTTCCCCAAATTAACCTGCCTAGTACGTCTCCACATCTCAGTGTCATGACATCAAATAACGCAATATACGTAGCGGCGTCGGAAGAGGTTCGCGGAACACAACTAGATTTGACAGCCGAACCAGACCCCATTTCCATGGAGTTTTCCTCGAAACTCGAATACTATTCAATACGTAACTTACTTTCGTCATGTCTATTTTGTAAAGTGCCTTCCTTTCTATTGTCGTAAGTTAGTGTGAATGAAATCAATACGAGGCGGTGTGTTGTTGTAGCTGAAATCGTAGGAAAGCAAAGTTATGGTACTTGTTTGTGGTTTAAATTTTCGATATATTGAAGAGAATAATGCAACGATACTTACCTATAGTTAATGGCAAAACTAATCAAAATTATCTTATCCTTAAAACGCCCAAAATTCATCTTAACTTCAACTTAAGGTTTCAATTTCAATCGATGTTATTTTTTCATCGGTCTTTATCAAGCTTTTGCAATTAATTCAACCTCAAAAACTGACTTTAACATGCTAAAAAATATTCATAGTTACGCAAACCTAAAGTAAAGTCGTATAACATACTCCATTTAATTCCAGCGACATTAAAACGTCCCAAAGATAATAAAACCAAATCCTCAAAAATCGATTCCATCCAAACCCTACCTAAACACTTGAAAATAATATTGCCAATTCTCAATACACGCTTTGGTAAATCTCCCAACAATGGGTACTCGACGTTCGCTATCAAAATTTAAAGCTGGCTGTATCGCAGCCATAATTGTAGCTCGGCAAATCCATTAAAGATATCGAGCTTAGCGACAGCCTGAGATTAGAGGCTTCTGAACTAAGTCCCCGGAGCCGCCGTTAGGAGCACCTGGCGGAGTTTGACAGAAGAATAGTTTAGAAGAGTTCAGCTGAGTTTACCGCTCTATTACTTACAAATAAAGAAGCAAATGTTGACATGACAAATGTATTGAATATTGTGAACTCGATTCTGGTTTGTAGTGTAGACAAAACTATAATTTGCTTGCTTCCACTGATATAATTGGATCTCTAGTAAACAATTATTATAACTTTAAATTAACCTAACCTAACTTTACCTAATTTTGTTGACGTCTCGCGTATTGTTACGGATGAAACTAAAATATAAGATCTTCTATTGTTTGCCAAGTTACAGAAATTTTATTTATTTAAAATTGTAATCTTTCATTTAAAACCTTTCGTTTAGTTCAACGTGATATTATTAACATAACTTTGCCATATAAATCTGAGTCTAATCGACAGTTTCAAAGACTAGCTGCCCCACTGCATCCCAATAACCTTCTTTCATGGACCCAATACATCCCCAACAAAAGCGGTAACAATTACAATTGTTGAATAGCAGCGGTGATCCGAACAGTAATACTGCCATGCTATACCAAAACGGCACACCTGTAATTCATTGGCTGGAGAAATTTCAACTCTCCTGTTTGTCAAAAGGTATTGTGTAATGGGGTGTCTGTAGTGTGATATAACGTTTTGGTTTGGGAAGGCAGGATAGGTATCTGGGGCCGTCAGTCGTCCCGAGCTCTAAGCCGCACCACGCTGGCATTAGTGCATAATGCTAGGAATGTGTTCCGCACTGTTTGGTGGGTCCTATTGTGGGTCGAGGTATTTAATGGCATTGTATCGTGTTGCCAAGTTACGTTTTGTGGTGGCGAAACATTAAATGTATTTGCTGAATATTCATTTAAAACGAGCTTGTGAGTTTCAAGAGATTTAATATTGTTGTGTGATGTTGATGTATCTTTCTTATATGAGAAATTTTCCGTTTTATTTGCGAATACGGTCACGAGCGTTAATTTGGGACCAATATCAAGAAAAATATGCTTGAAGTCGTCAATGTTATTAGAGATGTCGAGTCATTTGTAACTTTTAGGAAAACTTTATTGTTGTAGAATCTCGTGAATTTTTTGACGATTGACTTTAGACACAGGTGGGTACCAAATTTAATGTACGAGTATGTATCTATGTCTACTTAGTTGATAGTAACATCGTCCTATTAAATACATTTAATTATTTATTACATTATATACCTGTATAATTATGACATAGATTGGTCTCCTAACATGTTTACGATACATATTTGTTTTATAACATTCTAGACTAACATTTAATCTTAGATTCTTAGATAACTTACATAAAAATAGGTATTAATAATTGAAACCATCTACAATTTACAAAGACCAAAATACTAGATCACGCAAAATGAAATTACACGCTCTAGCGCTGTTACACTGGCACTTTATCTCAAGGAATTATAACCATTACGTTATGTAAATTGAATAATCCGGAGCTATCGATGGCTGAGCGGAGATGCCGGCTGTCGGGGACGCCGCGCGGCGGAAAATCGGCATTTCCTTCGTAGATTCGCCCGCAGTTCATAGATGTTGAGCGATTTTGATTTGAAGACATCTGATTTAAAAGAGACTAGTATTTTGTATCTGTACCGTACATTTTGATCACAATCTACTAGTACATGAAGGTTGCATTGTACCGATGAGAAACTTATCAAATTGTGAAAGTTTATTTAAATCAATTAATGGAATATTGTAATTTATGTATAAAACGAGAGCATTCTTACAGCTTACAAATGTGTCCCAGATTTTACTCATTATTTTTCTGAAATTATTCTGCAATTTTCCCTTCACATTGCTAGATTAAGGTGTTAGGCAAATACCAAGAGGAACTTGTATTTATTTAATATGTACCAAATGTTAAGAAGCAATAGCCTTAACTGAACACTTTAATTAACAATCAATTTAGTAAAATTTTGGATACACTACTATGAAAAACGCTTTACGTAAAAAATCCCACCTACCAACTTTATTTAATAATATTCTTTTAACTTTCAACGTGGCAATGCTGCCAGCATTTTAGGAACAATGCCCACTGGTAGCGGTTTGTTAGATTAGTGTAGTTTTAAGTAATTTTGTAAGTTCTTTCGTTTGTTTGTTTTCTGTTTAATTATCCTTATTTAACTAAATGTGTTGACAAAATGGAAGGAGAAATTAATAAAGATTCCTTTTTTTTCAACTTGGGTTCTTGTGGTATTTTGTTCTTCATTGCTACGTATTACCACAACTAAAACCCAAAAAAAGATTATAGCACCTCAAATATGAATGGAAATGTACGATCTCGTCTTTTGAAACGCTAAATGTTTAGAATTTTCAAGGGCCTAAAATTCTGGTTGACTTTGTCTAAGATAATCTATCATTTTGTACGCTTGTGACTTAAGCACAGCTTTCTGTAAGGTCCCGGAGTCATGTGTAATTGCAAGCATGATCAATGTTGAACCCAATGTCGGCGATAGCTCGCGTACAACTTCCTCTTGGTGGCTGCTTGCTGTGTTGTCTACTGGACCTTGTTTCCTTGTCAAATTGGTTTCTTGTCTTCAACTTTGGATATACGCCTGAAATATTATTGCATTTCTTTATTATTAAGCTTGACTTACTGTTGTTGTGTTATTATTAGATTATTTGCTTTCTTCGTTCACGCTTCTTTCCTTTCATGTTCAGTTTCTACATGATTAATTGCGTTAACTGTTTTCATGTTGAATTGAAATTCAATAGTGTTGTTTAGTAGATTGACTACTTTATCACTTTTTTTTTTGCATAACATTTAGTGAACTAATTTTTTTTAATTTGTTTAAAACATGCATTTTATTATTTTTGTTTCTTTTAGATTTGTTTTTAACATGTTCCAAAAACAAAAGCAATAGTTTTACAAGCTCCAGCATTAAATTGTAAATGGAACCCATAGGATACTAAGTTGTAATAGAGTACAATGAGAGATCTAAGCCCAACGGCAGTTGTAATGCCTTGAGCACGTAATTACTACTGAAGCTGGATCGGTGATGGCTAGGCTTAATTAGCTAAATCTGGTGGATCTGGAAGCAGGCGGTATTTGCTGTGTGGCGCAACTGAGTGAAATGAGAAGCTAAATGTTCAAATATGTTGACGTGACTACAAACGTACCGGGCTCAATAATTGGGAGATGAATCGTATGCGAGTATATTAGTACGGATCAAATTCAATTATTTGTGTCTTAAATTCAAATTCAAAAGCTACGTGTTGTTCAAGATAGAGTGAGTTTTTAGTATGGTTTGGTGAGGTTTAAGTTTCACATCATAGTTATCTTTTCGTCTAATTTGTGCAAAGAGAACTTAAATAAACCAATTGTTTTGCTTGTTCAGATGGATTAATAAAGTAATTAAATATTTTGAAATGTTACCGTAACGATATTTAGTTAGCGAGTAAAGGTTTTTATTCGTTACTAGTATGCTAAAGTTATAGCTCGATTTGAGTTAATTAGGTACCTATATAATATTTAAGGTATCTTCCAGAAGATAGAACAGGCACTTCAACATGTTAAACCTACGAGCCAAAAAAATGATAATGCAAGTTGTGTTTTTATTTTTTATTTTTTGTATGACACAATCTGCCTTAATCATACATATTTTTAGTTTGAAATCGTTTAGGTACGCGGAACTTCGTAACCACTCCAAGAAGCTCAACAGTCTTTGTGCGAAATTTATTATCGTTAGACAAACTTCGTCTTGATTTTGAAGATGAATTCGCACCATTTTCCCCATCGGGTATACAACGCCATAAATTGTATCTCCTTAAACTTAATATTGGATAATTTATCAAGTGTAAATTTGTCAGAATAAGACCTAATTTATTACGTACTTGAAATTATTTACAAGATCGCCTAATAAGCGTCATGTTTTTGCGCAGCTTTAATGGAATAATTGTATTTTCAAACGTTGAAATTTACCAATTTTTGATAATTTATTGGCAATTTATTTTGTTACGAGGGAGCGAAAATTTGTTACGTTCAATTCTATAAGATCATAAACGTAACGATGTTATAACACATGAATATGTATCGTAAAATAATGTACCTATTTTGACATCGTACTAAAACGCCCAAAACTGACATTTAAATGCGTTCAAATTTCGAACAAAGTGAGCATGAGTTCCAAACCTTCATGAATATATCGCGCACTTCAAGCAAATGAGACATTAAAATATAATATCCGAAACATACACCGTGCGTCAAACTCTCACAATGCAATTATGAAGAAGTTAGGCATAACTCCGACAAAGGCGTTCATTTACTCTGAAACATTCTTGAAAATTCCACTCATTCAAGTTTAAATGATATCGATCCGCGTAATTGAAAAAGTTCAACCGCGTGTTGAAATAATGGACGATATGAAGCATTTCTATTGAATAACTGATATGTGAAGGGTCGGGCGGGTGAATAGAAACCTATCTTGCAAAACACCCGAGAATATCATTAAATTTAAAGGCAAACAGCATTGTGGGAGTTCCTACGTGACTTCAAAAGAGGTGTTCGCTGCGGAGGGTGATTGAGTGGCGACCGGTCGACTTGTCAATGAGAGTTGATTGACGTTCGGCGCCGTTTTTTTTCTATTAGTCCCTCAGAAATCAAATAATGTAATAATATTAATATGCGAGAATAGGTTTACCCGGCGTTTTCTTTACTTGGAGTAAATTTCGAGTCGAACTTTAATACGTATGATTTTTAGTGTCATCAATGTAGTAATTATACTATAATTAGTCATTAAACGCGTAAAGATTTTGAAAATGTTATGTAAAAAGATTTAATGATTAAATATTTTCATTACATAGGTCTAATTCAAATCAATTTTAAAGTAAGAGTGCAAATTGACAACAAAAAAGTAACCCTACTAAATAAAATACCAAAATGTAAACTTTACTAAATTCTTAGATCTTAGACTTCCCTAATACTATTATCTGGCAACACTCGTTTCTGATTAACGAATTCCAACTCGCGTAGAGAAGTTGGTCCGAATTATGCGCGTTTTCGCAAAGAATTTACATATTTCGGGGCAAATTGCTCCCGACTGGGGCGAGCTCGGGGATTGTTCGCGTTTCACACTTATCCAGAATTGAGATGTTAATTAATAATTTGAGATCCTGTGTTACCGCGTAAGTAATATGGGTACTGAAGGAAACGTTTGAATTTTAGGGTGAAGTTTGGAAATTATAATTAAGATGTGAGCGAGCTTTTTAGCCCTTTACAAAGATTTTTCCTTCCATTCTACACAATGTAACTAAAGTGGAAGATCCAACGGAGCAAGTCCAAAAAATTACGTCACTCTATCAATTTCACTTTCAAAATTATAATGTTTAGCGATTGTCTACTGTTCGAAAGTTAATTAAGTTTTTGACAAGGTTCTAAGTATGCTCAACATTTTTATTCCGTGACTGTACTTATGATGGACACATGAATCTTATTGTACCTACAGAAGTCAATCATTTATTTTTCATAGGTCAATTTTATGATCTTAGTATGTTCTTTGAAAAAAGAGTTAAGTGTTCATTTTTGGTCCACGTCAGCTGAAAGTGTCCAACACTCTGGTGCCATCACCCTAATAAGGCTAATGACGATGATGATAATGATGATAATGATGATAATGATGATAATGATGATGATGATGATGATGATGATGATGATGATGATGATGATGATGATGATAATGATGATAATGATGATGATGATGATGATGATGATGATGATGATGATGATGATGATGATGATGATCAGATGCCACCAATATATTACTTTGATAACGCAATGTTCTGATGTACTCACACTACGTTTAATCGCGACCCTCCGCCTCCGCTTCAAAGCCAACAAAACTATTAGAAATTTCCTGCCCCTTGATTAATTAGCAAAGTTTAATTAACACTGTCCATTATTAACAGCTGCGTACATACAAGTGGTTGTATGATCATGGCATGAACGCTAGCTCTTTGTGTAAAGATGTGTTGGTGAAGTTTAGGAAATTAATTATTTCCAGCCCACGGTTTGGGCCATTTTCAATTGTTCTGATTAGTTCTGGATGTGTTAAGTATATTATTACGGTACCTTTCTGTCAAGTACATGACTTCATTTGCTTGACAAAAAAATAGACAACAGTAAAAATGAAATAATTAGAAACCCCTGGTGATGGTCAGGGAGTTGATATTTGCAATCTCAAAGTTGCAAATGCATTGCCAACCCTTATTTATAAACCCACAGTAAACCTATTTTAGTTAAAGTATGCGTTGTTCGTTCTGTCAATTTCAAATGTCATAATAACAGATGAGGACGGCATACTATTATTACTATTTAATGTACCTATTCCATAATTTCAATCAATTTGATAAATTTCTAATTTGCATGTATTTGTTTCTGTTTGTAATGTATTTAATAACTTATCATGTAAGCGCTTTGGTGTTATTTTATGCTTTGAACTTGCATTGTAATTAAATGAATAAATCCGTGCCTGGCGTGAATACGTTGATATGTCTAAAACGGCAATTTTACAGGGCGCCAATTTTAAGGTTTGACATTTTCTGGTAAATCGCTGTTTGATTGTAACTTTGATGTAAAACTTGATTTATCCATCATTTTCTGCATACTTTTGAATGATTAGAAGATTTTTGTGAGATTCCTCTTAGTTTGATTAATATTAGACTTATCAACTTACGTCTCATCGAGTTATCAACGTATTCACCATACAAAGAGGGGAAAATTGACGTTTCGAGAAAGAAAAAAAATCGTGAAAAATCCATTTCATGTTATTATACTTCACAAAAGTTTTGTTAAATACAACTTTTTATTATCTTTCAAGTGAAAATGAGTGATTTAAAGAATTATGTCTAGTTTTAATAATAATAGACATATCAACTGGTTCACCGACGAGAGCGACGAGTTATCAACAAATTCACAGTATTAGTAAGAAAAAAATTAGAAATAAAACACCTGTTTTTTTAATAATTTTTTAATTAAAGAAACTGAAATCATCATATAATTTAATTTTTGGAGTCATTCCAGGAATTTTACTCTTCTACATCCTCCAAATCTGGGTTTATCTCGTCAATATCCGGGTCAGCTGAGGCACAGTTTACTGTTTTTATTTGCAAATATTGCAAGAATTGGGGTCCTGACGTATTGTGATAGTTTTAGTCCACGTAGAATATTTAAAAAAAAATGTTATTACGCACGATAGGGCGTAATGGTAAAAAAAGGCCCCCGGGTATTATTTTGGATAATTACGGTCGATTTTTCTAGCATGTTAGGACACTATTTACGAGCAAGTGTGATGAAAATAATATTAAGTGCCCGCCTACTACACGTCCATTTATGTATAATATCTAGTGCCTGGTATTACTCTTATTAAACTTGGATGTAGGGATAGACACACATATACAGACGACCCAAAGCGAAATACAACATTCGAATCGAACTTTAGATCTAGCTTTGCACTAAACAAAGGTAACTGCTGAGGTGGGACAGTACATTTTATAATTTAGTATTAGAAAACGAGCGATAGGAAAACCACTATCAATATGCGTGTTACACTTACGGTTAACTTATTGAAAATAATAATAAATACACCAACAAACAAAAAACAAATAAAGTCGTAAAGAGTGTCTCGTAACCCAAATTCTTAGTCCTTCTGTTAATTTGTAACAAATACGTAATTTGTAATACAAGTACGTTTCAACATCATCAATATACATTTAATTAAACCCCAAAACTTTCTAAAATCCTAGAAGCGAGCTACGATCGCTTTAAAGTAGAAGTTAAATCACCTATTTAAATCAGAAGCACTAATCAGGTGAACTCCTATAAAACCGAGAAGTTAGATTTATGTAAGTTTCAAGACCACTTCGTGCTTGTTTTGCATATGCTCGATAATTCCTACAGGACCTATGGGAAAGCTTAGTCCAGCTTCAACACTATTCAATTTAATAAAAAGCCGATCTATTTTAATGACAATATAAAAAAGTATTTAGATACAATTTATAACTTACATTTTAACAACTTCATTCTATTTTAAATCTTTTATATCTAGGAAAGGCCTCAAAGATACTGGCAGCATTTACTCGCTGGATGGTTAAACTAATGCGTTGAACGAGGAAACTGCCACCTTCTCAACGCCGAATGAAATGAACATATCTTATTTATATTTAAGGCATTCTCTACTAGTCCACCAACTGGCCAAGACCACTACATTGGCCAACCTTTAAGTTTTCAGCTAGTTCAGCTGCCGCACCAGCCCTATTAGAGGTCCGGTGGAGATGTGTGACTGGGCTAGCATGTCTACTCAGGTTGCATCTCACACTAGCACCCGTCCCATATTCTGCACGGAACCAAGGACATTTTGTCACGTATTTTGCCATCATATCTACAAATGCCGGTCGGGTCTAAAAGGGCCGGCACGTTTATTGAGGCAGGAGACCGGCGGATGATGTCATTTAGTGCGGGGGTTCTTGAAAACAACAGGCGTTACATATCGGTTGCTGTCGCACATAATCTGGTTTTCACAGAATACCAGCGTTGCAGCACTAACAAGTTTAGTGTCGCAACACAATGCTGAGCGCACCTTTAAATGTTAAGATAAATTAGTGAAATTATTTTAATATTATGATAATAAACAGAGACAACACTTTTATATTGGAATTAGTAATATTAACAACTGTACATATTCTTTCTTTGTTTCCCAGATATTACATTATTATCTGAAAATATACAAGTATACTGGTTTGTTCCCTTGATTAAAAACATTGATAAGTATACACGTCAAGGTTTCAGGTACTGATTTTAGTTATTTGTCTGTTAATATCTTAAGATATTCTGGAGAATGAGAATATTTTTAAAACATAAGTTGAGATATCGTATTATTGTGTTGGTTCATAATTCTTTGACGTAAGTTTCCATGTTGAGATATCACATGATGCACTTGTTTGATTTACTCTACGTAAGTTGATAACTTGGTGGCCAGTAGTACAAATTGAGATGTCATATAACGCACTTAGATATATTACCTGTACCTAAATTGATAACTCGGTGGATAGTCGTACACATTGAGATGTGAGACGAGACAAATCGATGGGCAGTAATATAAGTTGAGATATCACATTATGCACTTAGTTTTGGTTACTGTACGAAATTTGATAACTCGATGGAAAGTTGTACAAGTTGAGATGTCACATTACGCACTTCGTTTTAGTTACTGTGCGTTAGTTGATAACTCGATATATTTGATTTGTTTGATTAATATGTCTTTATGTTAAAAAAAGTACGTTATTAGTGTAATCGAGAGTAAATTGATAAAATTATTTATAAATCTATGCACACAATGTGATGTGTAATATGTCTTTTTATCCACAATAACTTGCCAAAAGTATAGTTATCAATGTATGAACAATGGCCATAAGTCAAAAAGTAATTAAGATAAAAATATGAAAAAAATTACCAATATAGAAAAAAAAATAACGAAGCGTTTAAAGAAATAAAAAAAAAAACGTACATGTCGAGATATCAACGTCTTCACGCCAGCCACGGAAATATACTTATTTCAAGCACACTTTAGCTATTGCGCGTTTATGAATTAGAGTGCTAATATGAAATTTTTTAGGTCATAAGTAACACCCAGATCAAAATAAATATGCACTCGAACAATCGTATACTTTTAACATAAGATATTTGAATAAAACTTAACTTTTATTCTAATAAATACACTAATTGGAAAAAAATTCTCCTTCACAGGCTATATTTCCATAATTTAAACGTTAGTTCGCCCAGATCGACGACTTTAATGTAAAATCGACGTCTCTAGGAGTCATGGGCACCACCGCAAAATAACTTTCTCGAGATCTGATTGCCTGCCAAACACAAAAGAGCATATCTGCTACAGAATCCTTTGTATATGCATCCTTAACACAAACAGGACTAAGGCAGATATGCTTTAGCAATAGAATTGCAGATATACCCTTTTTGTGTTAGAAGACAGTATAAAGAAGAATTCCAATAGATGTTATCCAATTTCGTAGGAAATATTTGGCTAGCTCCCGATATTGGAAACGAGAGCTTCAATCCTTTTAGTTTTTTAGTATTATAAACTTATAAGGGTTCCTTGAATTATTGATTTAGTTGTTAGGCCTTTTGTTTATTCGTTTTTGGTTTTAATTATTTAGCTATGACAAATTCCAGTCACTGGAGGTCTGTGACAAAATGTTCATATAAGGTCAGGCGGGGCTATTTATAACTGTAACTTGTAACTTTTCATACTAATTTTAAAAGTAGAATGAAAAGTCACAATAGCCCCTCAGACGCTATAGCCCCGCCTGACCTTATAGAATATGATATTTTTAGGCGCTTTAATACACTGTAAAACAATGTGCCATTATGACATTATTATCGCATTGAACTTGACTCGGTTGCCATTACTATAAAGTAAATAAGAGTAATAATAACGATGACAATACGATAGCATGTGTAAATCATATGGTTTTACCGACTGGAATAAAAGCACTCGACGAGGTAATCTCACCTAATCCAATAAAAGTTACACATTGGCACATAATTATTATTATGAGTTCTTTAACTATTCTGACTTGACAGTGTAACAATGCTATAGCAAAAAACTCTGATATTTCGTAACATACGGTTTTAAACTGAAACTCATACATCTTTTTTTTCCAAAGTAAACGATGTATTCCTGGCGTTTGGGAGTTAGGGTCTCCCCAGACCTATCGACGCGGAATCGGCTTGAGCCGGTAAGAAAAAGTTTTATGTCCGTGCAGTAAGAGTGAAAAAGGTATCGCTCGGCTCGGCTCAGCTCGGCTCTGCGTTGCGAACGGAACGACGTTGTTTTCTATCTTATTACGTGGACATAAAACTTATTTTTACTGGCTCAAGCCGATTCCGCGTCGATAGGTCTAGGGAGACCCTTACTCGACCGTTTCATACTGAATTTCATAACTACATCCGAATAGTAACGAAAACAAATTGGGATTGAAACAAAACTATATCCAATTGGCGATAGGCTTATTCGTTTTGGATTTCATCGAGAATACTGCAATACCACGTAACCGACAAATTTACTATAGAGAAAAATAAACCTTAACGTGTTAGAAAAAAGGTGCATTTTGCTCCTAATCAAAAATGTTACTTAGGCGGTTTTGCAGTTACACCGACGATTTGTTTTAATTGAGATACTATCAAGTGTAGGGAATGCATCCCGGTAAATTTTTGTATGGGATTTACCGCGGTAACGGTAAATTACCGGTAATTTCCATACTAAGAATTACCGGTTTGCATTCCCTAATCAAGTGCCATTTGAAACGAGTAGGCTTTTGTACGAGAAGTATTGTTGAAAAAGGATTGTATGAAATATAGGCGGGAATCTAACTAACCAATTAAGAGTGCGTTTCCACTTAGAGCTGAGACGAGAGGAGCAAAGACGAGGGAGAGATGACTAATCAAATAACATTTTTCGAATAAACAATAACCTTACTAACTTTTTTTAACTCGGTAAAGCCAAAAGCCGGTTTAAGTTTGTTCCACTCCATGTCTTCCCGTGGATGTCGTAAGAGGCGACTAAGGGAATAAAGGCTTGTACTGTTAGGCGTTGGGCTTACAACCTGTCACTAATACGCTGGTAACCATCTTAGCCTGATTGTGCAAAATGTGGTTACAGAATTATCAACAAGTTTTTGAGAGTCGGTGGTAATCCTGTAGAGTGGCCTACCCCACTCTGGGCATGAAGGCGTGAGTTTATGTTTGTATGTATGTAGTAACTTACGCAGCCTACGGTAAAGCTTCGTGCAGGCTTTTTTTTGCAATTTTAATGTAATTTTGACTAATTTAAAAGTAGTTCCGTGAGAGCGAACAACAACACAAAAACATACTTTATGTAAAGAAGTAGTCAGAAAACTTCTAAGACTAAGATACTAATACTCTCGTAGCATTAACTGATAATCACAAAAATCACAAAAATAAACAAATTTAATCACAATAATATACAAATTTAATCACAAACATATACAAATTAAATCACAAAAATAAACAAATTTATAGTCTGATTCTTTTCAAATTTTATTTACTTGATAGTAATGACGGCCAAGTTGAAAACAATACGAAAACTGTATAATAAAGTAAACAAAATAATAAAGGCATACAATATAGTTTTACCCTGTAGAATAGAAGCCCTGAATGATACACCTGTGTTTTTAATTGCGGTAGTTATCACAAGTGATTACCGTGGCAAAAGTCTCTTGTTATTTTTAAGCTATGTAAATGTTATAAAATCTTTCAAATTTAACTTCCCATTACGCCAGGGAAAGTTAAACTTTATTCCGCTATTTATAAAGTATATTAAACACTAAACTCCTTAACGTAGCGCCTGAAGCCAGACTAGACGGTATCAAGATAGCCAGACACTTGCATAAACTACTGTGCTATTTCAACGCGGATTTATGCTTCCTACTGTCTGAGGCACAGCGCAATGGATGAGCGAGTTCACTGTGATGCAAAAACGCTGTGACTTGTTATTGTTTAATAATTTATATATTATAATGTTTTTAGGGGCTCTTATTATTTTAATTAAATTCCAGGCGAGTAGGCAGCTCCTGTGTTGTTCGAGAGGCCTTCCCTCTTAAAAATAATTAGAACACTAAGATATTGAAGAATATCTTTGTGCTCATGATCAAGACTTAAGTTCTTCCGATTTGCTTCTCTCTGCAGTAGACGAAAATCTCTGGATTTAACATTTATTTACAAGCTAGTCAACGCCAAGGGATTAGACTGCCCAGAGCTTTTGAGTAAGGTCAGAATAGCGGTGCCAGCAAGATTGCCTCGTCCTGGTACTTATAAATTATTTAGAGATAAGCTTATTAAAACTAATTTAGGCCGTAATTCACCACTGTCAAGAATGATGAAGTTGTATAACCACCTACCAGGCTCGGTGGAAGCTGATATATTTCACGATAATCTTAAAAATTTCAAAAGGAAAATATCGAAGTATCTCAGGTCCTCACCATTCTAAACAATCTACGAGTTTTTTTTATGTTATGTTTGTATTCGTTTTTGTAGGTCCCTAGACGCATGTGTAAGTTGTGGTTACCTATAAGTAGATAAGCATCAACCTGGGATGTATATCATATAGAATTAAGAATTTGTACGATGTATTATCTGTTGGTAATCCTTAATAAATAAATAAATAAATGATATAAATTTATGTTCGGTGCAAAATATTTTTTTTTGATTGTATCATTTCTTAAAAAACTCTCATTTAAGAATACCTAAGCCGCTGTTTACATTGGTTAGGTTTTATTAGACTTATAAATTTCCAGAAAGATAACTGTTACTTAGGAAGTTTATGAAAATGTAAAATTGTATATATAATATATTACACCCAAACAGCGCGCTTTAAACTATGATTATATGTATAAATGATTCGATCGTTTTAGAAACAACCATTTTGCTATCTTCTTTAATACCTATAACAAAGGCAACGTGGACCCAAAAGATATAAAACAGTTTAAATACAATCCAGTACAATGTAATCCTTTCTCTCCCACACCGCAGAGAGTTACGATTTTAAACTTATAATAACAAATTTATGTAATATGTAAAGCAGCAGGCGGTTAGATAGAAAGGTTTTTTTTCACGATATAAATAACGAGTCCTTAATTTCAGTATGGCTTTTAACCAATTATATGTATCATAGCACGTTTCACGCACGTAATATATAATATTTCATAATATATATACTATAGGTACACATTATGACGTCTTACTCGAACACCGCATGTACAGGATGTTTGCATTCACGTTTTGTCAAATAGACCACGGGGCCGCTAGTTTCATAGGCAACTAGACTAAACATGTCATCATAAGT
Source organism: Acleris laterana (assembly GCA_963966035.1). Taxonomy (NCBI): domain Eukaryota; kingdom Metazoa; phylum Arthropoda; class Insecta; order Lepidoptera; family Tortricidae; genus Acleris; species Acleris laterana. Next base: position 15,506,988 of record OZ014455.1, read on the forward strand.
TAACAATGTCTCATATGAATTTAAAATCATAACTTAAGTATCAAGTGACTGGTCTGTATTTCACCTTTCCGCCCTCACATTGCATTTAGTGTTATTCCAAAGCGCTGCGTGGCGCCGGATGCGACGTTTCTGTTATAATATTCTGTTTCCTGTTCAAAATGGTGCGACACGTGTAATTGTATTAAAGTTTCTAGTAGCATAAATCTATGCTATATTGATATGCACCAACCTAATTGCTTTTGACATGTTATCGTGTTGTCAAAGTTATATTTTATTTTTATTTTTTATTAGCCTATTTGGGTGTTTCACTGCTGGGCAAAGGCCTCCCCCCTTTTTCGCCATTCATCCCGATTGAGTGCATGCTCCCGCCATTTGCTTTGAAACGCATCTAAGTCTTGTTGTCAAAGTTATTAATAGGTTAAATACAATACGATAACGTACTGGACGAGATTCATTAAAGGGGTAAGTTGCCTTTGAACATACTTATTTATTTGTTTTTTAGTGTGTGTAATAAAGGTAAACATACATAGATAACATTTCAAAAGCAATCAGTTTCAGCCCGAGTCTAATAGAGCTTCAGGTTTAGCAATTAAATTAAAACGCGGTTTTAAAGTTCTAAATCAAAAATATCTTAGATGGGCTTGAAATTTATACATATTTTTAAATGATCTATACTAATATTATAAACCTGAAGAGTTTGTTTGTTTGTGAGCCGGTTTGCGTTATGCCTGCCATTTCTAGTTAAAGCATTGTCACTCTCTATTGTTTTAAAATATAACAAGGAAAGATAACGTTGAATCATGCTTCTCTTGTTAATCCTTACTGATGCAACTATACTTTATTATTTACATCGCTTTTAGAAAACTGAAGTTCTTCGCGATATGCAATCGATTGGGATAAATATGTTCTTTGCTTTGTTTTCTATCTTTCTTTTTTAGTGCACCACTTTTGTTAGTTTCTGTATAATTATTTGGTTAACTGAAAGAGAATGCTTTAATTTTTGTACAAAAAAAGGTTAAATAAATATTAAACATCGAAAAAACTCTTGCAAAATTTGCATGGAATACAACATTTTAAGCGTTAATCAAATAGTGTCATTTCTATTCTAAGCTGCGGCCTAACTTGCCGTTATATCAGCCCCTGCACTGCAGCTTGCTTTCAGTGCAACCCGTATTTCTTGATCGTTATCAGTGCAAGCGGCTCGGCTCTTGGGTGATATGGCTTATATTGAGAATATAGGTAAAAAGACGATAGTTTGTCACCAATTTTTCTAAATTGTTTGCATATTCAGTAGATAAATATACACATTAAAGACAAAGAACTTGTTTCTTACATCGATGTAGCAATAAATTTACGTCATAGTATTTATTAACCTATACATACAAAGATTTGTATTAATTATTATCGTATCAAAAAGAAAAAAATACTCGCATTACTCGTTTTATTTCGTTTATTTTTATTATGCGCAACATTTTGGATTAAACGTGTATTCTTTGATATTTTGATAATCATTTCGTAATAATAATTATCAAGTTCACAAAAAAACTGAAAGGAAGTAGCCCGATTTCAGCCCAATTCTATTAACCGTGTGTGCTCAACACCTCGTAGTAGACAGCGACTGGCTGGAAATTGACCCACAAATTGTATGGCAGCGGTTATTTAAAGAAAGTGCCAATTCTGCTTTAAGCTATGGCATTACCATGCCGTTATATCAGCCCACTGCACTGAACTGTTTACCTGAACCAAAAAGGCGTATCGATCATTCAACAGCTTTAACAAAGTCAACCTTCTTCAGTTATCAACAAGGTTCATAGTAAAGCGATGGCAGTTAGTCCGTTAAGGCACTGCAACACACTTTCAGTACGACCCGTATTTCTTGATCGTTATCAGTTCAAGCGACTCGGTTTTCTGCATGCTATGGCTCATATCGTCGGTGAATTTGCAAAACCGCGTAAGTAACCTTTTTAAAGAGGAGCAAAATACACCTTTTTTTCTAATATTTTAAGGTTCATTTTACTGTGTAATCAATTTGTTGGTTACGCGGTTTTGCAGTCTTAACGACGATATGGAGAGTATAGGTAAAAACTAAACTTTAGTACGAAGCTATTTACGCTTTCGTCCGGTTACCTTTGGTTCATATTATGTACAGTAAAGGAAATTGATTCGCAGGCCATTTTAGACTATGTCATAGTGACGTAATCAATCAAAACGTAAAAGGCTTCATATGATTTTATTTACAGTGTTACTTTGACGTAGTCCAAAATGGTCTAGGAATCAATTTTCTTTACTGTACAAAACGCATGTTTTTTTTGTTAAGAATGCTTTTGACCGAGGCATTTGTTGAACCAGCTAATATGACTGATGAGCATCTTGTTGCGTTTTTTTTTAATAGTGGCTTCCTCTTGGGAGGCGCTGGTAGACTCAGACAATATGAGAATTTAACTCCATAGGCAATGAACTGTATTTGGCACAATTTTAAGTTTACATTTTCTCAAACTAATAATTGAAAAACTTTTCAGATATTTTTAAACGGGACCGCGACAAGATTCGTATTAAAAAATAAACGCAAATCAGTTTTTTGTTAGTTTTGAAATAAAAAGATGCGTCCCCTCATGCTTCTTTGCCCTAAAATATGAAAATGCTCCTAGATTCCAACAGAATGGCCAAAAAAAAGGACCTTCCAGTAATCACTGGCTATTACGGCTATCATTTGGACGGAATTGGAAGGGTCAAGCGACGGCTTGTCGCAGGTCAAACGGACCCCTTTGAACCTGTTGACCTTGCGGAAATCGATAGTGCTGTCCTCTTTCATATCAATGGTGGAGAGGTAATATTCACGATTAGCGAAATTTTTGATATAGATTGCATTTATTCCTCTGCACAAAAGCATTAAAGTTTGAATAATGTCGTCGATGTATGTCTACTTCTCTCAACGCGATACCACAATACAAACGACGATTGTGCTTGTCTTAGGCCCGTATTTATAAACTAATCTCAACTCTAATGCTCGTCTTGAGATGTGTCAAAAATGACAGTGTTCTATGGTTTGACGTTTACTTTGACGTATCTTGTGACGCGCATCTCAGCCAAGATGAGTTTATAAATACGGGCCTTAGTGTTGTCAGAACCTTGTGCGGGATAAGTACGTCTGGATCGCTACTATGTTATCATCCGTTTCCGTCTCTTCACCAAGCGGTTCCAACGGAAGACCAGTGCTGGCTTTACGGCTAGCGAATGCTGAGTTGGGACCGTTTCGCAACTGTTTCTGTGTCTTATTTTTTGTATCTATGTACCTGATGTTGTTTTGTATTGTTGCGAATAAATGTCTCTTTATCTATCTTAATCTTTATCATTTATTCTATCCCCAAGCAGCAGTGTTTGCATTGCTGTATTCCAAAGTTGAAATAAGACATCTGGTGAAATTACAATCGTAGAGGCATTCCACCGCTAACCTCAGTTTCAGGATTTCAGTTCTCGTTCTTGAGAATGCAAAACTTACCCTCAGGTGTCTTGTATGTTTGTTCGCCTTCTGCTTACCATGAAAAAAGACAAGTCACAAATTATAATAATAATGTACGGATATGTCTCACCCCTGATTATTGTTGTGTATATAAAAGTTTAGTGTATCAAATAACACATTACCATATTAATTTCAAAGGCAACAATACCTTAGCAATACCTTCACCTTTGATCGGTACCTTCCAACCATGGTTACATACAAACTCAAAATACCAAGCCGGAGGTTCCGGAAATCAAATGACACGATCCTCGTCCAAACCGGAAGCTGGGATGATGTCATTCCGCCGTAAGGTGGTGCCTGAATACTCTGGATATGAATAGATTACATTCTTGCCCTAAAATGGGAGAGTTCAACGTCTTGATAATGCTGTTTGTTCTTGTTTCGAAAGTATCACGAGAGAAAAGGAATTTTGCTTTAGCATACTCCAGTTGACTAATGTCAACGGCGTTAAGGTAACGTAGAGTACATTACCTATCTTCTATCTTTAGTCAAGTAAATTTAAGTTGTTTTAACACATTATAATATTAAACTTCTCCCGTTTTTTAATATTACAACTATTGTACAAAAGTCATTAGTTTTATCTCTAGTTGATAATATATAATCACGAAAAAACAGACTTAGAAAAAATCCTACTCACTCTTGCCTTGATTGAGTGGACGGGTCGGAAGGGGCCGCCCTAGGCGTACGTTTTCGAGTCAAATCGGAGAAATACTGGAAAAGGGCCGAATCTTAAGTACCCGAAACCGACGTACGTGCGTGACTCGATGTAATAGTATGAATGTGGAAGAAGCGAAAGAAATTTGTCAAGGTCGTAGCAAGTGGAAAGAAGTGGTCTCTGCCTACCCCTGTGGGAAACAGGCGTGATTTAATGTATGTATGTGTATGTCTTGCCTTGAAAACACAAAATATAGTACGATTCCGGGAATACATACGCAGAGCATTCCACTCCTTGCCAGTGCGAATAAGAAATGACGCAGCAAACTGCTGTGTCCAAACCGTTGCAATTTTGACGGAAGCCCTCCGGCGTCTGGACGACCTATGGGAGAAAGTGGAGGGTGGAATGAGATCATGTAGTTCCTAGGCACACTCACCATAAATGCATCTTGTAAAAAATCGATACAGAAAGCGACTTAACACCGAGGTCTTAAACTTGGAGGTTTAGTTTGGTAATTATTACTTTTTGTACCATCAAATTAGAAAACATTTGAATTTTTGAGCCGGTCCGTTTTTTTTCCATTATCAGTGCTTCAAACCAATCAACTAATAGCTTTATAAATTCACCAAAACAAATAAGCAATCTCTGAATCGTTTCGAAGCCAGCTTAAGTGCTTACTTCAATAAGAGTAATAAAACGAAAGAATACGCAAGTTATCTCCTTATTCTTAATACCTGAACCAATAAAAACTCACCTAAAAATGAAACTACAGTCCCGCTAGCTTATAAAACAATCCACATTGCAGTAACCGTAAAAAGTGATGATAAAAATTGTCTCACAACTTCTAAGGGCGAAAGTTCTTCTGTCGATAAAACCAATCTCTATAACGTGTGAGAAAAATAACGCCCTTATCATGTTGGCTGGAAGTTTGGTTAGTTGGCCAAATGTTTGAACGAACTAGCCAAGTTTCGGGGTAATTTTTCCCGAATGAAGAATGAGAAGAAGCACAGGATTGGGACAAGTTGTGTACTTTTATTATATTTTGGTGTTAATCTAGATGTCCTAATTGGGAAAAGGAAAGTTAGGTTACCGAAGAAAAAATATCGGATACTGATTATCCTTAGCTTATGTAGAGAAAATGGTAATAGTGTTATCGATATGTGAGGCTGTGATATTGAAGACAGATCCGTAGATTTTGTAAGAACCCTATCCAATATCATATTCAAGGTGAACTTTTTTCGATAAGTTTTACTTGATTATCTTACGAGAAATCCAATAAATGTAAGAAAATTTATCTGCTATAGTTTTGCACATTTAAGAGGAAGTTTGCGCACCATGTCAAAAATATAAAGACAGAGTTGTTGCTGAAGAAACATTTGCTAGACGCAACACCGAAAAATTATGGATACCAAATAAGCAGAATTTCATTATCATATTTATTAACTTTATATTTTTTAAACAAAAATAACCTCACGCATTTAATAAAACGACCACATTGACCAGAATACTAACAAACTTAAAGAAACATAAAAAGGTACTTGTTTACATAATCTTTGCTTTCGTTACACTTATTCTAGAGGAAAATCGAACAGGTAACCATTTTTAGGAAAACTTATCTCAGGTTAGAATATGGTTCCAAAGAGCTTTGCATCACCTCTTATGTTCACTCGAGAGATTTCCAGGAATTCCTTGAAGCGTGAAAATTTCAATATAAATTGTTGGACAGCCGAAACGGTATTGCAAAGGCTTAGGTATTTATAGAGTGCATTGTGATTGTGCGGGAGTCGGGATGTGTTAAAGAGGATCCATAAAGGATTAGAGTACATTTTCAATATTTTTCTAGCGGACGTAAGCTGTCGGGTTATGAAAGGTTTTAGTTGCAACAAGGATTTGGTTATAATATTGCTGATGCCATACATTTTTAAAGGATATTAAAAAGTAAAGATAAATAAAGATAAAGAGACATTTATTCGCAACAGTACAAAACCACATTAGGTACATAGATACAAAGAATAAGACACAGAGAAACAGTTGCGAAACGGTTCCAACTCAGCATTCGCTAGCCGTAAAGCCAGCACTGGTGTTCCGTTGGAACCGCTTGGTGAAGAGACGGAAAGTGACACGCTTAATACAAAATAACATAAAATGAAAAACATCAAGGATCAAAATTTAAATCATTTGTTCGAGATTATCTCGAACGACCATAAATATTATATTATAATTAGTATAATTTTCAATTTGAATTTAATTTTGTGTAATAGGTGCTTAATGATAACAGGTTTTTTTTTAGGTTTCTGTAATGTTTGGTGTATTTTAAAAAAATTAGTTTTTATGTGTAGGTAATGAAAATCCGTAATTGGAAATGTTTTAAAATTATGTCTGAAATATACTTACATATGTCATAATATAATATGTGCCGTGGATTTATTGCAAATAAAACAAAACAATTCAAATATTGTCGAACTCTCTTCAGCGTAAAAGAATTCCTCCCTAGGCAAGTGGATAGACTATAGGCTTGTGCAGAAATTCAATTTGCTTTCAATAGATTACTGTCCCTGGCTAGACCGGGCTCGGCACAAAGACATTGTCTTGATGGAAATATTAAAAGTAATAAATAAAACGAAGATGGGACGGGGATTGGAAAGTTAGTTTAATGGAAGCGTCTAGCAGACACACGTGGCAATTAGGTACATACATACATACATTAAATCACGCCTGTTTCCCAGAGGGGTAGGCAGAGACCACTTCTTTCCACTTGCTACGATCTTGACAAATTTCTTTCGCTTCTTCCACATTCACACATCGAGTCATGCACGCACGTCGGTTTCGGGTACTTAAGATTCGGCCCTTTTCCGGTATTTCTCCGATTTGACTCGAAAAAGTACGCCTAGGGCGGCCCCTTCCGACCCGTCCACTCACTTTCGATCTGTACATCTCTTTCGTCAATCTTCTTTCATCCATCCAATGCAATTAGGTATTTTTGGTATAAACTATTTCATCTGATTTTTATGCTTACACTAGATCGATAAATAAATAAATTCATAACCGAACGAAGCGAGGGCGGATCGCTGGATCGATAATAATGAATAAATAAAAATTAAAAAAGTATTTTAAATGAAAGCTGACTGTAATATAAGTATTATAAATGTGTCATGCAAAATATTACTTTTACAAAGAAATTAACTTAGTATTGCAATATAAGTTGTATTGCATGTCGAAAATACAAAATTATCTAATCTTGTCCTTTTTGTTAAAATTAAATTTTATTTACCTACATTTTATTGGAAATTGTAATTGAAGCCACGGATCATGTGATTCCGAGGCGCACTTGGTTCAATTATCCGCGTAAGAGTAAAAATGGTGCAAGCTACAAGCGATCAGAGACCGTCAGTTAAAAGTATCAATACCTTCCAAGTCTTGTACAATGAAAGAAATAGCGCTGGTTCAGTGACATATCAGTCACTGCAATAGCCCAATCCCTAGAATTTGACATTTAAAATACGGCCTGTGATTCAGCCAAAACACGTTAACAAATACGTTTACACAATAAAAGAATTAATATGCCCACGCTGTCGATCCGTTATAACTTTAAAGATCTCTTTTGAACCGTAATAGACAGCGGGTTTTTTTCTCCGAACAGCACCAAAGGGCGCACAGGTTTTTTTCATTAAAAGCGATTTAAAATACAAGCCCACAAAGTAAAATTTGGCATTGATTTATGATACAAACCCTGAGGAAAAACAAAAATAGTCAAGTCAAGTAAAAAGTAGTCAATAGAGTTGGGCTCGAGCTGATTCGCACAAAATCGAATTCAAATCGGAATATAAAATAACTATGCAGCGGTACGGAAACCTTGATACGTGAGTCTAACTCGGACTAGACCAGTTTTTTAATTTAAATGTGGATGTATGGAAACAAGATCCCCGCTGCCTTCAGTACCTTGCGCCAGTGTTAAGCCCGCGGTGCGTCTATTCGTATTTAATCTTGAACTAAGCCGATTTTCATTTGAGTAATCCTAAATTTCCAGCGACTACCTAAGCCAACAGAGGTCGTTATTAACGATAATTAACGTTCAACCTTCAAGGAGATGCTTATTCCAGGAGTTAATTAGGTGTTTATTAATTTGCTTTTAGGAAAAACATAAATTTTAACAAAATTTGCTCATCGGAGCGGCGTAAAAGGTTTTTTAATGGCTTGTACAGTGAAATTTTGATGAGAACGGTTGCTTTTATCGCCGTTTTAAATCAAGAAACATATCTGTGCAGGTTTTTTATCGGTCTCAGGTGGCAAAAAACATTTATGACACCGAAGGGGTTGCATGTGAGTTGCAAGTATTTAACAAAGTTGAAATAAAGCAATGAATGGCGAGGTGAGAAGTAAATAGGACCTCCTGCATGCCCACATACGAGTAAATGAGATAAATAAATATAAATGATATAATGATAGGTACAGTTGGCCAAAAAGTTCATTTGCACCTCATGATACGAGTTCGATTTTACCTCGCCATAAAATTATGACAGCTTGTAGACCACTTTCTTGGCCAACCGTAATATTTTCAACATTGTTTTAAAAAAGGAATAATGCTAAAGTGTTCAGAACAAAATGCGTATTTTCCCGTTTCCAAAATTTTTAATAAAGCATTACCTAAATAAAAGTGCAAGCTTTACAGAACACTACATAAACTAAATTTAATTCCGCTTCCTTAGTAAAAACATTTCACATTCCCCTGTAGAGGTAAAAATAAATTAGACACGCGGCTCGAGCAAACCACAAGCCAAATAGAATCCAGTTTAGTTCTGCAAAAAATAGATCAGGGCTTTTAAATCAGGAATTCAAGTTATCATTTCTTTACAATTTAAAGTGCACATTTAGCTTTGCACTCACCTCCGTAGTTTCGCTGATGATGGACATATCAAGGAGCACATCATCATCATCATCATCATCATCATCATCATCAGCATCATCATCATCATCATCATCATCATCATCATTATTATCATTATTTGGATTATTTACTATTGTTTTCTTTCCTCGAAGATCACCATCATGATCGATCTTGTGCTATTCGAGATTTACCTGAGGAATATTGTCAATCACTGTTTTGACTTTGTTCGCTAAATGAAGAACAAAACAATAGCGTTATAGAAACCATCTGGTTACAATATCTAAGACAACGTCGGGTCTGCGATGAAGGATCGCGCTACTTTACAAGAAGGGATTTTTCCATTAGCATAAAGGGGATAGCGGCCTCATGGGAACTGATCTGCTATGAAAAATAATATATCCGTTAGGCTTTCACGTTGTTATTGAAAAACTACCTGAAGGTGAAAATTTAAGAAAAACACACGTTGACGAAATTGATGCCAACAATAATGGCATTTAAAATAACTATGGAAATAGATGTTTAAAATGACATTGAGTCAATAAAATAAAATTTCTAAAAATCAATCTAATGGTGCATTTAACCCTATCGAAGGAATGCTCTAGAACATGCTTTGTTTCCGTTTACAAATTCTCACGTTCGATTATTCTGCACGAACTATAAAAATCGATGCATAGACAGTAATCCAATAAAACATCATAGAAAGTCGTTACCAAAATGTAACCAAAATTAGTTAATTGGCTTGCAACCTGTCACTAATATACACATGGTAAACATCTTAGCCTGTTTCTGCAAAACAAGTTACAACTCTCAACTCAACTCTCAACTCAACTCAGCTCAACTCAACTCTTAAAATTGTCGGTAATTCTGTATCTCTGCCTCTGAAGGCGTGATCGTATGTATGTATTAGTTACGCACCAATGTATAGGTATACCAAGCCAACCCAATAATATCCTACCTTCTTCATACCCTTTATTTCCGAACCACTAACTGCCATGTCTGTTTTATTGTACTCCCAGATTGATTCAGTAGGGTTCCACTGCGGCTTATCTTCCCTTATCTCTTAATTAAGTACGACTCTAACGTAATCCCAGTGGCTAGTACCGGTCCGAGGTTAGCGGGACATTGGATACTTACGATGCTTTAAAAGGTTTGAAATTGCGGTGGGAAGATTTGAATACGACAGGTTTCAACATGTTCCCTGTCCGGGTGCCCCTAATGTGGGGTCTTGAAGATTTTTTCCAGGAGTCAGTGCTTCCACTATGGGGTCACATCCCCACACTGAATGCACAGTTGGACTTGTTCTTGTGACATTGTCAGATCGTTTTGTATGGGGACAGTGAATATGTGTGTTGTGCGTCGCCGATAGCTATGATGTGCATTGTTGCGTTCATGAAACCTTCATAAAATTCACATTCTTGTTTTACTTTGTGATTATTGTTTATCAAAAGATTAAAACAGGCCATAATGAAACGAAATACTTAGCCAACCAAGAGAAGGAAAAGTGGCTAAATATATTTCTAGTATCTTTTGACCATTGAGTAGAGTCACCTATGACATTTTGACAGGTCACCTTTATCCTTAGTTCTATCCCTTACGCTCTCGACCCGTTACTCGAAACCAGAAAGAGTAAACTAAGTACGTTTATTTTTAACCTGCAAGTCCACCATACTACGAACAGAGAGACCAAGGTAATAAAATTCAATTATGTTTATATTAAATGGCCTTGATATGTACATCTGCACCCTGTGCCTAAAGAAACCAGCAAGTATTCTGGTCAATGTGTTTTAAACAGGCCGTATCTAAGTATAAATACTTATTTAAATGCATGAGATTGCAGTAACATAGGGCAGTTAACTTACACGTGGTCCATGGTCATCCAAATCCGACACTTGGATGGACGTGCAGACAATCGAATCGTGAAGACTCGTGGAGTCAAGTCTCCTTAAAGGAATCCAGTTCGTCAAGCGGTTCTAATTTGACTATCATTCAGATGAAGGTGTTCAGTCATCCTACCAGAAGTTCAGAACCTGTAAGGGTCTGCTCCGAACTGATGTTAATTGAAAATCAAAAGTGCCACCAGATTGATTAATAAGAAGTCTTAGCCTTCAGGTAATAGAGTTATCTCTTGTTCCAGGGGTGGTGTTAGCCTAAGATGGTGTTGGCGCTGGTGGTCGGACTCCTGTGCGTCTGGGGCCGCTTAAGCGTCGCCAACCCTGAAGCCAAGCGGTTGTACGACGACCTCCTCTCCAACTACAACCGACTCATCCGCCCCGTCGGCAACAACTCGGACCGCCTCACCGTCAAAATGGGGCTACGGCTCAGTCAGCTGATCGATGTTGTGAGTACCTTTTTTTTTTCATAATAGGGCCAGGAGCTAGCCTACCAATTAGTAAGCATCCTGAGCTAAACGAATCGAAAGTTTACCGACTTGATAAACGATTGTTTGCATGGTATGGAGTTGACGGGTGACGTGATCTGTCGTCATCTTACGTCAATCCTGTACATTTTATCGAATTTTGAAAGTCACTAACATAGCGTTAAGCATCTTGACTAAACCTCCAAGAATTCCCAGATGCGTAGTTCAAAGAAGTTTTGCATCTTCTTTGGGTACCTATACGATTAGTCACTGTATGTGGACATTTACATATGCATAAAATAAAATATATCGTTATGCAAGATAGATTATACAATTAACTATAATCTATCTTGCAAAACATTCAACGTAATCAACGAGAATTGTTTTCGTAGACAATTTAAACTAAGTTCAACAAAGCCACAAAAAAAACAAATTATATAACCAGCTCCATTATTTGAAATGTAGGCTTCTAACAGCAAAATTATATGCCATATACATTATCCAAATCCTTCCAATCACAATTTAACACCCGAAAAACCACTTACACGATTACACTGCTGATCTCCAATTACTTAGTAGACCTGCTTTGAATTTCATTTATAATTCCTTCACGCGCGACCTTTGAATAGTTAGAGGGATTATCCCACATATCTATAAGCCCCTTATTAAAAAGGGTTTTACGTACCGTTCCTCTTATTAAAAACTTTTGTGCACCGTAATTTACCTGGTTAATAGTTAACATTAGTTATGATGCTAAGTTCTAATGGTGAAGTTAGTTTGGGTAGTTTCGGTGCAGTGCCTTTTGATGAAAAGCGTCGGTGGTTGCATTTTCCAGGACAATAAAGTGAAATATTGGAGTTTTCACTTAGAGATGGGAAAGTTTTAAGGTTATGTTGTGGTTTGTTGTCTTTGCTGTTGAACTTGATAAGATGAAATTCGATAGGTCTGGCCTGGAGTTAGTGTTTGAGGTTGGATGTATTTAACGAAGTTGTAAGGTGATTCATGATAACTTCTCAAAGGTGCTTTTAAAATTAGTAAACTTTAAGTTATTTACCTTTATTTAAATTTTCCTTTGAATCAACTTAAATCGTGTCATCTCCTCCTCGTAAGAGAGCAGTTTACTTCTATAAATGGTATATTCGATGTTAATAAATTAAATTAAATGAATACATTTTGACGACGCGCTGGCCTAGTGGGTAGTGACCCTGCCTACGAAGCTAGTGGTCCTGGGTTCAAATCCCGGTAAGGGCAGATATTTGTGTGATGAGCGCGAATATTTGTTCCTGAGTCATGGATGTTTTCTATTTACTTAAGTTTATTTTTCTCTATATAAGTATTTATATCATTGTCTAGTACCCATAGTACTAGCCTAGAGCTTAGTTTGGGACTAGGTCAATTGGTGTGAGATTGTCACCTTATCATAATTTTATTTACATAACACAACAGGTTTTTATTAAAGTTTTAAATTTCACACCAAGAATAATTTCAGTACTTAATGTTAACACCGAAACGGTGGCCACTCAGCGTGGTGTCAGGCTTATACATATGCCCTGACGCTGGTTTTTAGGGCCACCGGATAAGTAGGAAAGAGAAGAGAGAGTAGCGCTGCTAGTCCATCTCTCTATGGTCCGACTTTTAATTCAGTGCAGTAGAATGACAGCTTCAGTGTTGTCAGTTTTTGGTGTATAAAAAATAGTGATGTTGCCTAATGAATGAATGAAAAAATTAACAATGTATTGTAGTTCATTCGAGTTATTTGCACTACATTAATACTATTAATATTTAGGAGGGTTTAAGTAGCAGTAAGCAAACGAAAACTCTCAGGGAAGCCGTGCGTACCAAATGCCACACGTCAATGGTATGTTATGTGGCGTGATATTGCTAAGGATGTCAATTTTGACAAATAAACAAAACGCCTAGACCAACTAATTACTATTGCATGAATAAGTGATCTGACGTTTTTGGTTTATATAATTATTACAGCTCCCTTGATTTAAGTATGTCACTGTCTTTATGAATTGAGCAGTTTTGTTTTTTTAATGTTACTTAAATGCGATATTTTTTTGTTTAGTCTGTGGCTTACTCGTGTCTCATATTTTTTTATTAACAATCTGTTGCAAGCAATTTGATCAGCAACGTAATAAAATAATCTACTTAGCTAAGTACCTATATAATGCTCATAAAATATTTAGTTCATTCTTTGATCAAATCATTCGTTAGGTGAACGTGTCAAGCACTATTTAAATAAATGTGGTATCATTATTTCTCAGAATGACATTTGGCTGTGTCATTTTACTGCAGTGAATTAAAAGTCGGACCATAGACTGTTTTATCAGAACTAAAGTTTGAACTAAATAAATAGCTAACATTAACTAACTTCAAACTTGTGAATTGTTTGAGTGTGTACGTGTAATATAACATAGCAAAACCAATTAACCTCCATGCTTTCGAGATGCATGAGTTTTTTCTGCGTTTAAGTTTAAAATCGTACGTCCCAAAATATGTGATACGAGGTTTTTCAAATTAAAGACGATAGGGTAAAGTCATCAGTGGCCAGCCAGAGACCTGTAGTCGGCCTCTGCCTATACTTTGTATGAGTAAGAAGAGTACGAAAGATATATTTCCCACTCTTCGCATGACTACTGGTCTTTGGCTGACCACTGGTGACTTTACCCTATATGAATTATATGAGTAACAATTCAGCGTTATTTCAACTCATATTTAGGCATCTTTCTCAATTCTAAGGGAATTATCAAAATCGTGCCACTGCATCAGACACTTCGACAATCTAAATCAACTCCCGCGCGCTCCCCACGGCAATCTTCGATTAGCGCACGCAATTCTGACTCAACAAAACTTTACCAATTATGTATATTTAACTTCGTAACAATTGACAGTTGGCTTAGTCAAAACTCATTTAACTAAGCCATCGGGGATGGAATTGAATTGCAACTATGGTGATATTCTCGAACGAAAGAGTCAACGTTGAGTTCACAATTTTTTAACTATGCAACTTAGAGAGGTGCTGTTAGTTTAACGCCTATATTGCATTTCTAGATCAAAACAGTATCAACTCAAAATCCTTGTTAACTTTGTTTCAAGCTCATAGAAATTGCATTAGTTGATTTTAGAATACAGTTGTATTTTGAGTTACTACTGTTTTGATCGCACTGCTAGTGCGAAATATGTCTTTCTATCGCATCGTAGTTTTCAAATGGATAGAGGGACGTTGGGACGTTTAAGATTTATCTGTTCCATAAGTAGGGGTAGGGGTCGTTGTGACGGGGGTTTCATCCATTTAATCCATCATTTTCATTCATTTTCCATTTGACGACGCGATAGCCTAGTTGGTAGTGACCCTGCCTACGAAGCTAGAGGTCCTGGGTTCAAATCCCGGTAAGGGCAGATATTTGTGTGATGAGCGCAAATATTTGTTCCCGAGTCATGGATGTTTTCTATGTATTTAAGTATATATTTCTCTATATAAGTATTTATATCGTTGTCTAGTACCCATAGTAGTTTGGGACTAGGTCAATTGGTGTGACATTGTCCCCTGATATTTATTTATTTATTTATTTATTTAATAGTAGTTTATGTGACTGGTCCATAATGAGAAGCACTATGACACCAGTGTGATTTTATGACACGAGCCGAGAGAAGAGTTTCATAATAAGATCACACGAGTGTTTTAACGGCTAATTATATGTACAGTCGCATACATTACTTTCTGCAACATGTGAGAAATCTGTATCTGTGGTTGCCCTGTATCTTAATGTTACCTTTAAAATACAATCACAGATACAGGTTTTTTTATAAAGGCCATTGGTTTATCGTTTCTGTACATATTGTAGGGATATTATTATATAGATGTAGATAAAAGTTACTAAAACCAGGAGAAACCAAACGGGTACGCAGGCCACCTGTAGAAGTAGTCTTCGTCACGCGCCTTTGTTGTCAGTATTAAATGAAAGAAAAAAAATACTCGAGCCAAATACTCTATTAATTTAGAGCTCACTAGTAACTACGTGGCTAAGAAAAATCATTTTTCAATAGGGATTGTTGTAATTAGTAATTACCTATGATTTATCCACCCTCAAAAGATAAATTATGCTGGTCAGCCCTTAAGGCACTTTTCCCATTGCCGAGAAGGCGATTAGCTATCGACTATTTTCTCGCTCAAGAAACGAGCAAAACATATAAAACCCGTGTCAATAAAAGAGACACAACACAAAAAACTCACATTAACTGAAGCGAAGTGAGGGTGAGCCACTAGTTAGAGATAAAATGAGCGACAAAGTGTAAGAAAATACCTATACAAGCTATTTTAATAACATTTTTCACCTCAGCAGCTCAAACAAGCAGGTTTTGCTGCTTAAAAACAGTGAGCAAAATTCAATTTTGCTGCGAGCGAGAGGCAAAGTAGCTTTTTAATTATTTTTTTTAAATGCCGTGAGCAGTGCTGGGGCTACTCACAACATTCGAAAAAATTTAACTTCACTTTGTTCTGTCACTTTCACTTCGATAGGAAAAAAGCGAGAGATAGAAACAACTTGATTCGAAGTTCGATTTTCAAAGGCCACACATAGTAGGCCCAAAAAGAAACGCACGTTCGGATGCACACATAACCGTAAATTGCAAATAAAACTATCTGTTCAAGTTTGAAATGTGTTTATTATAACTATTTTATACAGTAGGTACAATCATTTTTTTTATTTAATGTTTTGAAGACAAAATTAATGAAAAATAAGAAGTTTATCATGTATCTTCATAATTTTGTTATCGTTTTAACAATCTTTAATTTCGTGACATAAACCGCGGGGGCAGTTTCAGAACGCATTTCAAAAATAGCGGGATTATTGTACTTAAAAATAAATAAATGTAATGTAATGTAAATGACGATGTAATTTTTGTTAATTTGTCCGCCATAGCCAATAGCCATAGACAAGGCCTAGTTAGGTTTTTTTTAAAGCCACAGACTACATAAAGCTGTATAAAGTTGTGTTTGCACTACGGCATTATCAAGTTGAGTGACAGGTTTTATCTGTTTCATGTTTATTTTTTCCACTTTTTATTTTATTAGTATTTTGCAAAAATGCTTGTGATTGATGCATATGCGATCGTGTCGTTATTTAGTCGTGTATTCACCAAATGGTCACAACGGAAGATCTGCGTTGGCCCTACCAGCTTCACGCTGTGTTGTTCTCGCTGCTGAGGTGAAAAGTTGTATGTCTCACACGAGACCAAAGTTTTTTACGTCTCGTATCTTTGAATCCCTCGCTACGCTCAGGATTCTAACCTAGAATCACTCGCTACGCTCGTGATTCAATAATAGAATCCTTCGCTTACTCGGGATTCAAAATCATCACTCGCAGCAAAAACCAACTTTGCTCTCTTGTTGAACAAATAACTATTAAAAGACTGTTGACTCGCCGTCGACATTGTACGTAATAGAATAACACCAGCTATCGTTGCACCGACCATTGATAAATAAATAGAGTTTTGCCGTTGGATTCTGTTATAGAACTTCGAGCGTACGTAGGAAAGTTTGGCTTGGAGCGTCCGGCGGCGGCGTAGCGAGATATTTTTGTAATGGATTAATGGATTTAGAGCTTGATAACTTTATTATATTTGAAGTCCGGGGATAATGGAGCTCGTGGAGGGTGTGATTTCTAAAAAGGTTAACGTTACTTTATCAGTTTAGTTGTAAAAGGTTAATGTTAAATGCCTTTTCAACAGCAAGAGTCTCAAGAGTAATGAAAAAAAAACTAAATTAACTCTTAGTATTTCTTTTTCGTTTCCCATCGGAACCCAATTTTCCCACATTTTTTTTTTCACACAGAAATAATCATAATTCTAAGAGACTGGAACTTGGTTGTACTTGTCGCAAAAGCCTCGAAACCTCGGGTAAATTTGATCGACCTTATTTATAAGCAAATAAGGTCTGTCCCTGGTAACTCTGGTTACACAAAGCACGTGAGTAGATAAAATAAGTAAGCAAGACGTTAATTCACACGAACAAAGGGTTAAACAAAGAAACCACAGAAACACATGAAATGCGTGTCCTCGTGGTAGTAAAACAGACACTGGAACTGGCGAAAAGAGAACTATGTCTTTTGGAAATAAAAACTAATAAATAAACAATTATGAAGGCATTTGAATTACCAAAACACGTACCAGGTTGAACAAAACAATGATACGTCACCATGTATTAGGTAGCATTTTGTATGACGCCCAACGGCAAACAAGTCAGAATTACTCTGCCATCCCGAATTTACATAATTCCTTTATTGCATTTACTGCTTTGTAAGTGCAACAGAAACTGCAAATGGCTGCACAAATCCGCCTTTTGTGTCCTAATTGTCTACGGTAACTTTTAATTGGTTTACTTCTGGCATAACCAGCTGAATCCACACGATAGAAAAAATTATATCTGCAAAATCGGAATGGCCGAATCAAGGCCCAATCCGGTTCTCGTATGCCCCCGATTTAACACAAACAAAAGCAACTCAACCTTTAACAAATGATCCCTTCTTTAAGCTACGTTGAAACGAACGAAAAACCGTTCTCGTTCGCAGCAGTAAAGTGTAGACTTTACGGCTTCGCTACAAGGTTTGTTTCTTCATGAGCTTTGATTTGGAACGTTTCGTTGTACGAAATATTCTTCTAAGTGCTTACATTGATAGTGTTATAAGTTGTTTTTTTAACGAACGGATGGCGATTGCTTTTCCGCTTCGGCGCTGAATTCAGCGCTTTACTCGTTTGATCTTTGGTAATTGTAATTATTGTGGACAGTTCGAAATTTGCGCTCTTGTTTTGAGTTAATTGAGTTTTAGTGTCAGCGGGAACAATGTTTTGCTAGTTACAATTTGGGATTTGAAGCGGGTTTGTGTGTTATTTATTCGGCATGGACGTTATTTTTGTTAACACTCAAGTGTAGGCTATTTATGGGTAAACCGGACTTAACCGCGTTAAATAATTGTTATCAATTATTAGCACTGTAACTAAATGTTTGTGAATATGACTGTTTTTTATTATTGTCATACAAAAAGGTTTAAATCCATGATTGGTAAGAACAGAACTGTCGGAAAGGTTTGGGACTCATTGGGAGCTTTTTATACTGATGACTGACTGACTGAAGCGTGTTTTCTATAAAATATCATTTTAGCTCGATCTTAAAACTAAATTTAACAATTTTAATCGTTAATCAGACTATTTTCGTTATTTTTTTATGTCTTCCATTATTTTTAGGGTTAAAAGAAGAGTGACTTTAAAAGTCTTAAGGAAGTTATCGTTTTTACCGTAAGTACCTATATCTTAACAAAAACAGACAATAATTTGTCTCCAATTATAAATACAAAGTCCTCGTTTATCACCGTATCCCTTTCATCAAAACCGGTTTAATCCAGTCTATTTATACCCACCAGACTACACGTTGAACACCAACCTCGTTAATTTTCAAACAAAATGGACCCCGTTCCGGGCTTCTGGCATGGAATGTTTTAAGCAAGATAAACCGTAAATTAATAAGCAGGTAACCCCCGTTTGATTAAACCGGTAATTTATTCTGCAAGTCTGGCATCATGCATGAGATCTACAGATTACGGGCGATACCAAAATTTAATCATAGTTTGAATATTTTTAAGAAACTAGTGGTTGTATTAAAAAAAGAACACGCTAACACAATGTTTTATTAGATGGTCTTAAAATTTCGCGATCACGCACTATAAGGTTATATATATATTATATTTCTCTATATAAGTATTTATATCGTTGTCTAGTACCCATATATAGTACAAGCCTAGAGCTTAGTTTGGGACTAGGTCAATTGGTGTGAGATTGTCCCCTTGTATTTTTTTTTTTTTTTTTTTTTTTTACAGGGGACTATGTCACACCAATTGACCTAGTCCCAAACTAAGCTCTAGGCTTGTACTATGGGTACTAGACAACGATATAAATACTTACGAGTATATAGAGAAATATATACTTAAATACATAGAAAACATCCATGACTCAGGAACAAATATTTGCGCTCATCACACAAATATCTGCCCTTACCGGGATTTGAACCCAGGACCTCTAGCTTCGTAGGCAGGGTCACTACCAACTAGGCTATCGTGTCGTCCAAATATTTATTTATTTATTTAGTTAAACGAGACTATATTGCGAAAAACAATCAGAATAATTTATTATCTTGACATTTCGATCGTATTGCAATGATGGTGGTCTCGAAAAAACTAAAGAGACAGGTCATAGGGTCAGGTCAGGGGATCATATCACTGGGTGGTACGAGTTTTCCGAACTAGGCCCTTGCCAAAATGCACTACGCTAACTAGCGTTTCTCTTCGTTTAGTTTTTAAACCAATCGCGTCACTGGTAGATCACGTGATACGAAAAGTCACGTGATTTACCAGTGACGCGATTGGTTTAAAAGCGCGTTAGTGCGTCTTGGCAAGACCTCTGATTGGATCGATGGATTTTTGTGATTAAGCCCTTTTTAACTGTAAAGGGTACATGAAAATTACATGTCTCGACACCTTGGTAACTTTTTGAGACATGGTGGTTTTTTTAAGTTAGGAATAATATAATTTCGTTGGTGATCACAGTGTTTAGGTTTTTTAAGGGCTTAAAGTAGATGGGTGTTCATGTTCAATTATAGTTCATTGAGAACATTATGATTAAAACCTCAGTTTTTAAAATAATAAGTTCTGGTATTTCCTTCAAGTATAATTTATAATAATAATAGTCATAATAATGAAGAAAAAAACGTGTGAATTAAATGGAAATAAAATATTGATTTATCATAATATAGATATATGGGACACGCGCCTCCCCAAAACTTTTTCCTTATTTATTTCTTAAGCTTCCTTTAAGCATTTTTTCCTCTTCTTGTTTGCTCTTAGCACAATGTAATCAAACGATAGAGCTTTAGCTTTACCTCTGATATAAAAAAAAGGAAATAGCTTTAAGAAACGAGGTGACAGCCGTGTTTTGTAATTTCAATCACGTAGCATACTCAGAAGCGAGGTGTTTAAAGATACGCGATTAATTATTTAAATTCCTGAACGGCGTCGCTAGGTTTGAACCAAAGTAGTATTTAATATGTAAAGTAAAAAAGTGTAATTTGTCTTTCAATGTGCTGTCACAGACATCATCTTAGACTGAAGAGAAAATAAGGAGTAGTAAAATGTAGGTAAAAGCAAATTTATTAAATTATATTCTAACATTTCAAATTAAATTGATTGGAAAAGTGGATTGAACAAATAATACCTACCTCGTACGAGTATTAAAACTCTAATTTAAAATTTTCATATCCCCCATGGTTCGTCTCAGCCGTTTATGGATGGATCTCTTGCTGATTCATCAATTTGAATATCGAACGATAAACGACGCTTCGCTATTCCAATTTTAAAATTCATCTCGCTCCCCTTCCCGCGCGACTTGGCGTCTTCGTACCTCACGTTCATGTTTTATTTATTTGGAAGTATTGGCCAGTAATTTTTAAAACACGTACATTCGAAATAGGAAGGTGGCGAGTGTGTAACATGTTCGAATGTGTTAATTCCAATTTCAAAATTTTATATCACTACATAGTATAAAACAAAGTCGCTTCCCGCTGTCTGTCCCTATGTATGCTTAGATCTTTAAAACTACGCAACGGATTTTGATGCGGTTTTTTTTAAGAGATAGAGTGATTCAAGAGGATGGTTTTTATGTATAATAAACTTTGTTTTATGTACGTGTGTAATAGAAAACTCAAATAAACCGAAGCGAAGCGAGGGCGGGTCGCTAGTTAGATATATACGGTGGTTTAACGGCCAGTTACACTTCTAATGCCAGTAACCCGCTCGTCGAATTCTCTGTCCGAAGGCAGTTCTCTCTACAATGCCAAACAACGCTGGAATTAGCTACGAGCGTAGCGTTACGCGTTACGTGGCAGTGAATGTGTTTACGATGAAGAAATCGTTCCTAGTGACGATTTTTCATACACAATTTTGAAATAGGAACGAGTTTCTTCTCTCTAAAAGGTCTCTGAGTGCGGCAAGACATCTTCGTACTTTTTTATTTATTTGTGATAAGTTCAATTCGAATCGAAGTTCTCTCCCACTACTTAATTATAAAAATATCGACGCAACTGTGCAGTGTTAATTAAAATAGCAGGGCACGCCTTTGTGAATTAAAAAATACTTTATTTACTCTCTCAGTACCCTTACCATGAGGTATAATTACCGTACTCGCTAGCGAGTCGAATTCTCTGTCCCTCGGAGACCTCGCACTATTCTTATAGAGTGCAAAGGACAGAGCATTCGACTCGCTAGCGAATACAGTAATTCTAACTCATGGTAAGGGTACAGTACTCTTTATTTTAGTTAGGTACAAATACTCACTGAAACTTAATTGACGTTGAAAAATATCCTCAAAAAGAAAATTGCTTAAGAGATATTTTCCAGTAAGTAATTTGTTTGTTATTTTTACTAATATTTAATATTAGAACTTCACTCAATCATGTTTGTATTATATAGGTATATCTTTCATTTGAAATACCGAATGAAAAAGATGCAAGCAAAAATATTTCACAAAAACAACCAAATAAAGTGAAACTATTATTAGTAGTACAATGTAATCAGTGACTCACGGTCTTTAATTGATAAACCACTATAGAAACAATTCACATAAAATTACCGATTTATTCCTATGTAACTTCTATGTCATCACTTGACGCTGTTATTACGACAAGGTTTTATGGTGGATGTTTTTGATGACATATTAAAACCGATAAAATTCCTCAAATAGTGCCCCAAAAACAACAAGAATTTAATAAACCTCTCATTCTGTCTTGAAGGCGTACCAAGAACTTGCGAAATTAGATTTTTAATTCCGAGACATTTCATTAAGTTAGTGTTCGGGTTCAGTTCAGGACCTAATTTACATCGTGAGTTTGCTGGAGTCCCCCGAACTTTGCCGACAGACCCAATGTCAATAAAGAAAGGTAATACCATAAATTCCATTTCGAATCAGCTTTTATAAAAGGTCAATGTCCTAACTGATTCTAGGTAGTGTAAGGGTCGGTACTTATGTATACAATTGCATATAAAAGTGCCACTAATTGAAAAAAAATTGAATCTAGTTTTAGTTTTAATATAGATAGAGTATTGACAGTTCCATATTTGAAACATAACAAAGACTGGACTTCTATTATACTATCGTATCGTTAACGTTATGATAGCTCTTGTCACTTGCGGCCAAGTTAAAAATACAATATTATGTAAAGAACGATTAGAGTTTTTCCGAGTAGTTATCTAAAAGATCCATCAACTTGCAAATCTTACAAAGCAATAATTTTGTAACGATTTTATGGAATAAAAATATAATTATGTATTGGACATTTTGGACGTAGGGTAATTAGCATCAAAACCACAAATTTCATCAAAATTGGTTAAATATTTTTAAAAGTTACTCTCTGGTTTAAGAAGTTATACCTATTTATAAACAATTCTATGACCAAAAAAGGCGGGCAGGTATTTTCGCCGGTGACTGTACAATAAACTTATTTTTTGATTTACCTGAACTTTGGATTTAATTTGATATTCTCATATTTTTATGCCTTTGTAAAACATTTGCATTCAAGGGTAAGTTCAAAATATTTGAGCATGCTAACACTATTCGATTTTCTATGAAACTTTTTCCGTTGTGAAACGAAAATTAGCCATACTAATAGAACCTTTCGTCGCAAAACGGAACTTTTTTCGTCTGCTTTGTATGGTTCAACTTTTTAGTCCTCGTCCTCACCCTCAAATATTTTCATCCATCTTGCACTTAACTTCGTAAGAATATGTCATTGTATTTCCGTAGCCGAGGGATGAAAGTTCGCAGGTTCTAAAAAAAACTATTGCAAGTTTGTACCTACTGAATAAAATATCTCAAGTATGCATTACTATTCCAGGGAAGTTTTCAGGCGTTGGCTAGTATCTGGCTGGAAAAGTGCATTGGAATGTAATGTATTTATAGCACTTGAAGTCAAATACATAGGTACACAACAAAGGCGCCGTTACGTAAATCTCTTTTTTATAAATTTTGTATATAACTTGTCTTGTTCTTTTTTCGTCTTCATTGACTGTGTTTCTCTATTAGTATAGTTTGTTCAAAACATTGCTTATGTATAAGTTTTCTTAATCGAGTCAACTAACACACCAAATTGGGAAATATGTCAATGTTATTAAATTTAATGATGTCCCTCCAGGTACCTATTGTATAATAGATCGGGTAAAAAGGTACTACTTTTTTTTCCACAAATATTTTGAATACTATACTCTGGTTATTCTAAGACGATGCCTGTGACAGCCGTACCTATTTCGTAATTTCAATCACTTACTATACTCACAAGCGAAGTGTTTAAAAACAGACGATCAATTATTTCTTCAATCAAACTCTTGAACAGCGTCGCTAGGTTTGTACCGGTGTAGTATTTATGTAAAGTTAAAGAAATAAGTGTAATAAGTGTTTATATGAAATTTTACAGGTCTTAGGCCCGTATTAATAAACTCGTCTCAGTTGAGATGCCCGTCACAAGATACGTCAAAATAAACGTCAAACCATACAACACTGTCATTCTTGACACATCTCGAGACGAACATTAGAGTTGAGATTAGTTTATTAATACGGGCCTTAGAATAATCAGATTATAAACACCGTAGAAAAAAACTGCCCAAACCACCTGCAAAAATTGTTTCAAGGATCAATACAAAATGAAAGGTCACAACGATGGAAAATCTTTACTATAACACTTTAAAAACACGATACACATTCTTTAAACTGTTTCAAAAATGCAATATCTGTTTGAAAACTAAGTAATATGTGCTACAATCCGTTAAAATTGTTGGAAACTATTAAACCCGGGAACGTTCCCGGCAAACAACGGAGTCCTGATTCCAGTCACATTTGAACCGGCGGAGAGCTTTCTTGAGCGCGCGTGCCGCCGAATAGCAATGGTGGGTTGGTTCACCGCGGGCCACGGAGAACGCGGAATATAAATATTATTAATTTAAAATAAAATATAAAATATCGTTACCTACATAAAAATAAATACTTGGCATTCATTAACACACTGTTTCAACACTTATTCAATTAATAAAAAAAACATTTTTTTATAAGGTCGCTCGCATTTGCTCCTATTTGTCTAAAAGACCAGTAATCAAAATAACGGTAAAGTTCGTTTCACACTTTGACCACTTTTTGAATCAATCGTAACGCTTTTTCACTATCATAACTTAGATACCTTTGGTATCTTCGAGGTATTACTGTCCTCCTAAGCGAATAAGCAGTATCTTAAATTCAATTTACCTTTTAAATTTAATATTCAATCACCGAAGCAGATTCAGTTCTATTACGTTAATTATACGATTGATATTACTACAGGAGGTTTGTCTTAGTTACTGCGTATTAGCTTAGGATGCAGATATGATATTGGGTGAATATAAAATCGCCCAACAATCGCAATAATATTTTTGATTTCGCAACTTAGCCTAGTACCTACTAGAATATGGTTGGAATCGTTGATTCACCGCGGGCGACCTAGGGAGTCAAATGTTCTACAGACTTTTACAAAACACACAATCGTTTTCTTTTATAGTATTAATATGATTCTAGAAACACCTCAAGTAATAACGAAATAGGGGGTTTTACGGATACAAAATACATATAAGTATGTACATACATAAACTCACGCCTTCGTTCCAGAGTGAGGAACGCAGAGCTACAGAATTACCTACAACTCTAAAAATTAGTTGACACAATCCACATTTTGTACAATAAGGCTCAGATTCCAGGCATCATCAGCGCAGCGCGGTTTGTTTTACGTTTGCGTAATCGATTTTTCGAGTATCGACTTAAAGCGACGAATTATGTCAAAAATAACTCGTCAAAATACCTACACGCTCCCCTCATGGCCCCGTTTTCGACATCCGCCTCTCGTTTATCGAAATTCGCGAGTTTCGTGAAAAACTAGCGCCAGTTAAGTGAGTAATGGCGTGCCGGATGAGCCCCGGCCGGCGACGTATTGCCCTGTCTGGGGTTGCTTGATTAAATAACATTTATGTGCTGGAAATATAAGACTGACTGTATTCCTTTGGTGGACATTTAAATAGCCTCATTTCCATTTCTATTTAACATATTTTTGCGATGTAAAAAAATGTTTACCCGACTTAATACTCTTTCAAAATGTGTTGTTGGCTAGGCAAAAAAATATGGCTTGAATGGCTTGTCTCTTTATTAATTAGTTGAATTTACAGTCATAAGTTATCGCTTTATTTTTCAAATAAAAATGCAAGCTAAATAAATAAAAATATTGAAAGAATTAAACGAATGTGGTATCCTAAATTGTTTGTTTGAATAAAATCTAGAAATTGCATGTTGTATTTTGTGTATTAAATAAATACGTCAAAAACATTTCAATCTATAATAATAATTTATTTACAGTATATGTTCCTTATGTCTAATTTATAGCGGATTCTAAATTAGGGCATCTCATGTGAATACAAGTGGATACCAAGTAGATAATCACTACATAGTATAAAACAAAGTCGCTTCCCGCTGTCTGTCCCTATGTATGCTTAGATCTTTAAAAATACGCAACGGATTTTGATGTGGTTTTTTTAGTAGATAGAGTGATTCAAGAGGAAGGTTTTTATGTATAATAAATTTTGTTTTATGTACGTGTGTTATAGAAAACTCAAATAAACCGAAGCGAAGCGAGGGCGGGTCGCTAGTAACTATATAAAGGAGAAATTAATATAGTTTATGTGACATAATTTGGACACGTAAGTTTAAACACGTTATCAAACAACATAAAAGGAATCAAATGGCACACTATTTCAAACAGTGTACCACTCAGTTTCACGTGACAACACGATGTGATCACACTAAATGATCAAAGAGCTTAATACCATACCATTGTTCTTCCAGCCCTTTTAAATACAGGAATCCGGTTAAAAACTAGTAAGCGCCGGTTTAAACCAGTTGAAAGCGGTTATTACCCCGATCGAGTACCTACCCTTGCCGGCGTAATTGCGTCGTGCCTTTGACCGATTACGCGCCGCGACCGACAGGAAAATGTGATTATTACTATATTACTATATAGCAGTGCTAAGTTATATGAAACTGTAATAAAGACCGCTGCTAAAGCTTACTTTTGATGTTACACGTGATTTAGTCGAGTTCGATTTTCATTTGCCGAAATTTCTGTCGCAACTGGTATTTTTTTTGTACACACCAGTCTAACCTAACCTTACTGATGATCAGAGCCCGGAATTTTTGTGGCAAAACAAAAGACTGTCGCAATCTAGCTAGTGTTAGAAACACTTATTTTATAGATAGGTATCGAGTATTATTAAATGAAAAAATCATACCGATATATTTATGTACAGTCGGGGTAAGAAAACCTTCGTCAGTTATCTTTTTCATTCCTTTGTCAAGTCATAAACTCTTAGTACCTTTTGAAACTAAAGCATTACGCAGACAACCGCACATAAAATTATACTAACATAGTATGATAACAAGGTTCAAATTAGTGCACACCTTTGATCTACGTCTAGTTTCATAACATCAAACCTTTTTAATGGCCTATCATCAAACCTTTTTAATGGCCTATTTAGTTATTTCAAACTTTTAATTAGTTACGATATCTTCTGTTTAATTGTCAATGTCTGTCACTGTCACATATTTTTGCAATAATAATTTATCGCTCCGTCGTGTAATTTCGATAATGCCGAGGAATTTAAGCATCGAAGAAAGAGCTGCAGTTATTGCGGACCTGGGTATAATACTGAAGCTGGGTATAATATTAGCGAAATTTCGTCAAATCTCAACATAACCAGAGATACTGTAAGGTTCTGGATCATCGACACGCGGAAGAGGGTCATCTTACTGATCATCGCCATACTAATTCTGGACGCCGCCCGACCCTCACCCATGAACAATTAAACTTTATGAGGCAAAAATATTAAGAAAATGGTTTTGAGAAAACTAGTTTTTTTGCTGAAATGTTTGACGTGTCTCCAAGAATAATTAGAAATGCATTGCACTCAATGGGACTACATCACCGCCGTCCTGCCAAAAAAGTGGCTTTAACTAGTGCTCATAAAGCTCAACGTTTAAGTTTTGCCCGATCATATTTAAATTTCGATTGGTGTCACACAATTTTTACGGATGAAAAGAGCTTCCAATCAGCCCAACATGGTAGACTACACTTGTGGAGAATATTTAGAACGAGGTATTCGGAGGACCATATTGTGCCAAATTTCAGTTCTGGACGCATATCTGCCAACATTTGGGGTTGGATGTCTGCTGATGGAGTAGGCGAGCTTGTTGACCTTCCGCCTAGGGCAAACGCTGTAAGTTACATAACTGTTCTGGAGGACAGCATGCTTCCAAGCGTTCGTACTGTATTTCCGGCTAATGAACTAACCGAGTTCAATTATGTCCACGACAACGCCCGTATCCACACAGCACGTATCGTGAACGAGTGGTTCCATCGGCATCCTGAGGTGGTAGTGATTCCTTGGCCTGCAAAATCAGCGGACATAAACCCGATCGAAAATCTGTGGGGTTTGATGGTGCAGCGGTGGGTAAATAACAACGAGAGGAGCAAAGCAAAGCAAGCAAGCAAGCAAGCTGTTGTTGAACATTACCGAAGTGTTTGGGAGGGCTTTAGAGGAACCGACATAATTATGCTCTCGTCTTGTTGGCTCAATGCGAGAGCGACTACAAGCTGTGATTGATGCGAATGGCGGATATACTCGGTTTTAGTTAAGTTTTGTTTATTTAAATAAATTTTACCATATTTGCAAATTATGTTTACTATTTTATTTACTTTTACTAACTAGACGGCACTATTGAACACGAACTCAAGCCGCAATCTCGTAAACAAGATGACACAGTTGATATCGTTATCGCTTTCATAAAATTCAAAGCAATTATCCTAATCTCCGATATTACAAGAGCATTCACGAAGCATTAGTCCTTCGTGAATGCTTTGTAGTCTAAAAAGTTTAATTGTAACTGTCATCCCGACTGGTGGCGAGTGACAGTCGACCACTCACCACCGACTGCAATATGTGACGTATTATATGTCATACTCAATCGGTAAAGCAGAGTAACGCTCATTGTGTGCAAACGAAAATAGATCTTAAGGTGACGAACCTTTTCTTACCCCGACTGTACATCATTTTAAAATCATTCGCCACAGTTATTTTATGTGTTACTCCATCTAAATCTACTCCTATCACTAACAAAAACCAAATGAAATTTCATGTGCTGCGGTGTGTACTGTTGCGGTTTTGTGAAGATAAATTGCATCTTTTAGAAATTTTATAAATACCTCACGTAAGATGTTTTATTATTATTAGACAACCATCGATATTTCGTTAAAAATATGTTTCTAACACTAGCTAGATAGCGACAGTCTTTTGTTTTGCCGCGAAAATTCCGGGCTCTGCTGATGATATACACGATTTCCGTATACAAGAATCAAAAATCAATCAATCAACTTTTTGAGAAGTGACGCATTCGCTCAAAAATATTACCCCAAACAGCAGGATCCAAATTTAATGTGTAACAAAAGCTATACATCTCTTCGACATCTTGCACATGTAATTCACTATTAAACAATTCCCCTTAGCGAAGCACCAGGGGATTGCCTTATGGATTACCTACATGACATCTGGTAATACACGTTATGTAATCCTAGTAGCCGGTGAAATGACTAGCATAGAAACATTCCATCTAAGTCCTCAGTGTTGGCAATGAATTTGCAGTGTTAAGATTATCATCGTAAGATTGCAAATAGGTGAGATCTGAGACCCATGGACATTAGCATTCTCAAGATAATAATGTTAAGACTGCAATCCTGCGTCAACAGACAGAAATTGTTGATAGCCCTGAAGTTGATTTATTTATTTCCTTTTTATTTCAAAAAAATTAAGAGTGTTCGAGGGAATACCAAAAAAAGCTTCCACGACCGCAGACTCACGGGCATAAGTTTGTATTTATATACTCAACAGACATATAAGTCTAGTCAAGATTCCCACGCTGCTACCGTTTCTGTTTTATATCGACTCGAAATGACATAAGTACGTATAGAGTTGATAAGGAGGTCGATTTGTCATCTTTAAACCAATCGCGTCACTCTGGTATGACGTGATACGAAGAGTCACGTGATCTACGAGCGACTCGATTGGTTTAAAAACTATGAATTAGATAAAAACCGGCCAAGTACGAGCCGGACCCACGCACGAAGGGTTCCGTAACATTATCTATACAACATTAGACGTAAGTTACGTTTGTTGTATCCCCACTTTTTTTCTGTTTTTTGTATTTATTGTTATAGCGGCAACAGAAATACATCATCTGCGAAGATTTCAACTGTCTAGCTATCACGGTTCATGAGATAGGTACAGCCTGGTGACAGACAGACGGACGGAAAATCGAGTCTTAGTAAATAGGGTCCCGTTTTTACCTTTTGGGTATGGAACCCTAAAAAAAGTTTCAACGAGAACGTTAGAGTTATATATCTCACAGATATGTAAGTCTAGCGAAGAAACAAACGCCGCAAACGTTTATTTTTGTTATTTTTTGACATAAGCGGTCGTCCATCAGCTTACGTCAATCCTATATACATTTGCGGGCCTAGTATGGTTGCGATCATCGCGTGACAAAATGTGGATAAAGCTTCTGTCACTCTCGTACTTATTATACTTGTCAGAAAGTGACGGATATTTTATCCACATTTTGTCACACGATAAACGCAGCCACATTAAACCAGGTCGATTTTTGAAAATCAGAAACTTAGCTTTCTTCCTACGAGTAGCTTCAATCCAAAATAGCTTTGCTTTACTAAATTCAATCTAATTATATATTTTCCTGAGCTAGGACTAACAACAAACTGCACGCAGCAAACAAAAACTAATTAGCCGTAAAATATAGCAGTTTCAAAGTGCATCAAAGTTCCCTAATCATGACATGTGCATTTGATGCACCTTGCTCAGCCAATTATCGTGGAGCCATCCGCGAGTCATGGCTGATGCATTTTTAAAGCGGAGAACTACTTACGGACGGAGCGGGACGACTTGAACAAGGCTTGGGAGTCGAAAAGAGATGGTGCAAGTTAAAAACTTATCATTTTTCATAAACGCACAACAAACAATACAATACAACAATGAAAAAAATACGCTTTATTGAACACCACACAAAGAAAATTTAACAAGCAAAGACAGATATTATGAACTTCTTAATCGGTAGACAACAGGCGATCTTATAAACTTAATTTTTTCCTTAATTAATGGCTTTCACTCCTCGAGTCGATTTTTAGACAGTCAGCATGAACTTATTAGAGAAACCAGTCCATGGATATCACACGCGAGAACAATTTTGTTCGGTAAAAAAAGCATAGAATTTTAGCACTTCGAGCTTCTAACAAGTCCAAACGTATGTTGATAAAAACATTTTTAATAACATACTTCATTGCTTACTGTACTTTTAACACTAGTATTTTCAAAAGACTAGGTATATGAGTCCAAACTCGACCGTTCTAATATAAACACCTTCCATGTTCGTCATAATGACAGCTTGATGGAGTACACTACATTACATTTAATTATTCTGTATGCATAATTTTAATATTTTGACATCGCTGTTCAAACCTTACCTAACTTATAGCAATTAAATTATGCATTTAATCTAAAATAGCTCCGGCATAAAATAGCTTTCTGAAAAATTAACTCGAAAAAAATACTTATTCGGAATTTTAAAGTTTTTCCAGCTAGATGATGCATTTTCATCGGAATTGCACAAGTATGCAAAATACAAAAGTCAATCCAAACAGTTTATAAGTTAAAATCAACCTTTTAGTTACATTTTATATTAGTTATAGTTGCATTACACGTCGAGTTCGCTTATCTCTTGCACCGCCGTCAAAACTAACAACATCGTATGCACCGATCATGCAGCTTACATTGCCCCACGGGTGTCGCGCCACGCAAATATGCGCCGTACATCCATCTTGCCCGCTAAGGGATTGTTCCCAGGAATTTGTAAGCAAGTTGGCTCCTGGCAAGTTTGTCTTATGAATAAGGCTGGGTACGACACTCAGTAGCTATGAAAACGGGTCAGTGTACGTACCAATTCATATGGGAAGTGATTCGTTTTAATTGCCGTTGGGTAGAGATACCAGGATAGCAGAGAGGAGAGGGGTGATTGATGAGCTAGCTAAGTTTTGGTCACGTAATTAGTTTTACGTGAACGGGCGTAATTTTAAAGGTAAAATTTGTTGTGAATTGTATGATCTAAAACATTAGCCGTACGGAACTTCGGTTTATTAGGGAAGCAGCAGTCTAATATTAAAGTAACAACTAACTAATCGACAAGGTTATGACTTATAGAGTCGACTGTGCCTAGTTGTTATCTGCATATACCGCTCATTGAATACAAGACGGACACATTCCAAAATAATTTGCTCTTCCATTAGAAATCGTATTCCAACCGCTTCTTTATAATATTTTAAAATGCAACACTGACTCATTTTGGATTATGTCCGTTTCGTATTCAATAAACGATACATAATTGGGTTTTTCATGGCTAATTAGTACCTTCATAAAAATGTGCACGATATTTTTATGAACCTCCCGAAAATCATATGAAATCACACGCTGTCACTCGATTATCCTTTATAAAATTTGATTTTCCATTAAATTCCGTGGGAAATCGAGTCGCGTCGTGCCAAAGTAGCCTATTGACTGATAATCGAGTATGGCGACGGAACCAAAATCGATTATCGCACCAAACGCTTTAGTAGTCGGAATTTTAACCGGGATTTTTGGCCGTTGGGTATACAGGGTGGCACAGATCGGTCTGCATGGGCAATTCTGTAAATAAGACATGCAAAGATCTGTTCTGAGGAACCATGTCATCGATTTTTGTGAGAAACAAAACTGCATACATAGGTTAAAAAATAACTTTTGGGAATCGAACCCGGTATGAAAAATAAAATGCTATTTAATTAAAATAAAGGATATTTTATTCATTTTAGATATCATGTTTCATAGTAACATTTACTGCTTATGATTATTAATACCTATCGGTATCCAAATAAAAATAATGTTATAATAATAATAATAATAATAAAAAAGGCTGAGAAGGACAAGCTCAGCAAGTACCTTGACTTGGCTCACGAGGTGACCGCCATGTGGGATGTTGACTCGACGATCATTGTCCCAATAGTTGTTTCGGCAAACGGTCTTATAGCGAAGAGTCTTGACCAACACCTCAAGAGACTCTCGCTAGATGGCTGGATCAAGGGCCAGATACAGAAGGCAGTACTTCTCGACACGGCACGTATTGTGAGGAGGTTCCTCTCTCTGCAGCCCTAACCACCGGTAGCTTGAGCCCTGCCCCGCTGCCGGCGGCATTCGTAGGTTAGGTTTTTTATAATGTTTATTTTTTATATTAGTATTGTTATTTTACTTTTATAATTGAATATTTATTGTAAAAAACCTAATTTACAGAAAATTAAATAAATACTTAAAATAATAATAAAACATTTATTTACCAAAAGACTTATAAACTAACATTTACAATTAATCGGTGGCTGACATTCTTCTCTTGACCTCTCAACCATAACGTTGTTTTTATTCAAGAAAGAGTTTTTAAGCGTCTTATGTTGTTCGATTATATCACTCTTTTAATACAGCAGAAGCAATGCAGTATAAAACACCAACCCCCAAATCGCGACTTGTCATTGATTAACCGGGTAACCGACAGGTGCCGGATCAATCCGGGTATTCTACCCTTTCAAGCGTAATTGAGTGTGACAAATGCACGGGCCTCGCTGTTTAATGACTCAAGTTAATTTCGGGCCTACTGACGTCACGGGTCGCTGTTTATGTGACGTTTTTAGATATACTGTGCATCCTTGGTACTTTGAGTTTTGTTTAACGAACCATTTGAGGGTTTTTTTTGTAGGAAAAGGAACAGGTCATTGAACCCTTGCGGTCATGATGTACTAATTAGTTTTCTATATGAAGCACATCACCTGAGGCTTTTACGGTCATAGAAAACCATCGTGTGGAAACCTGGCGCATCTGAATACTCTGAATAATCTGAGTGTGTAGGAGGGAAATCGCACAAAAGATCCTAAAGTGGCATATTGATAGTTTCTATAAGATTTTGTAGGATATGGTTTTCTGTGCAGTATCCATTTTGTTGTTCACACATCAGTTTTATGTACAGTCAACCAATTTGATTCCTAGGCTACTATGGACTTTGTCAACATGACGTTGTAAGCCAAATCATAGGGAGTCTCTTACGTTTTGGTTGACAACGTCACTTTAACATAGTCCAAAGTGGCCTAGAAATCAAATTGGTTGACTGTACCTATACTCGTCATACCGTAACAGTGTTAAAAATTATATTCTGGGGCCCTAATATTAACTGCGTTTATCGCGTGACAAAGTTTGGATAAGGCATTCGTCACGTTCTGACACATAATATATGCACGAGAGTGACGGATGCTTTATCCACATTTGACGCGTGATATAGATGCAGCCATACTAGGCACGCTGATTACGGAAGCATGAAAATTACTTCACCGACAAGAGCATAGATATTAAATGTATGATGGTGATTGCCTAACGTGCTTAGTTTAGCTGTCATCAACTCCTTACATGAATAAAACGGTTCTCTGTCGTTTGCCCGAAAGTCATTTGCCATAATTCTATCACTTGCCATAATATTCATTCGCCATAAAGGCATTTTTTTCTGAAATCGTGAACTATTCAGAATTGTTATAAAACAAACTTAATCTAACCTATTGGGATCTATACGATGGCATGTAAAAATTACCTGAAAGGTTTACAGTTTCAGAAAAAATGCCTTTATGGCAAATTAACATTATGGCAAGTGACACAATTATGGCAAATTAAATTCGGGTAAACGAAGTGATCCGGAATAAAACATCCGTTTTACAATTATGTTAACGTTACAAAGTAACCACGTTCAGAACCTACTTTGTTTTTATTTTAACATAGAATGTCAAAACACAACCATAAACTATAATTTATCTCCAGAACGTTCCGTGTATATTGTAACAGCTAACACAGCCCGTGCCGTCACAACCTGCTTTGCTGACATTACTATTCTGCAACATGAAACAGCAATATTCATCTGTGAAATGCAGGATGCATTACCCGTATGACTGCAGAATATTTGTGTTGAAGTTGGTGACAGTTAACAGTCTATTATCACCAAGGAGATGGAAATTTCGCAGTTATAGTGAGAATATGATGAAAATAAAGTCAAATAGTGCACTTTATGGTTTGATGAAAATATTTAGATTAAACTTTATATGAATGAGACATGAAAATTTGCAAATAGGCAATAACTAGCACGTGGTTACAGAGCAGCTGAGCATTCGTTGTAACAAAATGTTATTAGATTTACAAGTTGACTTTCTATCGATTTTCATTAAAAGTAAGTACATAATGTACTTTCCGCTGCTTTGCTAACCCTCTTTGTGTTTGTTTTCTAGAACTTCATATATATTTATTACATTAGACTGATTATAATAGTAGTTTATTAAATTGTTGCATAATGAGGGGTATTAAAACACGAGTGTGTGTTTAAGGACCGAGCCGCTAGGCGAGGTTTTTAATAGTATCACACGAGTGTTTTAATACGTAGTTATGAGCAGTTTCATACACTACTTTATCTACTCTCATACATTACAGCAAAACGTATTCAATGAATGGCGCCAAAACCTAGCACATCACCGCGCATGCGTTTAAGCGGGCGCTGTCACAGACAAGTAAAAATAGGAATGAAAACTTTTTGTAATGCTGTAAAAATTACGCGAACCGCAGCGCATGTGCCTTCCATTATAAAAAAATAATTGACATGGAACGTCGTTTGGTGACATTAACTTTTAGGGTTAACTTGTATCGTAATGGTAACAAAAAATATTTTATAACATTATTTTGTTAGAGAAATAATGTTATAAAGTGGTTTTTTTTTTTATTTTATTTCGGTATTGTGTTTATAAAGAATGCTAATATAAATTCGTTTTGAAGTTTATAATTTGAACTTTACGATATGAGAGTAGATAAAGAGCATTTTTGATATTAACTAAATATTGTTATATACTTTAATACCGATTTTCACAAATTTTCCTAAGCACATTTTATACCAGGCGCTCATAAGCGTGCAGGCGTGACATGAAAATGATTTGCAAATATGACCACGCCGGGGTCATTTGCCTAGGTATTGGGTTGGCTCGGCGCAGCCCTAAGTCGGGCAAATGTTTGGTTATCGGATCATGTTCTCCGAAGCGGTTATGACCGCCTGGTTCCTGAATATGGTTATGTCGAGACATCTTCGCTTTAGATAACGTGGTTACCTTTTTCAGTGAGTATATACTTTTTTACTTGAGCTTATGAAGTTTATTTGAATCTAAATGTTGCAATGTATTTTTCCTAGATTTGCCTAAATTACTTTTTAAC
This sequence comes from Acleris laterana, assembly GCA_963966035.1. Classification (NCBI taxonomy): domain Eukaryota; kingdom Metazoa; phylum Arthropoda; class Insecta; order Lepidoptera; family Tortricidae; genus Acleris; species Acleris laterana. The sequence continues at coordinate 15,542,943 of OZ014455.1, forward strand.
GTTGTATCGTAAAAGTGACACCGAAAGTCTTTTTAACTCATAAATCGACACCTCTACCTCTTTAGATTTTTTGCTAGTTCGCAACGCAATAAAAAAGTATAAAAGTGACAAAAGGGAAAACAAAAAAAGTTCATATAACAACGTTGCAAATCCAAGTAAGTACCTAAAGTCAAAGTCAAAGTCAAAGTCAAATGTATTTATTTGCTTAAAATGTGGTACAGATGATGGTAGTCAAAGCGTATAGTCACACACATTTTACCAATAGATGGCATGCAAAAAAATAAAATAAAGACAGGAATAAAAGTTGTTTCACAAAACCTAAACACGCCAAGAAACGTGTTTGTGATTCCCTATTAAAATAATGTCAATATAATACATTAACTTAATCTAACTAGCGGATCTTAAATCATGCATGTCACAGTCAATATTTAAAATAGTCAAAATATTCATCAATAGAATAAAAACACTCTTGTACCTAATAACCAATTTTTCAGCTTCTTTTTAAATATGTGTCTATTTTTTACCAATAAATCACCTTTAGAAGATAATTCAAGCTATCTTTAAATATAACAAATAAAACGATGCATTAGCGATTGAAATAATAAACATTAGTGACAATTCCGTGCTTAATAATAAACCAAATGAAAATCCATATGGACAGAATAATAATCCTTCTCCATACTAACACGACCGCACTTAGATTAAAACGTTTGATCAGAACACGAAATTTAATGCGGTTTCCAGTTTAATATCCAGTTCCGAAACTTTCACTTTATACTAATTTCTGAAGTCAACTTTTCCATTAAACAGCGGCGCTATTGTAGGAGAGTTCTGTATAATTAGAACGAAAATTCCGTAAGTATTTTGTATAAATGAAGACTAAATTCAATCAATCAACATCTGTTAGACCATTAGACCAGCCAGTTTGGAGCACACCCCTTACAGGTTCTAAACTCCTGGTAATAAGATGACTAAACACCCTCATTTGAATGATTAAAGTAAATATTATATCAATTTATTTACTGCACTCAGACGTCAATTAAATTTTATGGTTAATTAAAGTTGCTGTTGTTTTCTTTGCTATAGCAATAGAACAAGACAACACGTCACTAAACAAGCATTCAATTTAATTGACGTCTTTGAGTGTGGCAGTAAGATACCTTGTGCAGTGTCCGTCCATATCGCTACCAACATCTTATCTATTAACTTGCCGCCAAATAGCAGTGATCGCACTATTGTGTTCTCTTGTGGGGGCAAGGCAGCCGGTGAAATGACTAGCATAGAGGCATTCCATCTAAGTCGATGCATTTCAACGTGTTGGGAACACATTCGCAGTATTGAGATTGTCATTGTAACATTGCGATCTTGAGATTCAAAATCTCTAAGGGCTTTGGAGACCACTTGACATCAGAGGCCATTATGCATTACGCTAACTAGCGTTTGTTTTCGTTTTGTTTTTAAGCCAATCATGTCACTGGTAGATGACGGGATACAAGAAGTCACGTGATCTAGAAGTGACGCGATTGGCTTAAAAACGAAACGATTAGAAAGGCTAGTTAGCGTAGTGCATCTTGGCAAGGGCCTCAGGCGGCTTGTGTCTTACATATTTCATGTTTTTTTTTTTTTAATTTTAATTAATGGCTTTCACTCCTGTTAAGGTGTATTTTGCCAATGTCAAGTTATTTATAGACACTCCCATGGACTTTTTAGAGCAATAAGTCCGTGGATATCACACGCGAAGACAATTTTATTGTTCGGTAAAAGAGAATTTTCTCCAATGGACTAAACAGAAGCGCATGGGGTTAGCTCCACGCGCTTCTGTCAGTCTCATGGTTTATTTAAATGGGAATTTAGGCTTTCAACCGTTTTTAATTTTATATAACAACTATATAGATGTCACATTTTTTTAATATTGTTGCAATGTTTCACCACTACATACAAAAACGCGACCGTCAAGTAATTTTTATCTGCCCCGGTTTTGGGGTAAAAGCCAATTTTTCGGTATTAATTGATTTCTGTGGTCGTGAATTTGATTGCTGTGGCTGTACGGTCCGCGGTTGTCCTGTGAAACTGGAATCTGATGAGATTATTATTTGAATTAACATTTCAATACATAATATGAAATTAATAGCACATTTCATTAAAAACAGTGTTTGCTGTTTAGGTATACGTAAAAATGAATTGTGATTTGTGAATATCGTTCTGAATCAGTATTTGTAGATAGGTAGTCATTGCCTTAGGACTGTAATTATTTTTCTATTACTTACTACTAATTAGTACTGGGGAAAATTCAGAGTTTTGACACATTTTCCTGCTCAACTACGCGTGAATACATTTATTTCTTATCGTATGTTAGATTCATTGTTTTATATAATGCTAGGTTAAGTTTTACAATTGTATATTTAAAAAACGACTTACTGTTGAGTTTCTTGCGGCGTTTCTTCTCAGCAGTGCTCTCTTGCGAAGCGCTGGTAGATTTTTGACGTGTAAAAGTGCCCGTGCGGCCTACTTACTGAATAAACATCTTTTATCTTTATCTTTTATTGATAAACTGGGGGCCTAATATTTCTGCGTTTATCGCGTGATTTTTGGATAAGTCATCCGTCACCTTCTGACAGTTAAATAAGTACACGTGTCAAAAAGTGACGGATGCTTTATCCACTGTTGACACGCGATATAGACTCAGCCATACTAGGCCCGCTGATCTCGACTAATGCTGGTCTCAAGATATGTCAAAGTGACAGTTGTTTATCGTTTATAGTATAAATTAAGATGAGTTTATTAATACAGCCTATAAGACAACTCTTTCACTGCTGTAAATCAAAAATCTTCATTAAATAAACCATCGCATTAGAATTATAACCCCGAATTCAATCCTCTATCTATTCCCGCATCAAAGCTTATACCACAGCGCCATCTATCGAACGTCTCTCCACTGTTGTCCTTTACAACATTGTCTCTCGGGCCGTGTATGAGCCGCCTTTGAAGACGTGTCACTTGCTATTAAGTGCACATGCAGCTGACAATGGACGCCGATTGAGCGGATATTGGGTTGTTGTCTTGATAAGGTTAGGGTAATCAGGGCCCAGTGACACACTTTGCATATTCAAGTTGGATACAATTAGTATTTTGGAGGAGGAAATTTGAATAACAGTGGCTTCTTGATGCTAACGGAACGGGTTATAATTATGACACGTCTTTTATGTTTTTATTGTTAATTGGGAATCGCGTTGTTTATACCATTCACTTTTCTCTTCTTGCTTTATTATTTATTAATTTAAGAGTCATACAGTAGTCTAATAAATTTAATTTATTCTAAGTTTCAAAAAATACTCATTGAAATGATAACTTTCGTTATATTATTATCGTGGAATTACACGAAGGACCAAAAGTAACTAATGCGGATTAAAAAACGAATGTCAGCAATGTTCAGTTACCTTCGGTGTCTTTTTATTTATTTATTATTTTTTTATTGGTATCTAACTAAAGTAATTAACTAATTGAGAAGAGTTTTATTAGATTGATAATTTGAAATTTATTGAAAATTTTGAATTTAATAAAATATGAACTACCCAGTCAGTTAGCCCTGGAGAAAAGCTAATTAGGTAAAAAAGTTAAATAAAACCCTCTTCCGAAAATTAGTGATACATCTTACAGACAGTTCGATATTTTATACCTACATATTTATAATTTGATGTAAATTCCATATTAGTTTTGTTTGCAACAACATGGAAGTTGAGTTTTTACCTACTTTTGTGTTCTGGGCACGTTACGAATAATTGGTTCTGTAACATCTTTCTTTGTTTAATTATGATTAATTTAAATATGAGGTTTATATAACCTTATTCCTTTATGCAAATAAAGTCAATAGACACAATTGTGTGGCTCTTAAGTCCTATGGGCTTAGCAAAAAGGAGACCAAACTTAAACACACCCATTACCCAAAATGATTAAGCACCATCAAAAACCCCCGTAGTTTATAAACAACCCATAATAGTTCCGATATTCAATTAAGTGCTGCTCAAACAATCCCTTCCCATTAAGGACCCAAATCAAACGGACGCTAAACATCATATTATTGCCCCAGACACCATTCGGAGTCCCGTTGATCTCAATGATAAGCCCACCATCCATCTTCCGGACGATTTAAATCCCCTGAGATGGGGAAGAATAATGATTCCCTCATACAAATACTGCTTTGTTCCCATTTGAGTAGTACCCAGTTTGATACCATTGAACTACATCTGATTCTTTCAATTCATTTAAACATGAAGTTTTATTGTCTAAGTTCGTTCGGTAACCCTATCATCAAGCCTCAGGAAGAGTCAGTAACAAGAAAGGGCAATAATTCCATAGCAGAGAGTAACGCAAGTTACCAATTTCTAGCATTCTGCTTGTTTTTTTAGTTATATTTCAAAATAGAAGCATTCTTTTATCTCTATATACGTGATTAAGTTTCAAAAAACACTCATTGAAATGGTAACTTTCGTTACATTATCGCGGAGTTACCCGAAAGACAAAAAGTAACTAATGCGGATTAAAAAACAAATGTCAGCAATGTTACCTTTGGTGTCAGTTAAGTGGTTTTGTATTTGTTAATCGCGTTGGGCTGGTGTTGTGAAACCAAATAAATATCATAAAATAATGTCGGACATATTTACTTGTACTATCCATGGGCACTGGACAATGGTAAACATACTTATATCTTGTGAGTGGAAGGGTCGGAAGGGGTAGCCCTAGGCGTAGGTATGTTTTCGAATCGAATCGGAGAAATACTGAAAAAGGGCCGAATCTTAAGTACCCGAAACCGACGTGCGTGGATGACTCGATGTATGAATGTGGAAGAAGCGAAATTTTGTTGGGATCGTAACAACTGGAAAGAAGTGGTGTCTGCCTACCCCTCTGGGAAACAGGTGTGATTGAATGTATGTATGATAATAAAAATGTTGAGTATACAATACCATGTCAAAAGCAATAATGGTTTTCCGTGTAGAATCTCAGCCTTGATTTGTTTCTGAGTAGAAGCCAGAAGAAGGAGTCTTGTTCCAACCGAGACTCGTCTCAGATGCAACAACAATTTGTAAGAGGATTTTACACTAATTGTTTTTAAAACTCGAGATATATTTGAATGTATCTTTAGACAACATTTAGGACTCAGGAATGAAATTAATTGCTCTGAACGCACAAACATTTGCCCATTCATTTATTACAGCTGCATCAATTATTTCAAAATGTAATTATGTGTTGTAAATCTCTCTGTCTCTTAATTTAAGAGCCTCGCTCTTGTCGGTGGAGTAATTTCCAATCTTCTCTCCTCTCTGCCAGCTCCTTGACCTCCCTATACGATACGACATGCACCTTCTCTTTGATTTGGTCCATGTAGTTTCTTCTTGGTCGTCCTCTACCCCTCCTTCCTTCAATCTTCCCCTCTATTCTTCCCCTCTATAATGTTTTGTGTTGTAAATACCAAAGTTAAAAAAGGTAAATTCTCTTCCTTTCATAGTTTACTGAATACCATGGCAATATAAACGCTTTCGCAAGCTAAACACGTGCAGAACCAACTTCAGCCAGTTTGTTTAGAAGCACTGGATGCACTATGTATGAGTGCACCTTACGAAGAGTAAATTGAGTTGAAACAATTTTAAGGATTGATCAAAGTATAAAGTAATGTGTGAACAGTTCATCGAAGGGCACTTCGAGGCTTAAAAATACCTATATACCAAATAACTACAAAAAAATCGAAAGGTACTATATTATTCAATATCCTTACTTTTTAAGCTACACTTAAAACATTGCATGGTGTACAGTGTGTGTGTTAAATTTGTATGAAAACTTCCTATATTGTGTTATCAAAAACCGGAACAATTTTGGTAACAAAATAAGAATATTAATTTCACGTTATATCTTCTCTGGTTGTTATCCGTTTTTAACTATTATTTGGGTGAATTGCAAAAATATCTAACTTTCACCCATTGTTTTTCCTTTGTGTTACGAAAGTTATCCATATGATTGTATGACTATTCATCGTTACACAAAGGAAAAAGTTAAGGATTGTTAAGGATTTTTTTATTGAGCCCTTAACTATGCACAATATTTTTTCTATTCACCCATTTTCCAACTAAAGGTGTTTTTAACGCTTTTAGATTATTAAAACCGATAAACCATGGCAGTAGGTATTCGTGCGCTTGCAGGCTAAACACGTGCAGACTGAGAGGTTTACTTAGAGGCAATATCGCGTGATACACTATGTATGTGTTTGCGCGATTTGCACCAGAAAGCTGAGAGCATCTCACGAGATTGTAGACATTGGGTTGCATTGCGGAGTTGGAAGGGAGGAATCTGTCGAAGACAATCGTTTTGGTTTGGCACATTTTGAATTAAAATTGACTGTGTTACCCCCTTATTTATAAAAAGGTCAATGAATTTTAAAATCAAGGAACAATTTCACACTAATTGACTTAGTCCCAAACTAAGCTAAAGGCTTGTTTGTACTATGGGTAACTTGCTTATACTTACTTATAATACTTATACAGAGAAATACTTAAATGATGCAGGAACAAATATTCGCGCTTGTCTCACAAATACCAGGAATAGAACTCGTGACCGCTAACTTTGTGGGTAAGGTGGTGTGGGTGTGGTTTGTCACTTTCTGTCTACTTCAAAAGTTACTGTAAAAGAAAGGGTCAAAGTATATCTTAAGCAGACCTACCTACTTGGTATTTTGTGTGTGTATAAATAGGTATGAGCATTTGACTTGACTTGCTGTTTATAAGATAGTCCGTTGAATAGTTTGGAATGAAATATTTGACACAAAGTCCGAAATATGGACTTTTCTTGATCAATGATCAGTATTGCAATCAAGGCTTTAAGCCTCTTATGTAGTCTTGGTGGAATACCAGGTAACGCGCTTGGTTTGGTCAGGGTAGAATAATTACATGATGTACAGACATGTGACCAGATCTTACAAAAAATATTGATTAAAAATTGAGATATAAGTTCAAATTCTATCTAAACCAAACGCTAAGACGTCAAAATATTTAAGAACATAAGAAACAGCATTTTTATAAGAAACTCAAATGTGTGGAGCATTTGTAGTCTTAGGATTGCATTCTGTAGATTATAATCTTGAGAAAGGCACTTTGCCCGTGGTCCTAGTGACCAAAATGAGCATCGTAAATATGAGGTAGGTTTAGGTTATGTTAGTTCTTCAGCTGGCCCGAAAGGCCAAAATGCCAAAAAATAGGAGCTCCGTCGACCCTGTTAATTTGATATTCATGAAGAAATCATTGGTCAGTAGGACTTCGCAGTATGACCACAGGCAAAGAATGAACATAGTACAGTGCTCTTAGAAAGTGCTTCGGGGTTTGTACTTCTCTCTCACATACTCTCATACGCTCTTTTTAAGATCAAGTGAGAGAGAAGTACAAACCGTAAAAAAGTGATAGGATGCCAAATATAATAATAAATGACTATTCTCGTCCGTACCAAAGTTAATTCAATGAGACATCGAAACAAAGAAAAAACAGTTTCCTACAAAAGATACCCTGATAAATTTCCCCCAGCAAAAACGGAAATATGATTATAGTGGAAGCAATTTTTGTAAAAAAACTGTCTTATAAAAATATTCACGGCGTCCCCGCAAGGCGCTAAGCTTGGAAGACTTTATTTTCTCACCGATGCTAATTATCCCAAGAACTGCGGAAAAAGGTCGACTTTAACTTTGTACATCTTGAGAGACGCTGGAAGTGGCTTCAGATCTTTGTTATAAACATGAAGTAGGTAATATTAATCTATAGAAACCATTTAACTTTGACGCTATGCGATCAGGTAATAAATAACTAAAATAAACCTATAAGTTAGTGGTAAAAATGTTTCAATGTCATTTTTCATGGGTATTTTTTTTTCATGTAATATAATAAAATGGTATGTAATATTATAGTGGGTTGGTTTTCTCAACTCTACGTAAAGCGTCTATTTAACGTTTGCTATCCATGTCAAAATTTAAGAACACTGCTGCGAAACCATTCAGAAGTATATTTTCTACTCTATTCCGGTAAAAACTTATTGCTTTTGATACGTTATCATATTGTTCACGTTAACGGCTGCCGAGTACAATAGTATAACATTTCAAAATCAATTAGGTTTCGCCAAGCAGAATAAGCCTCGGGTCGCTGGTTAGTCGCTAAATGTTTTAAACCCTCCGAGGGTTTTCTAGTTAAACATTGGACCTTTCGCTTCTAGCTTCTTTCTTTTGCTTTTGCTCTTAGCTAAAATTCACTTCGGTTTAAATTGGTAGTGAAACCCAAAAACCTCTTTTGTATGATATGATATACAACTACAACCCAAATAAGAAACCCATTTCACATTTATTTAACAAACAAAGTCTTACCAAAATTAGGTTATTTAGAGTTTACTGCAGCACATTCAGCATCGTTACAGTTGAAATACCAGGGCAACATAACATAACAGGCCACGTCTGTATTGCCCCCAAGCGACCAGTTCCAGTGGCTGTGTCTCCGCGTCGCAACGTACGGCAGTGCACTAGTTTCCTTGCCGGACTAATGAGAAAATATACGCCTCCTCGCAAACTTTGCTTTCCTAGTACTTCCACTTTTTAATGGCGACTCCCGGTATAGTTTAAGTTAACGAAACGGAAATGGAAATTGTAATAGTACATTACTTAACAAGGGCTGTAAAAGAAAGAAAGCCCGAAATCGCAGGTATTTGAGACCCGAGCCGTAGGCGAGGGTTGTAAATATGCGATAGAGGGCTTTCTTTTTTACTGCCCGTGATGAGTACACAATTTTACGTCTTCACCTGGCCACAATGCGAGTTTTACCGTGCGCGCAGCGTGCGATAAAACTCACATTATGGCCAGGTGTTACGTAAATGAGATTTAATATGCATAGCTGGATTGTTGAAAAGTTCTTATAACATTTAAATGATACAAAAATACGATGGTAAAGTTTGACAATGCAATAGAAGCAGTGTTTAAAGTCTCTGCCAAAAACTGGGTAGTGATTCTCTCAACAACGACGGTCGGACGGACGAACGAGTGAATCTCACGAGGCGAGTTTAACTAGTCCCGTCAGTGCGAACAAAAAATATTCTAGCGCGGGAATTTTCAATTTTTCAGCATGGTTTCTACCGATGCGCGATGGATCGAACGTATAAGACTGCTTAATTGAAAATGCACGCGCTAAAATGTGATTTGTTCGCTCTGACTTGACAACTTAAACTCGCCACTATGATTTCGCTCGTTCGTCCGACCGTCCGTTGTTTTTGAGAGAATAACACCCCTGGTAGACTTGGCATGTTCACATAAAAGCAACTCCATTGGGCACCGATGAACCATAAATTGTATACCTCTTATTTTATTCAACAATGCCAGCAGAACTTATAAATAAACACGATGCAATATATAATACAGCGAATACATTGCTGGTAGAAGTTGCCAAATTCCAAGTCAGCATTGTTGCAGCGTTCTAGACACTGCGCAAATATACGTGTATACTGTGTATAGACAGGCGCGTGCGAAACCAAACAAGTCAAAATAGTCGGGGCGGTGAACTTGCTAGGATCACGTACGGTCGCGTTCTGAAGCGCCAACGATATTATGACAATTTAAAGTGATTTCAAGAAATAATTTTATAATTTTGAAAAAGAAAAAGATAATGCAGTCCAGTTGTTTATTAAATAAAACTTTAAATAAAAAAAAAAATGCCTGAATAAACGTGGAATAACCGTGGGGTAGCTAAACAATGCTTTGTGCTTATCTGTTAAATTTAAATGTCACAATGACAGATAAGGGCAAAGCATGGTTTAGCGACCCTAAAGGACATTAAAGTTTAATATTTAATTATTTTATAATGCGCTTACTTTTTTTTTGTGTAGTAAGAATAAAAATTACAAAAAGTAATGTGTAGTTTGCGATACAAAATAACGTTAGGGGTTAAAAAGGTGACAAACCGCCTACCTTTTTTTAAATCGCTTTTAAAACTAGGTCACGGCTGTCACTCGCAGACGACTTTTTCTACTTGTTTTTTCGGCATATTTAATGCGGACCAGTGACCTATTAGCGGTTGCCGCGAAAGTGCAAAAGAGTGTTTTATCAATTAGTTACCACTATTGTATTGAATTATTAGTTTTTTGAATAAGGTTTAAACGAGTTTAATGCATTAAATCTTTTTGAGTGGCGATCTAAATTGATTGCTCGCGATTGTAAAATATATCAAGCAGGTTTGTTTTGATAAAAAAATGTTTTTTAATAACGTGGGATGAAAGATTTCACTATAGATTTTAGTGTCATAAATTTGAAAATATTATTAGCAGATTAGTCATCTTTGTCTTACTAGGATTTTCTCTGAAAATTCATCTATACTCGTGTAGACTAGTAATTGCTTATTCCTTTTCCTTAGATATAACCCCGTATTTATTAACTGTTTATTCATCGATGGTATGGTAAGAACTTTTTAAATTCGTCCGATCTGTTAACACTGTCTGCAAACACTTCTTTGCTATTCGGGATACTTCATAAAATTCGTACTATACACATAATTTGTTATAACACATGTACGTAAGAGTGTTTAAACTTTATGATTATGATTACAGTTCATTCGTTCATAGTTTACATGCTTTGATGTGCCGCTACAATTGCTACAAAGAGGCCGCCGCGGCGCGAACAAAGCGGTGTCGGCAACTTCAAAGGGTTGTAAATGTTGTAATGCAACGACCGAACTGTACATAATACACAAAAACTTAAAATAATTTTGTAAAAAAATTATACTTATTTTTTTTAAAGAGTACCTACTAACACACTAACACTGTTACTTTACCCAATTCTGACTTAATGTAATTGAACCAGTAATGGACAAAGGCCCAATTAAGGATCCTGACGGGTTATTCATTTGTTTTGCAACAATCAATTTATAACCGTATTATCATTGACGATAAAATTAACTTTTAATTAACATCAAGTGCGATACTTTTGCCCCTGCCAGTACGGGCACGCCCGGGGCGCATACAACGCGATGCATTTCTCATTTCCCTGTTGTTGACACTACCCGCTTTAATGTGCCGCGGGATAATCAAGGTGTTCCTTCTATTTGATAGTTTTAGTGGAATGGCATAAATTGTGTGACAAATAAACCAAAATATTTTCGGGTTATTTTGTAAAAAAAAAGTTGCTAGTTTTTTTTTCATCATCATTGTGTCTATGACATTGGCATCAAACGATTTTCGTGACTCTAAAAGTGTACGTTTCAAAATAATTATGATTCGTGAACCAATATTTTGACCTGGAACTTACTAACAAAGTGAATTAAGTAGATATATGAGGACATCCTCGGAAAAGAGACGCATTTATACGGAAAGATATATATGATTAAAAAGAAGATCTTTACTTTCTATCTCTTCATGTAGGAAGTACCTATATTTTTTTTTAAAACAGATTTTGTTAGTCACCAGAACTGGTGCGGAACAATGGAGTAAATTGTTGCTTCTATTGTGAGTTGCAGGTTTCGTAATCATTTGTGATCTGAATTCTTGTATTTTAGGCAAAAATAGCTACAGTATTCGAATGTGATAATTTGTCGTGATAAACTGCCTTAATAAGGTAGGCACTCAATGACAGAAGCTTTGTCTGCTAATGGTGATAATGTGATGTGGTCGGGTGGTCTATATTGCTATCTGGGGTGTTATTCTCTCAAAAACAACGGACGGGCGGATGAACGAGCGAAATCACAGCGGCGAGTTTAGGTAGTCCCGTCAGAGCGAACAAAACACATTTTAGCGCGTGCATTTTCAATTAAGCAGCCTTATACGTTCAATCCATCGGCAGAATCCAAGCTGCTAAATTGAAAATGCATCCGCTAAAACGTGTTTTGTTCGCACTGACTGGACTACTTAAACTCGCCGCTTGGACATTCACTCGTCCGTCCGTCCGACCATCGTTGTTCAGAGAATCACTACCCTGAAAGGGTATACGAGCAGCCTGTCTAGGTAAACAACGCTGTTGTTGACGCTACTCGTTGAAATGTCCCATGAATCATGATAATTAAGATGTAATGCTGACGTCGGACAATGTGAATGTTGATTTTGTATCACTAGTAATCAGTTTGAATTAGAGTAACATTAATGTTTTATCATACGTGCTTCATGAATTTTATTAAAAACTTTCTGGCTCTACCTCATTTGACCACCTATTTATTACTCTTATGAATTATTTCATAATAATTTTAACTTTCGAAGTCTGTGGTGACTGATTTGTAACATTTCGGTGTAATGTATCCTGTACGTGTCTAATGGGTTGGATAAGATAAAAGCATTCTTAATTCACGGCAGTAATGTCAATTTTTTATTATTTTATTTTATTTATTTATTTAAGAACACATACAGTCGTACATTAAAATATGTATACAGGTAATTAAGGAACAATATAAAGACCTAGAGGTTCATAAAAAGTACAGTAATAGGAACTAATGGTTATTTAAAACTAATGACTGATTAATGGTTTTTATGACTTTATGTTTAGTTTAGCGTATGAGATAGACATTTTAGATAAGGTCAGATTATCATTGCGGCCCTAAGATACCTTGTCAACCCTTCAGACTAAGATGGAATGTCTCTCTACTAGTGAGTTAGTAGTTTACCCGTGATTTATTGCTTTAAACTATTGTTTCCTCAAAATTTGAGTAGACTGACCATTTGAAAACAGTCGTAAACATCTTAACCTGCGTCGCTATTGCCTAACGCACTCGCAAACTCAATTGGCTTCAAAGCGGAACAATTGTTTTCATTTTGTATGCAGACAATAACAAGCCTTTTATTTTCAAAATAAAAACAATTGGGATTGTTCATATTTTTACAATTACTCCAATTCGAAAAACATTTCGAGGAATAGGGTTTCAAAGCTGTTCTACATTCTTTAGTTTTTGAAATATTTATTTATTTCGCATATTTCGACAAAAGTATATTTTAACCTTTGTTTGACTTTTGTTTTCGGCTTGAAGCTCTCCTAGGTGTATCTTACGGGTTAGGCGAAAACCGCTTGAAATAGTTTATTTTAATACACTTTTACAATCACTTTTTAACATTGGATAATTTACTTAAATGTTTTTTAATTTATCATGTCATCCATAACAAATAAATATTTTAAAACAAATACAAAATTAATGAAATTGGTATCTTAAAATGGCGTATTCTTACGAATTAGAATCTAAAAACTGGGAGTAATTTGTTTGGCCTATCCCAATTGCGATTGCGAGTGCGTTAAGCAATAGCCTCTCTGTTTGTGCAAAATGTGGTTCTAAAATTATAAACAAGTTTTTAGAGTTGTTGGTAATTCTGTGTAGCTCTGCCTACCGCATTATGGAAATGAATGCGTGAAGGTATGATGATCATGAAAACATTCCTCAATCATTTAAAAGCACTGAATGTTTACCAGGGGTGTTATTCTCTCAAAAACAACGGACGGGCGGACGAACGAGCGAAATCGCAGCGGCGAGTTTAAGTAGTCCCGTCAGAGCGAACAAAACACACTTTAGCGCGTGCATTTTCAATTAAGCAGCCTTATACGTTCGATCCATCGCTAGAAACCATGCTGCTAAATTGAAAATGCACGCGCTAAAATGTGTTTTGTTCGCACTGACGGGCCTACTTAAACTCGCCGCTTGGACATTCACTCGTCCGTCCGACCGTCGTTGTTCAGAGAATCAATACCCTGATATTACTCGACGGCCCAATCGATTAAGATATATGATACGTCATTAGATTAGTCTTGATGTCTTGAGTGTAGTACCCAACATAATAAAAAAAAGCAGATTTGAGCAGCAGAATGTTTTTTACAAATATCGACGACAATACCGAATGCAGTTGGGTTTTTAAAGGTATTTTATTTTTTAAGTAATATTCTTTTACTGTTTCACCACAGATACAAAAACAATGGCCGTTAACGCCTCCATGGCCATTGCAAAGCTTATCAGCCGCCAGATTCCGGCACTTACGTAATTTCTGGGATTTTTACAAAGGGCTTAATGTTAAATTCCATTAATTCTCCCCATAAATCCGCGTTAGGGCTCGCCTGATATCGCTGCCCACTGTACCTACTTAGACCCCTGTGCTGTTCTATTCTTCAAAGTGAATGAATACGGGTCTGAATATGAATGTTCGCGAGAAGGCAATTTACATTAATTTGTTAATTTTGTTTGTTCATGTTGGTTTTTGATTGGTCGGTGAAAAGTTTGAAGATTGTTCCTCCGAGTATTTTTACGAGTACGTTAGTAAAATACGTAGGTTTAGTTATTTTGACGTAAACTACCTACCATCAAGCAGGATTGTTCGCATTGTGGTGTTACGGTTAGGGGATAAGACGATCGGTGAAAGAACTAGCATAGAATAATATCAGGGGACTATGTCACACCAATTGACCTAGTCCCAAACTAAGCTCTAGGCTTGTAATATGGGTACTAGACAACGATATAAATACTTATATAGAGAAATATATACTTAAATACATCGAAAACACCCATGACTCAGGAACAAATATATGCGCTCATCACACAAATATCTGCCCTTACCGGGATTTGAACCCAGGACCTCTAGCTTCGTAGGCAGGGTCACTACCAACTAGGCTATCGCGTCGAAGCATTCCATCTTAGTCTTCCGCGTTGTGGTCTTAGGATTGCAGTCTTAAGATTGTAGTTTTGAGAATACAAATGTCTATAGGTCACAGATCCCACTTACCGTCAGGTGGCCTGTGCGCTTGTTTGCCTTCTCAATGACATAAAAAAAAACAGGTAAGTAACTACAGATACTAAGATACTCAACTCAGCTTAAATACCCCCTTCTGTTAGCGTTAGGGGTTTAAAGGAAAGAGTGTCTAAAGATTAAACCCAGAAATCGATATAAGGCTACAATTTTATGACAAAATTACATCACTTACTGGACCAATCAATGGCTTGTCAAGATTAACTTTCAGACACGATAAAACATAATTTCACCGTACTAATTGAATGTCATTATATTTTGTGTCTTTCAAAGGTCATAAAGTAAAATTTGCTCTAAAATCTAGATGGTGTAAGCAAACTCAGTTAGTAATCATCGCATTATTTCAAGGCAAGTGATAATCAATATCACTTCAATTATGGCTATTGTGTACACAATTGAATCTTGTTTCAGTTTAAACGTCGGAAATTCATTTACCATTCCGTACCCATTACATCCGATGGATCCACTCGACACACGGAAATCAGGGCGACAGCGGGCCTTGGCCGGCGTTATCCGATCTGTGGCAACCCTAATTAAATCCGATAGGGCCTGAGTGGCAGCTAGATTTATTTTGCCGGTTTTAAAAGATAAAGATTTGGGTAGGGCTGTCGCTTTTGAATAAATTGGGAGGGAATGATTTTTGTGTGTGGATCTTTGGTGTTGCTGTACTGAATATTTAATCCTATTAATTAAATAAGAGGTACCCGGGGGGTTATTATGACATAGCTATGCCATTATGTTTAAGCTGAGAGAACAGGACGGACCTATATAACTTCTATAGCTCTATCCTTTACGCTCGCCGTAAAATGAACTGCAAAGCCGTGTCATAATAACCCCCCAGGTCTGATAAAAGATAGAAAAGACGTAAGACGGGGACATACTTACAAGGCAAGGACACTACACATCAATATCTGTACGCAGTCCCTTTGTTTGTGATCTTAGATCTTTTAAACTACGTAACAAATTTAAATGCGGTTTTCATCAATAGATAAAGTGATTTTCAAGAGAGATTGCGGGTGGTAGAGCCTTGTGCAGGGTCCGTCCGGATCGCTACCACCGTCTTATCCATTAACCTACCGCCAAACAGCAGTGTTTGCATTGTTGTGTTCCGGTTTGGGGATAAGACAGCCGGTGAAATGACTAGCATAGAGGCATTCCATCTTAGTCCTCAGGGTTGGCAATGCATTTGCAGTCTTAGGATTGCATTGCAGTCTTATGAATGCGAATGTCTATGGGTCACAGTTTCTTCTTTCCATCGGGTGGCCTGTGTGCTCGTTTGTCTTCTCCATGCCATAAAAAAAAAATATATATATATTATGTATAATTCTAGATTACGTACGGGTGTTACTGAAAACTCAAATAAACCTAAGCGAAGCGAGGGCGGGTCGCTAGTATATTTATAAAAGTATCGTCTTCTTTTCTGCATGTCGCGACGTTTTTATAAATTTTTGATGAACGTTTTATACAGGGGCGCCGCGTCCGCAAAGCATTTTTGTCTTTTATCTTTTCTGTATAGCATGCAAATTCATACAAGATCATGAATGGTGATAAGACCTTGTAACAGGGTCTGTTAGGGTAGTTACTGTCTTAAAAACTAACCTGCCATGTCGTAGCAATGTTGGCATTGATTTCCGTGTAGAGGTTAAACAACTACCATAAAAGCAATCTACTAAAGCCCTTGAGGCAATGCATTTTAGATCTTTAGTTTGCTAATGTTTATAAGCGTCTGGACCCAATTAGCATTAGAAAGTATTTGTAATCGGTTGCCTTCTCGATGCCAAGAAGGTTTTTTTATAGCAGAGAAAGATAACATCAGTTTTAACTCTCCCTTATACAATTTCAATCGAGTGACCAGTTAACCCAGTGAAAACCAATAGGGTTTGATTTCTGACTCAGTTAGTACCTAACTATAAAAGGCTTGAATATGTTTTTGAATACAATCTTTTGACTTTGTTTATTTGTATGTGCTTTTCGAACTTGCATAGTATTTGTATTTGTGCCGTTAAGTGTGAAAATAGACATTTATTTCACTTATACTAATCATGACGTAATATCACTAACCGACCGACAACAACTCTTCTTGAGTTGACTGTATTCACGAACAGTCTTAGACTTATCCACTTTTTTACCATATTGCATTGGAATAAGGTCCAAATTTAACAGTACGGCGGTAATTACCATAGGCAACCCACATGCTCGTTCACGTTTTCCTCTCATATTATTATAAAGATCATTTTGCTATCCTAAGCTATTCCTCACAAAAAGACATTCATCCAAAAATAACAGAAAACATCACGCAAAATATACCTCAAATCCAAAACATTACAGGCCATTACGGTCGTAAAAATATCCAACTTTTTCCCACATTCGCGAATCCAAAATGGCGGGTATTGCGGGGCAATTCCTACGTCTCAACTGGCTGCTCCACACGACGCCATTGATATACTGCGAGCGGAAACTATTAGGCGTGTTATATGGCTGTCTTCTGTTTTGGAACGTCTGAAAGGACTTTTAGAGGCAGAATGGCACTATCAAATTTAAATGGAGTTTTTATTGTTGATCGAGTGCTTTTTGAATGGTTTGAGAGCGATTTCAATACGGTGGGATGAATTGAGAGCAGCAATTTGAAATGGAATTTAAGAGTTTTAAGAATTTTGTTGCTGGAGTTTATGGGAATTTTGTTTTAAAATGGAACGTTAATATTATTGTCAATATTTTTTACTTTTTTTAAGACAGAAATGATTACAATTTTCCAGAAAAAAAAATTAATCCGGTTAAAAACGTTATTATTAGATGCTTTAAAATAAAATTATTTAATGAAACACTTTAATATTGTCAACAGAAACAACAACGAAATACTAGCCCCAGAAATAATTTACTCATATTATTAGTTTTTGTTATTAAATAAATAAATCAATAAATATAAGGGGACAATCTCACACCAATTGACCTAGTCCCAAACTAAGCTCTAGGCTTGTACTATGGGTAGGTACTAGACAACGATATAAATATGATATATGAAATATATTCTTGAATACATTAGAAAACATCCATCACTCAGGAACAAATATTCGAGCTCATCACACAAATATCTGCCGTTACCGGGATTCAATCCCAGGACAACTAACTTCGTAGGCAGGGTCACTACCCACTAGGCACTATAAAAACTCGTATGTTTAAAATGACTTCTGAATCACTTTAACAGAGTTTTAATTAAAATACTCAAACAGTATGTGATGAAAATAATTTCATGAAATTTAAACAACGTACTTACTTTTATAGACACAAATTCCACGAGTTGAAAAATTCTCCCGCTCTAATAATAAAATTGTAAACCCGAAAGTCGTTTGAATTTTTTGCTCTAAATTTTAAAATTCTTGTCGTTTTCATTATTTTATGAAAAATAGAACACATTTTAAATTTATCATCGCTCTAGCCCACCATTTATCTTATCATGTCACAACGTTTTAGTGCAACTTGCAACGGTGTCCCTTAGGAAAGCAGTTCGGTTTCAAGATGAAAGTTTTGTAAATTGGGATATCCAACAACTTTAACTTTAAAATTGGCGTTAGAAATACAATTTTGTTCATTCCATATCGATACATGAAAAACATGGACAGTGTATGAATTCGTTTGATTTCTAGCGCCACTAGTAAAGAAAAGGTTTCAAGGGTTAGCTGAAAGATATTCCTTAAAGGGAGAAGTTCATACATTACAAAGGTTTAGGCCACAAAAAAGAAACTATTGTTTAAAAAAAAAAACCTTAAAGAGATAAGTACCTTTTGACATAGGTTTCGGCTGGCTATCGCTATCCCCCTTGCACTCGCAACTTGGAGTATTATTTGTCGCTCGCGTGTCATAGAAAAACGATGATTGCCGATAGGTATTTGAAAAATGGTAGCACTGTATCTTACTGTATATTCTCGGATTATTGTAAGATCATACGATGATACCTGTAACAGCTCACATGTACACATATTACACTCTTATTTCTTTAACTTTACGTAAAACTACATTGGTATATTATTGATAGGTATATTAGCGATGACGTTTAGGAATTTAAATAGGTAATCGCCTATTCTTAAACACATCACTTGTGACGTATCACAGGAATCACAGGAATCATCAAAGAATAACCGGAGTATAGTGCTTCGGATAAAACCATCATGGCAAAAAGAACCGGTATAAAAATAAACTTTGTCTGCAAAGTCCGTAACTAAACAAACAAAGTAAACTACGTGACTCGGTATGCTAACCAACCAAGAAGATCTCTAGCTTCGTTAGTCTGTTTTGATTGGCTGGCATAATGAGTAGAGATCGGATAATCAGGAGCTAATTTACCTAAAGTTGTGTGTTCTTAGTGAGTCTTAGTCTTGTAAAAGCGGACTTAGTATGATTTAGCCGTAACCGTATTGAATACATTAATATTTACGTAATGTTAAATCTCAATAAGTAATATTATAGTTACATCTATAGGTACTAATATTATAAAGCTGAATAGTTTGATTGTTTGCTTTGACGCGCTAATCTCAGGAACTACTGCTCCGATTTGAAAAAAACTTTCAGTGTTAGAGAGCCCATTTATCATACTCACACATACAGAAGCGAAGCGAGGGCGGGTCGCTAGTATATTATAAAAGGCAAACCTGACTCACTGACATAATTATATCAACGCACAGCTGAAACTACTGTACCCAGAAACTTGGAATTTGGTACGCGGGTTCCTTTCATGATGTAAGAAAGGATTTTCCGAAAGTCGACCCCCAACGAGAAAAAATAGGGGGAGTAGTGGGAAAGTAATTCTTCACGTACAGATACATAAATGCGTAAGTTTGTGTGAGTGAGTTAGGGTTACTGGATTAAGACAGGCTTTTTATCCTGGAAAATTTAATAGTTCTCTAGGGAACAGTATAATTGAAATGTCTCGCAATATTGGTAGGCCTAATAACTAAGCAGAATGCTTTTTGCTTTGTAGCAATGTTTACGAGATTATACACTTACTTCGTAAAAAACTTACTTCGTCCAAACACTTGCATAATTTACATGAACCACTTTAGAGCATCTTAAAACATGTTAATGACTTTCCGGTTCGCAATACGTGCTTAATTGTCAAAATCCGGTTTGATGAAATGAAAAATAAAATGAAATAGTTTTTTTCCGGAAAACTGGTTCTACAAAAAGCACTAAAAAACAATAATGGCACTATTAGTGAAGTAAGTAGTGAATAGATTATTTAAGATATTTGTAGAATACACATGAAGTTATTTACTTCTCTACGTAAGTTCAAAATGGCGCAATCATTAAGTCAATCGAATCAATTCTAATATCCGATCTGTAAGAATTTATCTGTTAACATTTACTTAAAAACCTACTCAGACATAATAACAGTATGTTTTTTTAAACGAACAAGACTTGTTCTTAAAATATTACCATATTACGTAAGACCGTTCGGAGGGCGGGAAATATATCGCGCGTCGACTCCACCATTAGGGCCGCAGCTGCGCGATACGTTCCATCGCGTGCGCTATTAACTCGGACGGTTATCCGAATTAACTGGTTACGCAACATGGTTAACTCAATCGGCAAAAGTTTTGGAAAAACAACCGGTTTTTTATAGAAAAAAAACCGGTTTCCGGTTTGACTTCCGGTTTAATTAGTAGTATTTATTTCCCGTGTTTTCAATGTTCGGTTTTAGGTAAACCTATTAAATAACTAAATATGAGATTCAGATACAAAACAATGTTACAATATAAACTAATCTTTCTATTTACTTTGTCTCTATGCGTAATTGTTATCGTACTGTTTTAAGTTAGTCACAATCACTGTGTAGTAAATAAGAGATATCATAACGTTGACAATACGATAACATGTCAAAAGCAATCTGGTTTAACTCTAGTAGAATAAAACCTGAGGTCTGTAACTTGTTCCGTTGTTGAGTTAGATACCCGTGACTTGCAGTAGCACCGGACGGACGGACCAACGGAGCTCAGCATTAGATATTTGTGTTGTTCTTGTAACATGGAACCCTAAAATAAATGCTTCAAGTCGCATAAAACATTTCTTAGTTTCTCCAGCACCACAGCCTAAAATATTACCTCATAACCACACAACTGAACAAGCAGTCTACGCGAGTAGCCGGCCACGCCTCGCCCAGTCTGTGGCCGACAAGAAAATATAGTCGGCCGCGCCTTCTTGCCAATGCCATTTCTTTCAGTAATGGATGTTAGTAAAAACAAAAATTGGAGGTAAAGGTTTGGACTGTTATATAACCTATGTGTCAGGGTTAAGAGTAAACTCTTTCGTTTTTACGTATTTTTTCCGTCTGTTACAATATTTAATGTAAGTACCAAAACGTTGGTAACAAAACAGAAATATTGATATGAATTGCAGCGTCGTTTGTACCTTTGACTCATACGCAAGGTTTAGATTGTTTACAAAAGTTTACTTCCTTAAAATTTTGTGCATTGTGAGTGCCATCTTTAGATTCAAAAAATAATCCAAGTCTGGTCTCAAACCCCCTTACTTATAAACGTCGAATAAGCTTGGAATAATTTATGCCATGCTTTGTCCTTATCTGTAATTGTGACATTTGAATCTGACAGAAAGTGACAAAGCATGGCATAAACTAATTCAAGCTTATTCCACGTTTATAAGTAAGGGGGTAAGTGTTTAAAGGAAAGTTCCTCCATTTTGGTAACAAAAAAGTTTCCACACGGTCATTTTTGAAAATATTGTCTTTGTTATTTATTTTTGGCATCATTTTTCATGTTACACTGACAGGCGTTATGTGAACCTTTACGATGTCTCTTACAATTACTAAAATTTTGAGCAATGTTCTTGTCATTTAGAAATATTTACATTGACGTGACGTTTTGCAGTCAAGTGCATTGCTACAAGCAAAAACTAAGGCAGAACTAATGAAATCCACTCAGGAGCTGACCGGCGAGACAATTAGCAAGTTTAATTACCCATCAGGCCGCAGATGTCCGCGGCGTGGCGATCCATTGCCATGTAACGATGCAATTATGTAGCAAAGAATAATTAAAATTGTTAAAAAAAAACTATGTAAAGCCTTAAAATTAGTCAAGAAGTCCCCTTTTTGCTACCAAAGTTAATACGTTTTTGGTAACAAAAACGGATGTTTCCATACATATATATTTTTGGACATTTGTGATGTCATAATATATACATGTACCCTTACTGCCTATCGTTTTCTAAATCATTAGGATGTCTCTTACCTACAGTGACCATTTGTTTAAAGCATGTTATCCAGTGGTCAGAAACGCTTACATGAACGTGACGTCATGGAGCGATGAATTTAGGTCGCAAAGATGTTTTTTTTAACAGTCTAGTCTTACAGTATTATGATAAGAATTTCCTTTTAAGGTACCGAAGTTAATACGTTATTGGTAGCAAAAAAGGAAGTTTACATAGACATATTGTTCTCTTTATTTTCTAAATCTTTAGGATGTCACTTACACTGACCAAACTTTTGAGATTGTTGTTTAGAAATGTTTACATTGACGTAAAGTTTTGCAGTCAAGTGCATTGCTAAAGTAAAAACTAGGGCAGAACTAATGAAATCCACTCAGGAGCTGACCGGCGAGACAATTAGCAAGTTTAATTACCCATCAGGGTGCAGATGTCCGCGGCGTGGCGATCCATTGCCATGACTGTAACGCATTCAGGTCGCGAAGTTAGATTAAGGTAGTTGCAGGCTTCATGACGTGTTATCACGTTCACTGACGTTAGTGCACAGAAATAGTTTCTACGGGAGCTATAAAACTTTCAATTATTATGTGATTACATACATACATACATTAAATCACGCCTGTTTCCCAGAGGGGTAGGCAGAGACCACTTCTTTCCTCTTGACAAATTTCTTTCGCTTCTTCCACATTCATACATCGAGTCATGCACGCACGTCGGTTTCGGGTACTTAAAATTCGGCCCTTTTCCAGTATTTCTCCGATTTGACTCGAAAAAGTACGCCTAGGGCGGCCCCTTCCGACCCGTCCACTCACTTTCGATCTCTATATCTCTTTCGTCAATCTTCTTTCACCCATCCTTTTCATTCATTCTTTTCTTTCTGTGATTATCACTACATAGTATAAAACAAAGTCGCTTTCCGCTGTCTGTCCCTATGTATGCTTAGATCTTTAAAACTACGCAACGGATTTTGATGCGGTTTTTTTTAATAGATAGAAGGATTCAAAAGGAAGGTTTACATGTATAATAAATGTTTTTTTTATGAACGGGTGTTACAGAAAACTCATATAAACCGAAGCGAAGCGAGGGCGGGTCGCTAGTTGTTTAATAATTTACAAAAAGTATCGATTGGTAATTTCCGGTCATGTAAATCGAGTGACGGTGAGACTGTATGTACACTAATATTATAAAGAGGAAGGATTTGTTTGTTTGTTTGTTTGTTTGAATTGAGTAGGCTCCGAAAGTACCGGACCGATTTGAAAAATTCTTTCACCATTAGAATTCTACATTGTCCCGATGAACATAGGCTATGTTTTATTTTTCTGCGCGGACGGAGTCGCAGGCAACAGCTAGTTTTGTATTATTTGGCATACAATGGCAATTTTGATTTGAATTTCATGATCAAAATATATGATTTTTTTTTATTTTTTTTTATGGCATAGAGTATACAAACGAGCACACAGGCCACCTGATGGTAAGTGGAAACTGTGACCCATAGACATTCGCATTCACAAGACTGCAATGCAATCCCAAGACTGCAAATGCGTTGCCAACCCTGAGGACTAAGATAGAATGCCTCTATGCTAGTCATTTCACCCAGGGCTCGGAAAACGGTATTTTTTTCGAAACGGTT
The DNA here is from genome assembly GCA_963966035.1 of Acleris laterana. Lineage (NCBI taxonomy): Eukaryota > Metazoa > Arthropoda > Insecta > Lepidoptera > Tortricidae > Acleris > Acleris laterana. The sequence goes on from OZ014455.1 coordinate 15,566,551, forward strand.
TCGTCTTAAATGCCTAAGGAACGATTTGTTTCGGTTTCGTTCGCAAATAACGTTATAGAAAACGTTTTTGAACAAGAACGAAATTGAAATCTTTTTTGATCCATATAACGTTTTTAACCGTTTTTTCCCATTTGCTGGGTTTGGTAGGAATATTACAAATATCATCCAGTCAGTTAGTATTTAGCAGCCACGCGACGCGGTTTTCTTTGCTTGTTTCTTTAGAGCTTAGATTATTATTGGACACATAGAAAGTACCATTATTCTGTGAGGAGTACATAATTGGGCGTTTTCAGAAAAAGTTTTTGGTGACGTTAGAGGAATTCCACTTAAAAAAATATTTTAGTTTTCGTTAAAATGTAGTAAAATCGATAATATATTAAATGAGCAACATGAAAATACTAAATTTATAAAAAAATAATGACTATTTCAGTAAAAAAATCCAATTACATTTCGTTTCTGCTCGTAAGAAGTTCTATTACGCCACTCATTTTAGAACGGGTTTTAAAGAAAACTAGAAAGGTTTAAAATGTTCTGAAGCTTTATTGATAAAACTTGAACTAAAAAGTGTTCTAAAAAAAAAAAATATTAATCATATTATTATAATACTATGAAGTTTTATGACAAAACCTTTCCTTAACGCCACCTTTCAGTACTTTGTACTATATATTATTGTCTTTGGAGCGACGAATGCGTAATATTATTTAAAAATGTTCTTTTTTAACGAATTATTAGTTAAATAGAATGTGTTTAACAATAATAGCTTCTTAATATCTTTGATGTAATATTAAATATTTAAGAAATTCAATCACATTAATAACGGGACAGTGACGTATAGTGAAGCTCGAAATGGCGTTTAGGAACTATAAGGCTACGTTCATATTGCAATATTTTTATACTAAAACAATTAATTAAATTAATGAATTTTAACAAGTAATCTCATGAGATCGTTGACTCATCATCATCATTTTTAACCGACCAAGAAAAGGAGGTTCTCAATTCGTTTAAACACTTTGATCAGAGATGGAATCCGGGGTCTGATGATAAAACAGGAAGGCGCCCACGGGAACTCTGTAATTAAATAATGCAACCCCATCGAGTTTGGGCTCGTTTGTTTTGTCTTGACAAGCACTCTGATTAGAGACGGTATTCAGGGTCTGATGATATAGCCGGTAGTAGTAAAGGAAACACCTATACATATACTGTGGCCATTGCCATTTAGAGCCGCCCCGTGTCATCAAAAATAAGCAAAGCAAAGACTTCCTCACCCCCCTTTGGTGCTTACATAATACTTAAACGGCTCCTAGGTACTTCATTTCACTTTAGTCTATAGTATGGTCACGTCTAAACAGTTATCAACTTACGATGACTTATTATAAAATCAGTAACATTATATGATGCCTGTTGTATGTATGTATGTAAAAACTTCATTGTACTAAAACAATTACCTACATTACAAAAATATTAAAATAACAGAAAAAAAGAAGTACAAAAGTGAACTTTGGTGAATTGTTAAAATTCATTAATTTTATTAATTGTTTTAGTATAAAAATATTGCAATAGGAACGTAGCCTTATAGTTCCTAAACGCCATTTCGAGTTTCACTATAGGTACGTCACTGTCCCGTTATTAATGTGATTGAATTTCTTAAATATTTAATATTACATCAAAGATATTAAGAAGTTATTATTGTTAAACACATTCTATTTAACTAATAATTCGTTAAAAAATAACATTTTTAAATAATATTACGCATTCGTCGCTCCAAAGACAATAATATATACAAAGTACTGAAAGGTGGCGTTAAGGAAAGGTTTTGTCATTAAACTTCATTGTATTGTAATAATATGATTAATAATTATTTTTTTTAGAACACTTTTTAGTTCAAGTTTTATCAATAAAGCTTCAGAACATTTTAAACCTTTCTAGTTTTCTTTATAACCCGTTCTAAAATGAGTGGCGTAATAGAACTTCTTACGAGCAGAATCGAAATCAAATTGGATTTTTTTACTGAAATAGTAATTATTTTATTATAAATTTAGTATTTTCATGTTGCTCATTAAATATATTATCGATTTTTCTACATTTTAAAGTAAACTAAAATATTTTTTTAAGTGGAATTCCTCTAACGTCACCAACAACTTTTTCTGAAAACGCCCATCCATGCCATTCAAACATTCACATAAAATTACAAATAAACTATTGAACTTTCTTTAAATATTGCCTTTGATTCCGAATCAGCATTAATTAAATATAACATTATAAAAAATCAAAAACACAGGATTATCTTACCTTGTTAAAATAGGAGTCGTATGAAGAAACCTATTTAAGATGCAAACTCCACGCGACCACTCTAAACACATTTCACGGACAATCTGCTGTCATTTGAAACCAAATGACGACTACCATAGACTAAAAATGCCGCCATAATTCAGAATTTTCATGTATTGTGGTGTTTTATTGCCAGGAACATATTAAAAATACGGTCGCGTATGCGGGAAATTCCCCATGCGCTATTTCGCGGGACAGATTAAAACCTGTATTTTTCAAAGAAATTTCTATGTAAACGCACTTGTTTTACGGTTAAAAATTAAAGATCGGTTCATAACTGACCAGGACACAACTGCTGACTTTTAAACAGTCTTATTTAGTATTTTTTATCTAACTCCGAATGTGGCGTGGAGGGTGTGGTGGGACACGTCAAATAGGACCTATTTTTTTCTTATTTTGGCTTTATTTTAAATTTAACAAAGATTGATTTGCATAATTCTACTGTATTTCTGCAGTTAATAAGTTATTTAATGTAAAAAAAAAAACATTTGATATGTCTTCTTTAAATTCGAATAATCAGCCATGAAAGTCATGGGACACGACTTTTTTCAACCAACAACTTTTTCTGAAAACGCCCAATTGGTGACCACGCATCGGGATGAAAGATGAAATGAAAATGCAATCAAAACATACGGTAGGGTCGGTAGGGCAGATAGCTAAGATTACCTACTAGGTAAACAAGTTCATTCATGCTTGTCGCCGCTTTGTAGCCGAACGCCGCGCGCGGCCGCGTCCCGTGGATTAAACCGGTTTTTGATAACGTTCTCGTTTCGTTTCCGTTCCGAACAAAATGTTGAACGAAGAACGGTTCGAAACGTTTTTAAAACGTTATTTTGAATAACGTTTCCGAGCCCTGATTTCACCGGCTCGGCTGCATTAAGCTAAATTCAAGTAAGTCTATTTTGGCAAATTTTACAGGAGAGCGTAAAAAGCGTTTTTTTTGCTTTAAATTCGATTATCTCCGATATTAATAGGCCGTACGATGTAATTTTTTGAAATCTTATAGATAATAATGTCTGATTTAAGATACTTGAATACTTATTTTGACGATAGCTCTAAAACTAAAAGGAAATATGAGGTTTTTTTGATGTAGAATTATGCGCCTAATTAATAGGAATCTAACGGCGTAAAAAAAGAAAAATCGGAAAAATTAGACATACTTGAATTTAGCTTAGCGCAGCCGGGCTGTCTTATCCCCAAACCGGAACACAACAATGCGAACAAATATTTATTGGAGCATACTGGATGCTAACTAGGTTCTTGAGGCGATGTTTACCTACACTTAAAGTTTTGAGCGAGTTCTATTCTTTTAAGTGCATTTTGTATTTTTAATAAGGACGTAGTAGATATAATTTTACATCATATTTAAGTTTTTTTGGATACTCACTAAGGAGGTATAAAAGCCACAAACAGCGGGCCTAGAATGGCTGCGTCTATATCACGTGTCAAATTGTGGATAAAGCAACCGTCACTTTTTGACAAGTGTACTTATTTACGTGTCAGAAAGTGACGGATGCCTTATCCAAAATTTCTCACGCGATAAACGCAGCCATATTAGGCCCACATAGTTAAAAACTCACAATTCAATATGAAGTATGTAAATACATTAATGAATATGAATGAAATTGAACGAAACATTAAAGTTATCACTATTTGACGGTATCAAAATCTTTTGATAGAAAGCTACATAATAGCAAGTGTATTGCTATTATACTAATGAATATTATAATGTATTTAACGTATGTTACAAGTCTGGCAGGTCATTTGTTACCATCAAACGAGTGGTGGTTTCCTCAGTTTTGCAACTTGATTATAAATTGATCACAGCATTCAATATTGCGGGATAACCAAGCAATTTGACGGAGGTAAATTGTTTTAACTAAGCCGTTCGGTCGACTTTTGGCCTATTTTGTGGGGAATGAAAATGTTCTTGAACAATATAATGATTATTATCTTTGTCGGAAAAATATTGGTGATTGAGATGAAAAATGTAAGGAATTTAAAGGATCATTTAATTACCAATTAATTTACGGTTTAATATTTTCTGACTTTAGGGTTTTATACGGTCATTACTTTGTGGTATAGTGAAAGAAATACTACACACCCTTCTGCTAATAAAAAGAGTTTGATATGAATTGAATAAATAGCACTGTGCATAGCATTCTCAAAAATTTCGTTTTTTTTAAAGTACTTATAACTTTCTCAAAAACATTTAGGAGCCTTGAGAATTTTATTTTTACACACAAAATAAAGGAGTATTGTTTAAAATTACCTACAATTTCTGGAATGAAAGTTTTACGATTTGAGAAGTTTCTTGACGGTATAAGGCTGCGGCTCCACTGAGGCGGAGATGAGCGGAGCGGAGCGGAGCTGTGCCAATATTAACCTATAGAATCTAAACTAACGTGCGCAAGGCGCGCTCGACGTGACCGCATGCACCTTCTATTGGTTAATATTGGCACAGCTCCGCTCCGCTCCGCTCATCTCCGCCTCAGTGGAGCCGCACCCTAATGCTCGCTCTAAAGCCAATGTATAGTCGAGTTTATAAATATGTGCTCAAGTTAGTACCTTGTATATTTAATGTCATGTTTATACTGCCATATGAATTGTCACAGCGATTAAAGTGACAAGGTACGAAAGTGTACACATATTATTTATGAAGTCGACTACATTATTATACAATCTCAAAATACCAATTCGTTTGCCAACCCGGTAGGCCTAGCCAAAATGCAAACGCTGTTAACGTTTCTGTTTTCTATCAACGCAAAATATATGGAGTTGACACAAGCGTTCGACTTGATTATATCATCAGATTACGTCGACCCTATACATTTGGTCGATTAACTTAGCGTTATCCATCTTGACTAGGCCCCGTGAGGACTAAAGCCCTAGCCGAGATGCTTTACGCTAACTAGCGTTTCTATTCGATTTTAGACCAATCGCGTCACCGGTAGATCACGTGAGTTAGCGTAATAGATCTTAGCTAGGGCTTCTGATGTTATGTTAGTAACTTCAGCGGCTTTCCTATGTACATTTCGCACTGCTAGATCAAAACAGTAGTAACTCAAAATACAACTGTATTCTAAAATCAACTTTAATACAACTTAAATGAGCTTGAAACCAAACTCACCAGGATTTTGAGTTGAGACTGTTTGGAACTAGCAGTGCGATTTGTTAAATGTGCAAAACATAAGTTTCTTTATGATTAACATCTACAATACATACTCGTATTCCCTAGTTTTGTATGAGAGAATTTGCCAATCGTCCAAACCCCCATGTTTTAACCGTTTCCCGCCCAATAACATCGTTACCCGAAAAGCTGACTTCGGGTACGTGGCATCTTTTGTTTTAGACCCTACCGTCCAGTAAGCGTTGACCTCTCCGTTTTACGGCCGTTCGGCCATTCATTTTATGTTTTTATGGACTCTGGCGACTGCTATATGCCTGCGTAGGCTGGTGGCTGTAAACTATCGTGGTCACGTAGGGAACAAAGGCGATATGACGAAGGTCCGTGTTATTAAAAACGTAAGACCTTTTTATTTATGCCTGCCTTCGCGCGAGCTGCCATAACTCAGCGCTGTTGCCGAGAGGGTTTAACGCGATACAACTTCAAACGAGCGTCTTTGCCTTTCATTGGTCTATAAAAGTGGCAAGTTAATCTTTTAGCAAGCAAATATAACCGCGTAGTGTTCTATGTGGAAGTTAGTAAAAGTTGATGGTTGTTACAATAAACAGTTGTATTTTATTACAAGCAGTTTGAACACTCACACCTACTTAATAAGAACTGATAAAACTGATTTACTGTGTTTTTTTTAAAACATGCTGTATTTACCAAACATAAGATATCGTTACAGAATGCGAGTACCTACCCTTACCATGAGTTACAATTACTTACCGTATTCACTAGTGATTTGAATGCTCTGTCCTTCGCACTCTGTAAGAATATTGCAAGGTCTACTAGAGACTAGAGAGGGAGCATTCGACTCGCAAGTACGTTAATTGTATCTCATGGTAAGGGTACTGGTATGAGTCAACATTGCGATAGTTTAGAAGCGAGATATAAATCTAAAACTAGAATTAAAACATAAGTATAAAACCAGCCTTCTTCATTCTGCTCGTGACCACTCGTTGCAAGACAATACTGTAGACTTATAACAGCACGTTTGATCATCGCCCTAGCTTAAAACGATCTATTACTACATCCAAGCTCTAACCCTTAAAAACTACGCAGCTGCTTATTCCAAATGACTAGACATATACATGGTGTTCACCAACCCATCGAAGCAACAATGTGCAAATATCTAAACACGTCCGTTTCCTTTGTTCCCAAATCCCCATAAATACCCACATACCCACATACCTAGATCATTATGTCCGGAACACCCTCAGAGCCGTAATCTCGCTATTATGACAGCCTCTGTAATTTGGACTGTAATAACGGCTAATTATCACTCCCAGTGCCTAGCTTGAGGATTAGTATATAATATTGACCTAATATCGAGTCATTGGCATTGAATATATTATGTTGGGACGTAATGACTATTGTTGTAAGGTTTTAGGTATGATTGAATATAGTATTAGGCAGATGAGTAGTGAATCTTGACACATAGCATGCCCATGAAGTTTCAGAATGTTGATTATGTTGACAGTAGTAAAACAATGCTACACTTTTTTGTTGCCTGTTAAGAGGATTGTAAGTAGAGGTTTGAAAAGCTAAGCTGTCAAAAAAAACATTAATATTTTACTTTGGGACGATAAATTTTCTCACTCTTTAAATCAAGTCAGATTTTCACGGTTTTTTAATATGTTATAGTTATTATGAAAAAACTAGATTTGTACGTTTCCGATATTTTTTTCGTTTGTTTCTCTCCAAAAAATATTTCCTTGGAAACTTTTCTCTTCCTACATATAAAAACTTGACTCCATTCTACTTGGTAAAACCATGTTACCTTTGACCTGTTATCGTATTGTCAACGTTACGATAGCTCATATTTACTTGACAGTAATTACGACAAAGTTAAAAACAATACTACATGTCAAAGGCAATAGTGAAACTGTAAAAGTAAACAAACATTTGCATTTATAATAAGATAGATATACTAGATGGCTAGCCTGGTTAGTATGCTGTGTATTTGCTGGTATCACGTGCTCTGCTCGTGTTACGTTCGATCTTAACTCAATATGCAGGTCTTCATGTATGTAAATCTAGTGTAACGAAGTTATTGCCCGGCGGGACGAAAGTTTGTGATGTTTGCCTCGCAACAGCTTTTGCTAACTAGTGAAGGACGATATTTGAACGATCTTCTCCGGTCGAAGTGCTTAGCTACATGAAACCCTATCGCAAAAAAAAGATTAATATCAAAGTAATTTCTTGATGTAAATTAACGCTGTCATTATGACAACCAAACGAATCAATTTAACATGATTACTAAATTTGATAATCACGTGAATTTAAAGTCCAAATGAAGTCTTTGCAATGATTTATTTTCATAAAAACTCACTTGGTGAATATTTGAGGTTATGTGTCAAACAGTGCTAATTTGATTACATTGTTTGCAAGTTCTATTGACGGCGACTTTAAGCATTTCGCTAAAAAAACACCATTTATACAGGATGTCCCGGTACGTAATTATAAAAGCTTTTAAAAGCCGCCTTTATACCGATTTAAGATATCGTAAAGATTACAAAAATTATAAGTTTTTTTGAATTTAATAATAGTCTTTTCCCTAGATGTGTGTAATTAAATTATTCATACAAATATTTAAACAAAAAAAATAGGAAATTGTTTTATTCTAAAACTAGCGCAATCCGGAGTAATAATATAAAGCGGAATTCTCTAAAAACGCGAGTGAAACTTTTTTTCAACGCGTTAATAGAAAACAATTTTTCTTTTTTATGCCTTCTCATCTATAAGCCTAGTTCTGGTGTTGTTTACGCTATCCTGTTACGGGTTCCATTGTTATTAAAAAAGACGTCAACTGCCCCTTGATTTATGGTAGGCTTTTGTGGTGCCATAATGGAATTATGTCGTGTAACGGCAGAGCTCATTAACAGCTAAGTGATAAATAACAGGCGTTAGAGGGAACGGCCATTTTAAAATCAATGAGAATAAGATTTTTATTGCTAATTATTTTGGCATTAGCATAAAGGATGGGCGTTTGTTTGTATATTATACAACGCGTAAAATTTAATGGCTACCAGCTGTTTGCTTCGTGGCATGCTTCATACATCTTTATGCATTTATTTTTGCCGCTCTCCGCTACCGCCTAAAGCCAGCGAATATGCCAAGCTGTTTTTGCTATTCGCTACTTAGCAGAAATGAACTGCTACAGGCTACGCCGTAGCGCTCGTAGCATTTTTTGTCAGTGGTAAATGTGTTATGCGAAGGATATCTTATAGATTACCTGATTTATGCATGATCTATGTAAGCTACGTTTTTTTTTATCTAAAGGTTTTCATTTTATTTTTTTACTTTCGCTGCAATTTTATTAATGATTCATTTTAGATTTTTTCAGATCAAAGGTTTCAAAAATCTTTTATCCATATTAGAATACGCTTATTGCTCTAAAAAAGTCAAAGTCAAAGTCAAAGTGTTTATTTGTAAACATAGGTAAAACTAAAACAGTGGTGGAAAAAAACATGGTGAACACTATGTTTTGCCATTCGGCGTACAAAAAACATGATGAGAATTATAGTTTCTCGAACATACTATACTATACTACCCTACTATACTAAGCTATTCAATACAATGACAATATAATATTATGGCGCAAAACAAAAAAAATAATATATTATACTGTGTCAAAATTTTCCAGCATGAACTCCGAGACAGCATAGAAAACTTTTTGTACAAGGAAGTTAAACAATTTAGTTTTATTGACGCATGTCTTGTAAATGACGCTATTTAGCAGTAAGTCTACCTGTTGCAAAAAGAGTATATAATGTCTCCAATCATCACTTCAACCTACCAAAAAAGTATTCACTTAATACCTCATTTTGAACAAGTTTAGTAGTTTCCCCTCATACTTGTGTATTGTAAAAATAGGTATCATGCTGGACATCTCCGCCTGTCAGAACACGTTTAAAAATATTGACGAAGGCTTATTGGCTTTGGATGTTTGATTTAACTCGATCACCGCTCTCAGACAGACCGACAAATCCGATCAACATTACACGTAGATGGACCAGCTTTTTTATAGGTATTACTTTAATAAGTACAATTTTTAATACATTATTAACAATTTTGATTCATTATGCGCGATAGAATTTGTAAAAAATCACCCATTTTAATACAGAGAACATCCTATAGTTTTTATGGCGTGCTGACGACACTTATTCCTTCTCCTACATTAGTTAAATACCTCTAAGGAATTTATTCAAAACCAATCCTTTACTTTAACCTACCGCCATGCAGCAGTGTTTACATTGTTGTATTAAAAAAAAACCGGCTGTATGCGAGTAAGACTAGGTCGCAAAAGGGTTCCGTATCATTATCTATACAACATTAGACACTATACCAGTTGTTATTAATATCGAGCAAAAACCGGCATAAAAAATTAAGTTCCTTATATGGGAACCCAAGTAAAATATTTATTTTATTCTGCTTTTAGTTTTTGTTATAGCGTAAACAGAAATACGTCATCCGTGAAAATTTCAACTGTGTAGCTATCACGGTTCATGAGATACAGCCTAACAGACAGACAGATGGACAGTGGAGTCTGGGTAAATAAGGTCCTGTTTTTACGGAACCCTAAAAACCGAGGCTTTTAATTCGATTATTGTAAGAAGGAACTAAATGAAGGCGCAAAGGCGTCTTAGACTGTAGTTTTTTTTAGCAATATTTTTATTTGTGCCATATAACTTACTTACAAAACGTCCTAACATAAAACAATCATGCAATACACTAACTGAATTGCACAACAGATAAAGCCGGTCTTAAAACATGAATAACTTTATTTCACTGCATGGATGTAAGAGAATTTTTCATTGTATTTAGACTCGGTGCGGGTAGCAACCGCCTGTTCACTTTTAAACGATGCGGTCAAGTTGTGACAATTTCGTTTTTTTTTTTCGTTTGATTTTAGTTTGGTATTTTGTGGTGTGGTTTTGGTTTGGGTTTTGGTATTCTAAGGGGTAAAACAAAACTTGTTCTTGACGTGTTATGGTATAGTTCTTAACTCGGCCGCCATTATACTGTCAAGTAGCTGTCATTTGTACAACGGTAGTGTTACTGGAATAAGAACTATCAAAACTTTGATAACGGCATGCGTTAGCGATAAGTTAGTAAAAGATAGTTAATAAGTCATGTCTCTATTACTTTTATACCGTGTAATCAAATAGTAATAAAAAAAAAACTACGGATAAAGCCACACTCAAATGCGTTTTAAATATCAGGAATATTTCATGTTAACATGACAGCAATATTCAATTTATAATCATTATTATTTTGGTTACAATTTTACATACTTTACTCTTAAATAACCTTACGCTCCTATCATGTCTAACGGACTTTATCTATTAAAAACGTTTTCGCTGTAAGAAAGCTAAAAATATAATCTACCTACCGTGTAATAACTAAACAATAGTTGATTCTAGTAAAATTTCAAGTAATAAAAGGCTGTTATTTTACTAAAAATAAAACCTTAATTTCAGTTGAGATTTATGTAGCAAAACCATATCTTTTTCTATCTCTGTGCTTTGTCATTTGTGATGCGAATGCATGAATTCTTTTTCATATTCCATTCAGAAATTGCATTGTTAAAGTGCATAGGCTGGGCCGACTGCACTGGCGGCCATCCAAGTGATCAGTCATAGGTCTCCGAGCGGAAATTGGCACCGAACCCGCTCTCCCCGCACTAAGGCAGTCGGATTAACATTTTTACTATGTCGCTGGCATAACAAGTGATTTTTGTGCAGTTCAATTGTTAAAAGTTTCCATTTGAGTGTGTTTTAAAACAATTAAGTATATTTTATGAGAAATGTGATATCAAATAAGGTTGAATACCTAATTATTGGCCTCTAAAATGGTATTCTGACTTTTGACAAAATCATCATTTTACAAACTTTCATTTCGCAAAAACGTGTTGTTCCTTAAATCATTACAACAGTATATTACAAAGGTTACATGGCTATATTCAATAAATTAGGTTTTGTAAGACTTTTGACCTCAAAAAATATAAAACTATGCGGCGGGAAATATCTCTTTGCGAAATGAAAGTTGATAAAACGATATAGTTCGTCAAATAATGATTTGTTGAAACATTAAACCCTCTAAAATGCATGTTACTAGCACCTAGTGATTGTCTCTATTACCTTACGTTAAAGTACATGAGGCCAATATTTGGTAGGTGGCCAGTAAAAGGGCAGTTCAACATAGTTGTTTTTTGTTATGTAGGCTAGATGTAAGAACTGCAGAAAAATAAGTTTTATGAAATCTGATGATCATACCTGCATCCACAATGTTGAAAAATTATCATTAAATACAGTTGTTGCTCAAGCTGAACTTAAATACATCATAATCATCATTTTATTCAATTCTTATTGTTATTTGACGACACGCTGGCCTAGTTGGTAGTGAAGTTAGCGGGCCAGGGCTCAAATCAAAGGCAGATTTATTAGTGTTAAGAGCACGAATATTGTGTTCCCGAGTCATGGATGCTTTCTATGTATTAAAGTATAATTATGTTTCTCAATTATAAGTGTTTATATCGTTGTCTAGTACCCATAGTACAAGCCTAGTTCTTAGTTTGGGACTTGGTTTTTTTTTTTATATCAGCCGAAAGACTATCACTGCTGGACATAGAACTACATACAGCCTCTGAAAAAAAACAAAATTAAATTCTACAACAAATCATAAACAATACAATCCAACGATTACCACGTCGTGACGACGTTTACGCATCGTTAACGACTTAAATCATCATTCGGGTAATCTCCTTATCCGGTAATCCTTTAAGATGGGGTAACGTGGCCAATAAAATTATTTATCTTCCAATCTATTTGTAATCTCAAGGGAAGCTAACGAGGTGACTGGATTATTACGACTAGTGGGAAGATGTATCGCTATTACATACGCCATTGGGACTAGCGTAATATGCTCTGGATAGGATAGGATGGGGGGAGTTTGGTCATTAGAAGTTTATTTAGAATGTGGTTGGATTCAATAGGGACATGCGTGACTTTTTTTTTACAGTTTCTATAAAAGTTTCGTTTAACGCACAGTTGAGAATAATATTTCTCAATAGCTGTAAATATAACCAAGGTAAAACTGGTAAAAGCCAATAAAGATTTATTCCTATCTCATTCTAGCATAACAGAATTTACAGATCTCTCTGTCTAGTCGCTGTCTGATAAGCATTTTAAAATGTTTGTACCATCTGTATTTCTTGGCCAATTTTAATTTAAATTTCACTTTTGGTGATTTCTTTTACGGTATTTTCATAATTTGTTGAGAAATTTACAAAATCCAAGCATATTCCCTATAAAAGTTAGAGGGTAGAGATAAATGTGGTATCTGTTGTCAGGTTTACTTTTAATTGGTCATTTCATTCTTAGTACAGTACCTACACACAGAAACACATCGCACAATTATGAAGTTTTTGAAAATGTATAACGTTGACAGCAGTAAAACAATGTTGTTATTACTATTTCTTCACACAACAAATAACTTAAACTTTGTTTTACTGCCAAATGCGTTATGTTTAATTATGTTCGGCTTTAGCCTCTCGTGATTTTGTTGGTCCCAACAGCCCTTACTGCCAGTCAGTAGTGACTTGGGTGCATAAATAAAAATTATTGCGTACATGGTAAAGTGGGGTTACACAATCAAAAACCACTACGGCTGCGACGCTTTACCACAGTCCGTGGCGCATCTCCCTTACTGCCCCTCGTGCCTTGACACCAGCATGCGGCAGGACCTTTAAAATGCCACTGGCCATGCCGTTCGTGTGGCAGAATATTGGTCAACTCGGATTCCACTCTTGGTAGATTCACCTTAATGTGGCCGATTCACTGAATAAATATATATTCAAGTTTGAACGTAAAATTTCCATAATATTATTTGTCATAACGCATCTTTTGTTAAAATTACCGTTTGTCCTAAACTGGTTTTCATATGCGTCAAAGTACTTAGTATATTTTCTATAAATACCTGCAGTTAGGTTAGGTTAGGGTTGTATTATAACAATACTAAATAGTTTTAAAATTTAGGCAAAAGAGGCTTTAGGATAAACAAAAATTCGGACAAACGATGATTAGGGCTCCAATATATACCCAGTCAGTTCACATTTAAAGCGTTATCGACAACGTAAAAGAAGCGTCAACGTATTTAATCTTCAGTGAGGTCTATTAACTAAAGTAGAATAAGTCTCTTCACATCCATTATTTACACGACATTGAACGTCGATAGAATACTGACACCGCCGCGACATTGCAACCAGATCGAATAGACAGATTCAATTCTATCGACGTTAAAGCAATTCAACGCGGTACTATTCGAAATGCTTCGGAGCCGGTCCCTGCGAGGATTCCTAGCGCATTTTAAATATAAGGTTCCTTTGAAAGAATCTCTGTAGCCATTCAAACGGTGGAACTATCTCCGAGACTAGGGAATGCAATTTTATCCGATCCAAAGTCTAGGTAATTAAAGCTACTGGAATCTGAATCGCGGAAGTTGGATTGCTCTTGCGTGTTTAGTTGTTCTCTTGGAATTCCGTTTGTGGGTTTTTTCTGTTGTAACTGGATTACGGTAACGACGCCGTAATATTTCGGATATTTTCGTGTTTGTCTTGCTTTGTAAGTTAGCTTTAGTACCCATCGCTAAGTGGTCTAAGTAAATTATTACGAATTATACATACATATCACGCCTGTTTCCCAGAGGGGTAGGCAGAGACCACTTCTTTCCGCTTGCTACGATCTTGACAAATTTATTTCGCTTCTTCCACATTCATACATCGAGTCATGCACGCACGCCGGTTTCGGGTACTTAAGATTCGGCCCTTTTCCAGTATTTCTCCGATTTTACTTAAAAAAGTACGCCTAAGGCAGCCCGACCCGTCCACTCACTTTCGATCTGAATTATCTAAGTTTTTGTATTATATTTGGTACTAGGGTTTTATATATATCTGGAACTCTAATATGGCTGCGTTTATCGCGAGACAAAGTATGGATAAGGCATCCGTCACCTTCTGACACGTAAAATTAAAGGCCTTGCACTTGTCTCCTAAACAAAAGAAACTATACTTAAATGTATATGCCCAAATATTTTTTTCTCATCTTACCCCTGACTGTAAATTACTACAAGGTATAAATGATCTATTTATAACAAGGTTTATATACTTTATCCAATCAACAGTTTACAACGATGATGAGAAGGTCCTCCCTTGTGAGTATGATGCGGCAGACTGTAAAAGTTAAGAGAGGTGGAAACTTTCCAAGTACATATTTACGATTGAAGGGCCGACGGGTCCCTTCGCAACCCTTTTTATATTTAGAAATCATGTTCTAAGAAAAAAAAAACGATATATTTTAAACTTTATCACTTCACTCAAAAATAAGTAAAAAAAAGTGGTTAGCGTGTCTTCGAGGCAGTGAATCGGACACTGGCTCAGCATAAGGCTGAGGTGTTAAACACCTGCAGCACTGATTTTCATCCAGCTCCGAATGTGATAGATGGACGGTACGCTAAACGAATAAATAGTGTAATAAAATATGTATTTTAAACAAACATATGCTAAAAGTTAGTGGCGAGATAATAATCTAATTTTGAATTACCAGTAGCGACTCTATTTGGGCCATTTAAAAATTGTAGCACCGTATTCTCAGATCTAGTATATTATTATATTTGTACTATTGCCACTTCGGATCGGATGTATTGGATGAAATCCGTACACGGCTTTAAGAAAGGAACAACAACAAAGGTTGTTAAATAGGATTTTGTGTCGTGTAAAGTTGTTTAAACTCGCTTTCTTATCTATTGAAGTGTGAGGCAAGTTATAAAAGCTGTCGCACTGTGCCTTTATTGGATAAACCATATTTCCTTTGACATGTTATCGTTTTATTTAAAATTCGACCGCCATTACTGTCAAATAAATTTGATCTAACGTAATGTTGATAATACGATGATATGTTAAGAACAAATTGGTCTTACCGAAAATAAATAGAGGCCCGGTAAATTAAATAATGAAAAACAATATAATATAATACAACAACCATAACACTGAAAAGAAAACTAAAATTAAATAATACTAACTCTAAATATATAAATTAACTAAAACATTAAATCTAAGAATGGCTCCTGCGGCATTGTACCAAAGATGCTGGCAGCATTTCCTCGCTGGATGGTTTAACTTATACGTTGCGCGAGGCAACTGCCAGCTCTTCGGTCTCCCGTGACGTCAACGAGCCTCTTCGAAACTTCTTTGAAGAGGCTTCGAGCGCTAGGACATCCCGTTAAATTAGATTTTTTGGTGTAAAAACATTTTGTAAAGTGTTACTTTCCTTTTGTTTCAGAACCTTAAGAATCAAATCATGACAACGAACGTTTGGGTAGAACAGGTGAGTGAATATTTCGTAGAGTAAATTTCTTAATAATTTGTTTATATTCCAAATTTGTATAAACCGTTGTTTTGCCGCGGCTTTTTCCCCAGATGCCGTTGCTTAGTGTAAAAACGTGGGTTCTACTTTTCGTTGTACATAATTTTTAGCCACGTTCTCACTAAACTATTATTATTTCAAAAAAAGGTAAAGTGCTGCGTTTTGTAACTTGAAACTCGAAAAGGGACGTAAATAAGCTCATATCGGGGATTCGGATGCACGCATCGGTTGCGTGCGGTTGTCTACCTGGTGTCCGTGTGTCAATTTTATTTTTAAATACGTGTGGCTAAAATCGTGATTGGCTGATTTTGTGATTTTCAATTCCTTGTTACTCTCGTGGCCCTTATACGCAGTGTTACCGCCCTCTGGGCGTACTTGGAAAGGGATAGCTATGTTTTCACTCAGTGCCCCTTAGTGGAATCGATCTCGACCCTGCTGCGTGGGAGGCGTGCTCCATTCAACTCTGCCATCAAGGTGCTTTACCGAAGCGGCGAATTTTGTGAACTCGCTTTATGTGCTACGTGCGGCGGTGACGTCACCTGCTACGCGCGCGGCGGTCAGCTCCCTCGCTACGCTGCTACGCCTTGTGCTCGCTACGCGCTCGTCACTGGATTGTTTAGCTTTGGACACAGGCAGTTAAGTATGGCGCCTCCCGTAATATCGAAATCCGTATGCGCTGGCTGTCGCTCAGCTCTCTCCGAAGACTTGAAAGGTACCATTACTTGTATTGGTGGGGAGTGCCACAAAACATTTCACAACAGCTGTATAAACGCTGATAAATTAACCTTAGAGGAACTAACATCCTGGGTGTGTCCGGAGTGCAAAGCGGCCTCAAGAAAGGGTGGAGATAACTCTTTGACTCCGCTGCGATTGAGTGCCACTAGCGACACAGCACGATCACAAAATGCCCCTGATAATATTACTTTGCGTAACAAAAAAGGACAACAACCTGCCTCAAAAAACCCGCCATTACTAAAAAATAACAACTCATCGAACAACTCGGAAATTGCGGCTCTGACTGATGAAATTAAGCATCTACGAGGCAACATGTCTATTATCCAGACCCAGTTATCTGAAGTACTAAACACTTTTCAGCAATTTTCTGATCGTCTTGCCGCGGTCTCCAACAAACTTGAAGACACTGAAGCTAGGGTGAAATACCTTGAGGACCAACAAGTAGAGAATGTTTTACTTAAGGAAACTGTCAACAGTTTGCAAGATCAACTCAATAGGCAGGAGCAATCAGCGCTAAGAAACGAGGTTGAGATTCTGGGCTGCCCTGAAAATCCTAACGAAAACCCTGTTCACATTGCCTTAACGACGGCTGGCAAAATTGGTTTGGCTCTAAATGATACAGATATAGACGGCGCTTGGAGGGCTGGCCCTCGGGTAATCCAGACTGGTAACAACTCATCTGCGAGCAATGTCAACCATCGTGCACGCTCGCGACCAATTGTGGTCCGCTTCACCCGACGCGCGACACGAGACGGGTTCCTGAAAGCAGCAAAGTCCAGGCGCAACGTCACTTCGGTGGATCTCGTCTGTAATGGCCAAAGTTCTGAAAAAATTTACGTGAACGAACGACTGACCCGCGAAAATCGCCTGCTTTTTCGTGCAGCACGGCAACGAGCGTCAGAAGCTAATTTCAAGCGGTGTTGGACGTCCGGAGGCTCAGTTTACCTCCGCAGGCAAGATGGATCACCTGCTATACGCGTATGTAATCATCTCGATCTGGACCGCATCTGCGGCGATTCCAATGCGGCCTCTAGCCTCAGGCGAGGCCCTAAGGACACTGGGTCGAACGGCGGGTTCTCCACCTCTACCGGCTCTCGGACGTGATGGTGCTCTATCGGCTTATTTCCTTTACAATATTTACATCTTGTCTGTGAATGTTGTCACGGCCCTATTTTGTATTATTACTTTTCTCACTAAACTACACACACTATTAACACCGAATCACACACATGTTAAATCTCACACTTTCATCTATAGGAATCCTAACATCTACCCCCATAGCGGCTATCGATCTTCACCCCTGCTACAGCTTGTCCCACAACGCACTCCTGGATACAATCTCTCTATGCCGTCATGGCCGGGATAGATATCGGTTCCGAACTTGACAATTCGCTTATTGAAAACTGTCATACCCTCGACTTTGCAGAGCATTGCCGTAATTTATTAACGCCGAATTTAACGTTAAAAGTGCTAACATTTAATATCAGAAGCCTTCAGCAGAACTTCCAGCAGTTTCAAGTGATGCTCAACCGGTTTCAAATTAATTATGATGTAATCATTCTGACCGAGTGTTGGCTAAAGGAGGGATCGGTTGTATGTCAACTGAATGGCTATTCCGTGCATCGCACGCTGAACTCTCATAATAAAGCCAGTGGGGTGGTTGCCTACGTAAAAGAATGCCTAAATGCAACTGTTACGGAAACTCTTATTCAAGACACAGATAGTCTCTTTATTACCGTTCCGGGGTTTTTCTCTCTGCTGGGTTTATATCGCTCGCCCTCCTTCTCAAACCCAAATCCCTTTTTGCTTTCACTAGAGGCCTTTGTTAAAAGCTCCTGCCAAGATACCGACTGTTTTGTGGTTGCTGGCGATATTAACATCAATACCATTACCACCAGTACTGACTCCACAGCTTCTGAGTATCTCTGTATGATGGCAAGCCTTAGCTTAAGAGCTTTAATAAATAGGCCCACGAGGAAAAGTGCTTGCCTGGACCACATCTTCGTACGCTCGGCTTATAATGCAGTATCGGTCATCTGCGCTTCTGATATCACGGATCATGACTTCGTAATGGCCGGCATTGCCACTCGGAGTAGTGTAAAGGTAGTTAAACCGCCTAAATTTGTTATCAAACAAAACTTGGAAGGAATCAAGGCTGACTTAGGTAATGAGGACTGGAATCAAGTAACAAATAAAACTTCCGCAACCGAAGCAGCTGATGTATTCTCCTCTATACTTTCTGCTGTAATATCCAAGAATACTTCTAGTAAAGCGGTAAGCTGTTCAAAGTTAATTCTGAAGCCTTGGATGACTCCCGGACTAATAAAATGTTCCAAAGTAAAGGATAAATTACACGCGCAATCTCGTAAAAATCCCCAAAATGTAACATACCGAATCACGTTCACTAGATATAGAAACTTTTATATTAATCTTATTCGGAAAATTAAAGATGATTATGATCGTAAGCAACTGTCTGATAATAAAGATAACCCTAAGAGACTTTGGCAAACTATAAAAGGCATAGCGCACCTTTGCCAGGATAAACAATCGTCGCATGCACTTACTTCCATAAAGCCGGTCGTTGAGGACTCCCTAAACTTTACCAACGACTATTTCTCATCCGTCGGCAATGACCTAGCCGAAAAGATCCTTATTCGGGGCAACACGTCACAGCGATGTCTGGCTTCCAAAGCATCGGTTTCTCTCTCACCTGAAACATCGCTATTTTTACGTCCGACCAATGAAGCTGAGGTGGGGAAACTGATACTAGATCTGAAGCTTGACAGTGCTGCCGGTGTTGACGGAATTACCAACCGTTTTCTCAAAAATTTCACTGACTATATTGTTAGGCCGCTTGTTCATATTTTTAATCTTAGTATGGCTTCTGGTTCCTTCCCGGAGTCCTGGAAAATGGCAATTGTGGTTCCCATTCACAAAGGAGGTTCTAGAAACTGTCCGGGAAATTATCGCCCCATCTCCCTCATTAGCAGCGTTTCGAAAATTTTGGAGAAGATTATGAACAATCGGCTTATCGGCTTTCTTGAATCTCAGAACTTACTTTCTGCCAGACAATTTGGTTTTAGAAGGAATAGGTCCACCGAGCATGCTGCTGCTCTGCTGTCTCGATTGGTCTCTTCATATTTAGACGGTGGCGATAGATGCGTAGGTGTATTTCTTGACCTAGCCAGGGCATTTGATACAGTCTCCATACCGATTCTGCTTAGGAAACTCGAACTCTCAGGCATCAGAGGCATGGCTTTGAACTGGTTTGAAAGCTACCTATCAAACCGAAAACAATGTGTCAGGTTGGGTTCCCTTGTTAGCTCACCTCTGCCAGTATCTTTTGGTGTCCCCCAGGGCAGTATTCTGGGCCCCACCCTGTTTATTTTGTATCTAAATGACATGTTAACGTTACCCATCAATAAGGCGGAAATAATATGTTATGCGGATGACACCGCTCTTATTTTCCACGAGGCCACTTGGGATAAGTGCTTCGAGACTGCGGAAAATGGTTTATCAGTCATTGCCAAATGGCTTGCTGACAACCTGCTAACGTTAAATGTATCTAAAACTAAATATCTATGCTTCCATAAGACAGCGGCGTCTGCTCCTTATTCACGTCCGTTTCTTAGACTCCATCCTGTCTCTCCGCATGATCGATATCGAGTTATAAATGATAACGAATTAATTGGCAATGCCTCCACTATAAAATATCTGGGTATTACTTTGGATGAAAAACTAACCTTTAAAGATCACCTACAATGGGTCTCCGGTAGAGTTAGAAAGATTGTGTACATTATGAAGTTGTTGAGAAACTGTGCAGGTAGGGACATTTTAAAGCTCGTCTACACCTCACTCTGTGAATCGATTCTTTCATACTGTATAAGTGTGTGGGGCGGTGCTTCTGGATCTGCTCTTTTACCTCTCGAAAGGGCCCAACGTTTCGTTCTAAAGGTCATGCTCAGAAAGCCACGGATGTTTCCCACTGCGGACCTTTATAGGGAGGCTGACGTTCTGAGTGTGCGGCAACTAATGATGCTGCGGGTCACAATGCGGGTCCACTGCGAAACCATTCGTTCACAGCATTACGCTGACTTGTTACGCAAGCGCTTGTTCAGAATACCTACCCCACTAGTAAAGACCTCCTTCGCAAGGCGGTTCCCGGATTTTCTTCATCCCTACATCTACAACAAAATTGCCAATTCGTGTGACATCTCAAAATCTTCCCCTCGTGAAGCTAGGCTGAGAATCCGCAGTTGGTTAAAAACTCTTGGCTATAGGGAGACTGATAAACTGCTGAAGGCCATCACTTGAGAACTCGTAACCTCCACCAAAACACGCACGAAAACACAAACATGTACTCACACACACAGACAGACACACACACACACACTCACTCACACACGATACACACACACACTCACACACAACAAATCGCAACCACGCATAAAATAAATAAATAAATAAATAACTCGTACCTCAAATATTTTAGTAATTTAGTAATTGAATATAATTAAATTTAGTTGTAATATTCGGGCTTAAAAATTTGTTACATTACTTTAAGTTAGTCTTTAAGTTTCCAATTTTCATTTTGTAGACAGTAACTGTACTCTCTTTTAAAGTGTTACTCCGAATCCGGTTACCACGTGACAGGCATGGCCTAGTGTGGGACCAACGGATAATCTGTTCATTTTGTTACTCTTAACTTTGAATAAATAAAATTTTTTATTTAGAATTAACTTAATTCATAAAAAGTTATTTGTAATAACTATAAAGTGATTAACGCAGTGGGCGTTGATGTCCCCGCCTTTTCTATGGAAAAAGTGCAATTTACCACTGAGATACTTACCAAGATTCTTCAACAATAATTGAGTAATTTAAGAGTTGATTTTTGAAAACCGTTAAACTTAAACATTCTAAGTTCATATTTATTTATTTGCGAATTCATAATGTGGTATACTTTTTATCGAACGATAGCAAAAGTGTATACTGAAAAGTAGAATGGCCCACGTACATACGCGTTTTAGGCACTGGGTCTAAGTCAGGAAAACGCTTATATGCGTTACCGGTAGTTATTGCTTGAACAATTTAAAAAATAAAGCATTTTAATGTTTATCTAAGAAACTTTCTAGCAGGCTTTAATTTCAGTTCCGCTAATATTAATGATTGCTATTTAATCCATGTTTTCTTTTTTCTTTTAACGTTGTTTTGTGTTAAGTATGTCACTTTCCGTCTCTTCACCAAGCGGTTCCAACGGAAGACCAGTGCTGGCTTTACGGCTAGCGAATGCTGAGTTGGAACCGTTTCGCTACAATTTCTATGTGTCTCGTTCTCTTTGTAACTTGTATTGTTGCGAATAAATATATTTTTGTCTTTATCCTTATTTTTAATAAAATAAATTATTCGCAGAACTATCAATACGAGTTTCCAAAAAACCCTCATAAGTTATGATTGATACATGTCTGCTTCTGCTACATTTATCAAAAGAAATATAATTTATAGCACTTCACTTTCCTCAAATAGATCTTACAAAAGACGTCAACAAAACAGGATGCCTCATAAACCCATTGCTTACCTTTGACAAATAGACGGCAGGAAGGGCCTGTGAGCCGACTCCGACCGGACACCCATCCCTTGCAAACGTCAGCTCCTTGACTAATGGGTGTCCGCCTGTTTTGTTCACTTTTAGGGTTCTGATAGTATCAAGACTACAATGTCTGTCACTATTCGGAACGGCTCAAAGGACCAATTTTCATGGATTCACACTAAATTCAAAATGGGTCGGGAATTGATTGTATCTGTGACAAGGTTGCGTCCGATTTTATGGTGTTGTTCAATTTTAATCTGTTTTCTTTTGAGCGACGAGCATCGTCCTTTAGATTAATATCTCGCAGATTTTTTTTACTTTAAAATCAATATTTGAAGTATTTTGAGCATTTACTCTGAAGTCTACGCTTTTTCATTAATCATAATGCTTTTTCATATTCCAAGATTTCTAAGAGTCATATATCTAGTATTATTAAAACGTTGAAGAAAAACATCTCTAATACCGACATTTGGCAAGAAACCGGTTCTATCACAAAGAAATCCCCACAAACTATCAGCCTAAATTGTACTCAACAAACAACCGAGGATCTTCTATTTATATTGTTACAAGCAAGTCAAGAACCTTCAGCAACTATCGTCGGTCCAGTAAATAAATCGTAAACTTCGCTTCATCGATCATAATTTTATTATCACAGGAACTTTTACGAGTAGGTATGTGAACAGTAAAAAAGTTGATCTAAGAATGAGACAGCTAGATATTATCGGCGAAAATGAAAGGGATAAAGGTTTATGCGCCAATCAATATGTTGTTATTGATGTAGACGGAGCGTGTGTATGAATAATATGAATTAAAACTGAATAATTCTTGAAGATTACTCGAACTCCAGCAAAGATAATGTGTCTATAATAATGCCGGAAGTGGCTCGTGGAAGATTAATGAAGCATTAAATTTGGTAAATTAGGAACCAACTCGAGTCTAGATTAACTCAGATTACCTAAGATGGGCGACACGCGAGAAACTTGAGAGGGCGGGGCACAAATAAACGTGTTCAATTATGCTAGAATTACTTAGTTTTTTAAACAAAAACACACTTATAAGAACGTAATAAAAGAGTAATTTGACAAAAGTTTTTTTAACTGCTTGCAAATTTCGTGATTCCAATGAAGAAAGATTAATTTATGTTGAAATAGAAGAAACGTACAATGAAAGGCCTTGATGTTACTATGATACTATATAGGTACAACAAATGCTAGAATTCTAACTCCAGATAATAATCACATAGTATTTAGGCAAAACCTGTGTAAGCAGTAATCAAAAATACATTCACGGCAAAATTATTCTGCAATTTTCGATATCTTATCATACGCTTCGAGCGTATTAATATTAATAAAGAGAAGGGTAGTTTCAAAAACATGTTAGTCGAAGTAAAAAGGGAGGTTGATTTATCGGTGCTCCCTGGACGCGTCGCTCACGGGTGTAACATTGAATCATGACGCCTTTTATAGGCTGGTAATTGAATTGAATTAAAAGTATCCAGTAATAATTTGTTTGAAATAAGGGCTAATGTGACCTTACCTGATGACAATGACACTGACAATGAATATGATTAGATTGGGAACGCCTAAATACGCCGAACAAAATTAATTCCGAATATTCATTTTTCCGAAACAATTATTATGTTATGCTGGAGCTATTTTAGATTGGATGCATAATTCAATTGATGCACGTAAGTTCGGTCAGGTTTGATGTGTAAGTCATTTCGAAAAAAAAATTACGAGTATTCTATCAAAACATTGCGTTTGGAACAATAAAAATTTGGAATATTCATCAATTAGAAATAATTTCAGTCATAAATTTACTGCAAAATCTACTAGTGTTGACGCAATTTTCAATTTTAAGCTTAACTTGTAAGTATTTTTAACGTCAAGAGCTCCGCGTACCTTTCTATTTTGCTAAAAAAAAACCGTATAAACTTTCAAAACCAGCCAATGAATATTCTATTTAGTTTAGTTTTTAAGCGTGTAACACAACACAGAGTTACTCCTGTCAAAAACGCTTATATCCCGAATCTGTGAGCTGTCGATTTCAATTCAAAACACGCCAGAATGGTTTAAAACGCTAAAACAAAATCCTTCCTGCACTGCTTTGTAATAAAATAAAATAAAAATTTGCATTTTGGTAGTGAATATTTCAAATTCAGTTTGGTAAAAATAGAAGTTGTGTTGCGTTTGTGGGTGAACGTTATTTTTAAATCCAAGTCCCAACCATGCAAGACTCAGAAACTACTCGCACATTATTCTGCAATTTTCGATATTGTTGCTTTGAGCGTATTAATAATAAAGAGAAGGGTAGTTTCAAAAACATGTTAGTCGAATTAAAAATTTGGAGATCGCAGGGGCAGGGTAAAATCAAAATTACATTTATTTATTTGAAAAAAAATAAATATACAATACATGCATACACTTACGCCTTCATTCCCAGAGTGGGGTCGGCAGAGCTACAAAATTACCAACTAGGTACTCTCAAAACTTGTTAATTCTATACCCACATTTTGCATAGACTTAGATCACTCAATTTCAATAAAATACTATTACGCTTTTGGAACACTACACAAATAATAAACAAAGAAAGATAAAAACCTGAAATACTCATACGGTAGACAGCGGTCTTCTCAATTTAAGGGACCTCTACCAGCAACTTAAGAGAGAAGAGATGCTGTCAAATAAAATCAAAACACAGTAGACAGCGCAAAATATATTACAAAACTTTAGTTATAAAATAATCAACTTTATAAAACACAATCACCAACTTGACCAACAAATCAATTGGATCAAATGTCTCATAATCTACCAGTTTTTGCCCAAAATTCCGACCAAGGCCCGAATGGAAGGTTCGTTGGGTCTATAGTCTTGACGTTATAAAATAAAGTACTTCATAAATTTCATGATTCAAGCACTAATGGATTTGGGTTTGCAACATGTTACGTTCTTAGTTTATAAATATATTATTGTGTGTGTGTGGCTAAAATAAAATGGTTTTATTTTTAGTTGCTCTTCGATGTAAGTAAACGTGTGCAATTAGAATTCTGAGAAAAAGAACAGTCATTTTACGCAATGAACACAACTATTGTTTTAATTAAAATAAACATAAATTGAGAACATTAAGTAGAAGCTACCATTATCCCAAGTTCTTGAGTTAGATTTGTACAAAAAATTAAAATAATTCACGTTGAAAAAGCCCTTTTGTTTGAAGCAAAATTCTTCGCCGGATTCTTGCCACTCCGCCCGAGTAACTTTTAAATATTTCCTCAACAATTCCCATATTTCTATCCGTTTGTTCTTTGCTTTGTTGATTATATTTTTGTTTCGCATTGGGAGTTGGTCATAGTTTGTACCTGACAACATTGTTTTTGTAAACCAGGTTTGCTTTGATAATGATTTTATTTTTAACTTCCATACAATTATTATTTATCAGGTCAGCTGTGTACCCTTCATACATAACTATGTTGGGACTTTTTTTTTCTAAATAGTTCACGTTATGTCATACTTTATTTATGCTCTTAATCCACGACACACTTACTTTAAAAAAAAAACACGTTTTTACCTCTCAGTATCAGTATCGAGATATTTTTTTTCTTTTCATTTTTATCGGTGTTATTCATGCGAGGTTAAGTTAAGCCAGGGCTTAAAATATGAATGCTTATATTTACAAATTGTATCAGAGTTCCCAACCTTTTGTGAAGGCTTAAGGAAGGGTTAGGAAACGAAGCTTTCAAAGATTTTCTTTATTTTCTATTTTCTAAAAGTACTTAATTTTGTCTTCGGCTGTTTGTTAGGTACGTTTTCCAGCAATTTTAAAATCATAAATTACATAATTGTAAAAAATTAAATTTATTTTTAAAAATACCTACAATATTTTTTTTAACGTAATCATACAATAATAATAAAGGTCGCGGTTTCGACTATGTAGCTTAGGGAGATTTTCAAAAGTATTTCTAAATTAAAAACAGCGCAAAATTTCCCAACACATTCATTCACCCACGCGTAAAAAAACTCATTCCACCAAAAGATACGGTAACTCTTGGCTTAACGTTTTCTATATAGCTAAGAGGCAATGTTATAAAAAGCATAAAAAGACCCTAACACTGGAACTTTCTATTTCCCGCATACATAACTGACCTTAAAGATCTGAGGGAGGAAAACTCGGGTTTTACCCGTCAGGAAATTGCGACCAGCGGGTTCGGTCAATTGAAAAATCCTTGACGATTGTCGGCCACGGGGGAACGTTAAAGCGCTGAATTTTAATATCGCCCTTGGTTTTTGTTGAAGAATTACATAGCATTTCATTTGGTTCGCTCCAATTTTCGATCATGCGGCAATCCCTCTGTTGGATTAAGCACGGTTGAGTAAACTTCATGTGTTACGCCTTTTAAATATCTGTCGAGTGTTTTGTATGGGAGTTCCCACAGGGTAGTATTTTGGGTCATCTTTAATTTAACTAAATCGTGGTTGGTTTAACTAGCGATCTATAAATTTCTTATTTAACGAATTAAATACAATATCCTTAAAGAATTAAATATTCTTTTTCTAAGCCAACATTTACACAAACTGAAACGGAAAGCTCCACACGCCCATTCCATAACACAATTAAATTAAATTCCTTTACCGAGACCATACGTTACAAAGACGCTTTTGAATTAAGACTGCGTAGACAAATTTAAATTGAGTTTTAGCAAGAGTAATTCCATCTAACGTAGGCTACAAAGCTTGCCAAAATAATAATTGAGTTCTACACGAGAACTGAGCGATTCGGCCCTACCGTGCCAACGGCGGGCAACTTAGGCCGCGCACGTGAAAAACAGATGATTAAATTAATAACTTTCACGGTACAATATCATTATTTCATATTTATTTTACTAACTTGATTTTACTTTCCATTACGCGCTTTTGAATTAAGTATGTTTTGTGTTGTAGGGTATTGTAGCAATGTTGTTAAAAGATAAATGCTATGTTTTTATTATTTAGTAATTTTATCTCAGCAGCTTGCTTAAAAAGATACAATATTAAACTGTTATGCTGTGTAATTATTTTAAATAAATAAATAAATAAATATAACTTTTTTTATATTTTCGCTTTGAATGTGTATGTCTATTAAAAGGAAACGTTTTCATGTACTTACAATTTTTTTAAATGTTGGCAGCTTTTATTTACTTGCATGTTTCCACAAACGTGCTAAAAAGTCTGAATGGCAAGTGAAGTTTCATTCTATGAAGGATAACATTTTTAGAAATTTATTTAAATGTTTGTAATTGACGAACTTGACTTCAAAACCTTAGCTTACCTCAAACTTGTAGGTAGGTATTTATTTATTTTCTGCAGTCGCTAATGTAAACTGAATCGCAATTTTACCGTTACTTTGCTCTCATCTATTACAAAGTTCAGTCATGCATGTCTGTAATTAATTCTAATTAATTCTTATAAATAGTGTCCTCACTAACTTAGCCAAATAATCTTAAATAGATAAAGATTTAGACTAAGCAAAAATTGTAAACTCAACACAAAATTTGAAATAAACAGATTTTATTATTATTATTATTATTATTATTTATTACTCCAGGACGAAGTTTCTAGATTCCTTTGGGAAATCAGCTCGATACTTCAATAAACGAGAAAATTATTGCTTTTTACATTTTCATAATACACTTTGTGTCCTAGAACGTCACGGTTCGTGTTTGTTCTTTGCGTCGTGTAGGTTTTTTTATTTGCTACACCACTTTTACGCAATAAAGGAGCATTAGTCAAATTGAGTCAAGAACCAATAGCGCTCAATTTATGAAGTATCGTTAAAAATGTAAACACTTAATTTTATACTATGGGCACCAAGCTAAATCTCATCTTGCAGAATATATAAAATATAACGTAAAGGAAAATGGAACTGCACGTGCGAAAATACACCTTATTACCCGGTGTAAGTGCATTTTCCAATATAACTATATTTTTATTGAATCAACTTTGTGCTCACAATAGAAATGAAAGTAAACACAAAGACCTATTCAATGACATATTACTTAGTTCTGTTGGTTCTATGCCTAGACTTCATACAAGGTTACTTCCAGGCAAGATCAGAATTGGCTAAGTTGTTATAAAAGGTCGTAAATCTGTTATTTACTAAGAAATTCTGTTGCCATCAAAGAACTATCAAAATGTCAAACAACAATATGGGTGTACTGTGTGACTATAATTTCTCCATAACAATTTCACTACTTGAAAGAATTTTCCTGGAAAAGAGTCTAAGTGTGACCAGAAACTTTATTTCGTGAGACCAGGCTCCTATTGACCTGTCCGGAACTTTAATAAGGCGCCGCAATTTCCGACGCCTGACCAAGGATTTTGGCTGCTCCTATTTTATTTGTTCTTCCACAAAAAAGATATTTGAGACCGAATTTAATCTTACTGCCGATCAAAAAGAATCCCAAATTTAAATTTCTCTTAGATTATTCGGGTTTTTAGAAAATAATATTAGAAAAAATGTTTGAGTAACGCTTTGCTTAACTTGAGCAAGTAATTCGTTATTAATTTTCACTTCGTCTACTTTAATTACCTAAATGGGAAATTACTGTTCAAAAATTGTTTTCATCTTTACGTTTTTTTTTTTAAACCTATGTTACTTTTAAAGAAATAATCACTTTCTTTTTCAATGACTTCATCTTGATATAAGACTATTTTGTGTTCTTTTCCAACATTCACACCGTCTACACTTTTAACGTCCTTATAATATTAAATAATAGTTTTCTAAGTATATAATTTTCAATAATAGATCTGTTTGAATTACGACTATTGAGCTTCTTACGTCTTAGTTAAAACATTAATATTATTATTGTCTATTACTTCCATTAGGTTCCCAGAATACACTTTTGTTTATACCCCTAATTTACAAACAATCTGAGGGACTCAATCTTACTTCAAGGTTTTTCTCAATCCTCTTAAATTAATGAAAGGCCAGTGTTTTCGAATCGACCGACGCTTTTGATGTTTGACTCCTGTCGCATTTTAGCGAAATACAATATTAATATTAAATTCATGAGCATTGCTGAGATCCGTCTCAGTATCATTGTGTTCGTTTGATAACGAGTGTAAATTATCTTGAGATGGTGTGGAGGATTTTCTAATTTTATTGTTACTACGTGAAGAGGATACTTGTCGCGACTTGTCCTCGGCGGGAACTGGGGCGGGTAAATGGCTGGGTTAAGGCTGAATAGTGGAGCAGTTTTAGTAACATGGTTATCCTTGCTAATATTTTCATGTAAAGGAATTCAAAAGTTGAAATTTTACATTATAAGAATAACGCGTTCAAATATTCCAACTATGGATAGATTTGGCAAAGTCAACTTTAAGTGAGTGCCACTTGTAGCAAAATTATTAATCTAGATTCAGGCATAAGTTCCGTTAGGAGTCAAAATTAATACAACAGCCAGTCTTTTCCTGATCAACTACGCGTGAATTTATTTACTTCTTATTGTTTTGTATAATGCTAGGTTAAGTTTTATATTTAATTGTATATTTTAAAAAACGACTGTTGAGTTTCTTGCAGCGTTTCTTCTCAGCAGTGGTCTCTTGCGAAGCGCAGATAGATTACTGAATAAACATCTTTTATCTTTTTATCTTTTATCTTATACATCATGACCTTAACTAAATTCATCCTTCATCACAAGTGGCCCTTAGACCTAGCATCCAAAATGAAATCGAATCTACTAGATTTTTCTTAGTAGTCTCAATTTTCTTTACCCTTATTGCTATAGTATTGCTAACGTTATGATAGTTCTTACTAACTTGACAGTAAAGGCGGTCAGTTTCTAATTCAATCCGGTGGCCCTGAAAACCAGCATCAAGGCTAGTAAACCTGACACCATGCTGAGTGGCAACCTTTGCGGTGTTAATTCTAGATTAAGGTCCTATTCTAAGTTGGTATTTTTCTTCTTTTTTTTAATAACGTTTTTGCTGTTTTTTGTTCATTTTATTTTAACACCGAATAAACCATTTTTATTCTATTCTATTCTAATTTGTTAACATACTTTGCGGGTGGTAGGACCTTGTGCAGGGTCCGTCCGGATCGCTACCACCATCTTATCCATTAACCTACCGCCAAACAGCAGTGTTCACACTGTTGTGTTCCGGTTTGGGGATAAGACAGCCGGTGAAATCACTAGCATAGAGGCATTCCATCTTAGTCCTCAGGGTTGGCAACGCATTTGCAGTCTTAGGATTGCATTGCAGTCTTGTGAATGCGAATGTCTATGGGTCACAGTTTCCACTTACCATCAGGTGGCCTGTGTGCTCGTTTGTCTTCTCCATGCCATAAAAATAAAAATAAAAATAAAAAAAAACATACGATAACACTGTTTTGGTCTCGTTTCATGGTTAAATAAAGGGTACTTTTAACTAGTCTCCTAATCGCCACGTTATTACTAATTAATAATCATTCATTAGTGATTGTAAAGAACCCTCGGTGCGCAAGTCTTCCATTTTGTTTGTTAATGAAGCTTATTAAAATTTGCCCAGGAATGGAACGACTACAAGCTGAAATGGAACCCGGAGGACTACGGTGACGTCAAGGAACTCCACGTACCTTCTGAACACATATGGCTGCCAGATATCGTGCTTTATAACAAGTGAGTGTATAATACCATATCCAAAATCCACCAAATTAACTCAGCAGTGTTATTCACTGCAAGGTTTTTAGTGGTAGATGAATTGGTGAGGCTAGACAAGTTGCTCAATACTAACATTTTTTTTGAGAACTTTCTTTCCTTATTGGTTATTAGTTATAATTTTTAATTTGACAGATTTTTTATATTCAACGCAACTCTAGCGAAAATTGCACTTTTGTTTTTTAATATTTCCTATACCCCCAAAGGCAATAAGTGATAGTAATATGTAAATATGGTATTTTAAATGGTAGAATGTCAAAAAAAACTGTTTACATTTGTATGAGAGGTACACGAGAAAAAATATGCCAAATTACAGCGTTGTAGTATCAATAATCTCTAAGGACTGCGTACACCGGATGTACAGTGGTGCCTTCATTACTATTATTGTGTCTTCTAATAAACTAAAGTATTTTCTTGAAATTGGTCAGTAGGTTTTTGTACTACAAATAAAAACACAAGTTACAGGGTACTTATAGGGTATATCACATAGTTTAATAAAAATTTACCGTTCAGTTATCAACTTAACGTAAAAAAGTGAAGTACCTTTTCCCGTTAAGCTGACTACTCAAAGGGTAATTGTTATTAAAGTTTGTTACGTATCCCATAAATTGTGTTTTTGCTTGCGCTACAAAACGTATCGTCTGATTGCAAGAAAATTATTTTGTTAATTAGAAAACACAATAATAGTAATGAGGGCGTCACTGGACGCTCGACGTTTGCTCGGTGCAGTCTTAAACCGCAGACAGATGGACAGACGGACACACGGACATGGCGAACCTATAAACCGCTTCATCAAAATATTTGAACAAACTCTTTTACACCCCCGTTGTTCATCACAGCATGTTTAACGTGGCTTGATGGAATTTAGATTACAGCATGCACTTATCATTCTTTCCGCCTGGACGCCTGAGCGCATCCCTGTTTCACCAATATTTTAATTTCACAAACTCAACCTTCCACTAACTGTGAAAGAGCTCATTTTCCCGTGGAAGAGCGACGCTAACGCATAGAACTGGCTGATAATGGGTGATGTAGCGAAAATACAAAGTTTAAACGTGAGTTATCTTCGTATATTATAACGCTAAAAGCGTTCAGTTCCGCTTATATAGCGCTTTAGCTTTTTGGGTGGAAGTAGATAAGGGCAGGTGGAGATGGTAGGGGAATTAGAAGGGTAATTATGACGTGTGATATTTTATGGCATGGGGATGGCTAAAAGCCATAGCTATTAGCCTGGAGGTTAAAGTTATAACTTTAACTTCCATGGACATAATTAAATACACTCTCCGTAATGTTGACACGCATGCCATCTAAGAGTTATGTGAAAACAAAAACAATGTCTTGTTTTCCAGTCAGTAATTTTAGCTAAGTATCATTTTTGACGTTAAAACCTTACGCGGGTAGATTCACTCCATATTGACATAACTCTAGACTAAAGAAGTTTTTTTTCCTGTTTATTATGTATAAGATTATGTTTATGTATTTTATCTATTGATATTTATAAAAATTTGGCTATTCGTTGTAAATTAATTATTTCTCAATCATTCAAAGGTTAACTGGAAGAGATCCCTTAAAGGGATAAGTTCGCCTTTGTACATCCCTGTTATATTTTTGTCTATTTTATAATTGTTATCTCTTTTGTTTGTACAATAAAGTGTTTACATAAATACGACGTGTTAAGAACCCTGATATGGCCACTATCTAAACAAAATATTTTATCTCATTAGGTTTTTCTGGCGTAAATATTTATTAATTCTTAATATGACAATAAAAATAACTACAAAACAAACGATGAGACAGACACGTCCTTCCAACTTTCGAGGTAGGGTGTTCTAAAAACACAAAGCCTTTTAATCCGGAAACGTCCCAAGAACTATAACTTCCCCTTTCAGTTGCGGCTACTCCGATAACTTTTTGCCCAAGTCAGGGTTAAACTTAGAGATAAACTCATTGGCTTGTCACGATAACGCAGAATAATGGGTCTTCCCAACAAGGAAATAAGGACCAATAACACCTCGAGTTTACGAGAAAAGTTAACTTTGATTGAAAAAAATGGAGACTTTGTTAGTTCAAGTTGGAATTGATTGGGAAGTCAATAGTGCCTTTTCACTTTTAATTAACGGGCAGGTTTGTTTGTCTGAGAGTTTTGGAGTGGAATCTATTAATTACTGACTCTTTGAGATAGTTTAAATTAGGTTTTTTTTTAAGGTTTAATTTAGAATACTGGACGTGTTTCGATATTAGAATTTTTTTCAGTTTTTTTTTTTATATCTAACCTCAAAAAACTTTAAAATAATGTCAAATAATAGGCGCTCACTTTTTAACGTGTAATAATCGCACAGGGGTTTAATGGAGTAAATCACAATAATTAATGAATTAACAACAAGTTTTTAGGTTTGTTGGTAATTTTGAACCTCTGCCTTCCCCACTTTGGGAATGAAGGCGTGAAGGTATGTATGTATGTATGTATGTATGTATGTATGTATGTATGTATGTATGTATGTATGATAATAATTTATTCCCATGGGCTGTACTCAGTGAAACCTAATTACTTTCGCAATATTATTGTATTGATGGAACTCGGCCGCTATTAAGAGCTATCAAATCTTTTACGATACGTAAACAATTATTTTCTCGTTTAGAATCTCAGCTCAGCCGCATTTAGTTTAAAAACAAATATATCAGAGGACAATCTCACTTATATAAACCTAGTAACTAAGCTCTAGGCTTGTACTATGGGTCCTAGACAATGATATAAATACTTATACGTATAGGGAAATACATACTTGAATACATAGAAAACAGCCCAGTCTCAGGAACAAAATATTCGCACTAATCACATATTCCCTTCCAAGATTTGAACCCGGGACCGCCAGTGTCAAAGGCAGTGTGACTATGAACTTAACTAACGTATCGTCTCTTTGTTGTTTTCATCTCACACAAGATAACAGAGGTAACTATGCCAGGTATCCGCGCTACATGACAAGCATATTAAAGTTACCGTAGTTAACGTAGGGGTGAATTTTCTTGAATTATCCTTTGAAACACAGGGCTGTGAACTATTCAAAATGGCGGAACAAAATGGCTTCCTACAGCAACCGCGACGCGTTTTATTTAGACGAGGCTAAAATGCACCTGTGTCGCTAAGAGCTCTTAGGTTTTGCTTTATATTTAATTTTTAACTAGCTCCCGTGGAGCAGTGCCGTTTACTCTTATAAACGGAGTAAGTAATGTTATGACTTTGTTTACTTATTTTAATGTTATAACAGGGCCTGTATTCTAGGTGGTAAAAACCATATCAACTTTGACCTGTCGGTTTATTGCCTAACGCTCTCGAAATTGCAATCAAGTCCAAATTGGACACAATTTTATTGTTTTCATTATGTACAGTCAACCAATTTGATCGCCTAGCTTTATATTCGTTAGTCTCACATTTCTCTAATAGATAGATGTAATCTGATATAACTGTATTTCTCCCGACCCTCCCACTCACTTTCGCTCTGTATATCCCTTTCTTCAATCTTCTTTCATCCATCCTTTCCAAGTGGCCGAACCATCGAAGCAAGCCCTTTTCAATCTTAGTTACCACACCTTCTTTTAGTCTACATTTCTCTCTGACCTTGAATCGGAGAAATACTCTAAAACGGCCGAACCTTAAGTACCCGAAACCGACGTGCATGCATGACTCGATATATGAATGTGGACGAAGCGCAAGCGGAAGCCTTTCGAGTTATACAGATCGAGAGTGTGGAAGCAATCACTTTTGATCTGTATATCTCTTTCGTCAATCTTCTTTTATCCATCTCTTCCAAATGACCGAACCATCGAAGCATGCAATTTTCAATCTTAGTCACGACATCTTCTTTTATTCCGCATTTCTCTCTGACTTTTTCATTCAAAAAGCGCATTTTAACTGCATTTACACAACTTTCATGCTTGTCCTGCCACACCCAACATTCACTACCATACATCAGAGTAGGGGCCAGCACTCCATTGTGAACAGCCAGTTGGGCTTTTTGTGAAACGCCCTGTCTGCTCACAAAGGAGTACAGGGCCCCATTAATTTGATACCCCGCATTCACCCTCCTCTCGATGTCCTTCTCACACTTACCATCTCTACTACATTCTCTTACTAGAAAAGGGCTGAATCTTAAGTACCCGAAACCGACGTGCGTAAATGACTCGATGTATGAATGTGGAAGAATCGAAAGAAATGTGTCAAGATCGTAGCAAGTGGAAAGAAGTGGTCTCGGCCAAACCCTCTGGGAAACAGGCGTGATTTAATGTATGTATGTATGTAAGTTTTTATTTTATTTAAAAATGCGTGCCGTGGTCACATAGACACATGGATAAACACAAAAACATATAACACCCCTCTTTTTGTATCGAGGGTTAAATATAAAAGTTCCTCTAAGCTTAACAACATTAAGTACAAGCTCCCGTAAAAGCTAGTCCAGCTGGTTACCTAAAAGCTTCCTTCGTTTTCTCGAATATTAACTTTATTTTTAATGGCTCGACACCTAATGGATAACATCGCGACCTAAATTCCACGAGACAATTTCCCCGTTTAAATAATGTGGTGAACTTAGATGGCTTTTAAGACAACGTCACAAATTGCGGAGTAAGTGACGTGTTTAGGAGTTGGATGAAGTTAGGTTCGTCTTGTTTTGGTAAGGTTATTGTGAGAAAGGAATTCTTTATAAACGTGGAAATCTGCATACAATCATGTTGTGAATTTTAAATAAGAATGTTCGAACAAGTAAATGACTCTATTCAACCGTAGTATTGTACTTGCAAAGAAAAAAGTACATGTTTAAAGCCTGTGTCAATTGAAATTGCCAAAGATGTAAACAAAATAGTACTGTTTGGCACATAACCTCAAAATTTCACCAATTTTGTTTTTATTTAAAATAACGTATTATTAATAGTTATTTAATCTAAAACGTAATGTGAAAGTAAAGAGCGTATATATAATCATTGCTAACCTCAAGACGACAATTAGTCTTGAAAAGCACGTGATTATCGAGTAATAATGTATAAACCCGTGTGGTTGCCGGGTTAGAATAGTGCCACTCCATGTCTTCCCGTGGATGTCGTAAGAGACGGCTAAGGGAATAAAGGCATATAGTACTGTTAGGCGATGGGCTTGCAACCTGTCACTAATACACTGGTAAACATCTTAGCCTAAGTGTGCAAAGTGTGGTTATATCAACAAGTTTTTAGAGTTGTTGGTAATATTGTAGCTCTGCCTACCCCACTCTGGGAATAAAGGCGTGAGTTTATTATGTAATGTATAAATTGTTTAATTTGGTTTTGTTTACATCTTTGCCCATTTCAATTGACACAGACTATACGATTGTAATACACTTAACAGTATTTCTAATATAAATTTTATGCTACGATCAACATGACAATAGGCTAAATCAAAAGCACCTGAACTGAAACTGACGTACGCGAATGAAGTGGTTGATGAATAGAGGAAGCGAATTGTATGTTTAGACCGGTGCTCCTGGCGTTCCATAGCCTCTGCAAACCTACCCCATTGGGAGAAAGGCG
Source organism: Acleris laterana (assembly GCA_963966035.1). Classification (NCBI taxonomy): domain Eukaryota; kingdom Metazoa; phylum Arthropoda; class Insecta; order Lepidoptera; family Tortricidae; genus Acleris; species Acleris laterana. Next base: position 15,603,015 of record OZ014455.1, read on the forward strand.
TGCAGACATGTATGTATGTATGTTTTATGTTTCGTCAAATCCATTAATTACAATAAGTAAGACAAAATATTGAAAAAGGCATGCGTCGATGGTTCGGTTATTTGGAAAGGATGGATGAAAGAAGATTGACGAAAGAGATATACAGATCGAAAGTGAGTGGACGGGTCGGAAGGGGCCGCCCTAGGCTTACTTTTTCGAGTCAAATCGGAGAAATACTGGAAAAGGGCCAAATCTTAAGTACCCGAAACCGACGTGCGTGCATGACTCGATGTATGAATGTGGAAGAAGCGAAAGAAATTGGTCAAGATCGTAGCAAGTGAAAAGAAGTTGTCTCTGCCTACCCCTCTGGGAAACAGGCGTGATTTAATGTTTGTATGTATGTAAGTAAGACAAATACTTTTTTCAGTGTTAGTAAAGTGATAAATCGTTTTATTATTATGCTTTTCGGTGTTATAAAATAGTCATTACGTTTTGTTAAGTTCAAATATATCTCGAGTTTTAAAAACAATTAGTGTAATCCTCTTACAAATTGTTGTTGCATCTGAGACGAGTCTCGGTTGGAACAAGACGCCTTCTTCTGGTTTCTACTCAGAAACAAATCAAGGCTGAGATTCTACACGGAAAACCATTATTGCTTTTGACATGTTATCGTATATTCAACATTTTTATAATCATACATTAAATCACGCCTATTTCCCACAGGGGTAAGCAGAAACCACTTCTTTCCACTTGTTACGATCCTGACAAAATCTCTTTTGCTTTTTCCACATTCATACATCGAGTTATGCACGCGCTTCGGTTTCGGGTACTTAAGATTCGGCCCTTTTTCAGTATTTCTCCAATTTTATTCGAAAAAGTACGCCTAGGGCGACCCCTTCCGACCCTTCCACGCTTTATAACTTTAAAAACTTTTTTGGTTTTCAAAATGTAGTACTGAAATTTGGTAAAGGCGAAAATATTATGCCTCAATAGAACATTTTGCCATCAAAAACGCAAAATCGACAAAATTTTGTAATTGCTGGTGTCGATTTTATAGACGATAATATCGAAAAATGCAGTCAGTTTTTCAAAGTTTGTTTTCTATTAAGAGAACACCCTTTATCACAAAAATGAGTATTGTGACGGAGACTTATTCTTATAATATGTTATAATAAAATATTCCAACTATGTCATTACTAATGAGGCGTGCATTTCACATTTTTCCCTCACTAACCCAACACCTTTTTACGACTCGGAACAAAGTAAATTTAAATTTCGCAAAAACTCAGGTAAATCTCGCCTTGCATAATTATGTCCTTGTAAAAATGCAAATGCTGCAAATCTCTTTAAATGAATACATTACCGACTGTCTCGAGGTGTCATTTATTTTACCTTTATTATGTAGAACTGGCTTAATGAAGTATTTGAATTTGTAATCGCGTTAACGTATTATTAAGAACGCATGAATTTTAAGTGGACGCACGTTTACAGGGTGTTATATAAATACTTATCGTAAAGTATTTTGGTGACTTTTTCTTTTTCTTAGCAAAACAACAGTAAACAGATAAGGACTAAATACTCTTAAGACTTTTTATTTTGTATGGCAGTTCCCCTGTTAGTATGTTGGTTTGTTTAATACGTCTTTGATTTATTTAATTTGTTTTATTGTTATATAGCTACCTGTTCAATTGGACTATCTGCCAGTATCTGCGAGTTTAGCTTGAAAAAGTTCCTCAGGAAACAACTTTTTATATTTTTTTTACAATTCAACATTATATCGGCAGTCACACAATTTGTTGTCTAATAAATTGATGAAACAACACCTTAAGATTTTAAAAAGTAGATTTGAATATTTTCTTATCGAAAATGCAAGTTTGAACAATTAGAATAGTGTATTAAATTTATTTTCAATTTATTATTACGGGGCTATAGAGAAGACATATTTTCTTTAAGAACTCTAGGACATAAATGGAAAAAAAAGACATAGTTAAATTATTTAATATAAAAGTAGAGGTCCCTTTGCATATTCTGAGTAACCATCCGCAGAAATATAACAATAAAATGAATCGTTTAACTGGCCGCGCAGCATTTGTCTCTTCAAAAATCCGTGCTCAGTTCGAATATCCCACACGTCGAAAAAATCTGATTTACATATTACTGAAGAATACATTATTTATTTGCAAGTCAAAATACAACGAGAAATTCGTGCGGGGATTTTATTCCGTCGTTCTGATCCAATATATATTTACATATGTCTCTTAGACATGTGAAAATAGGAAGTCGTATGGCGATGTGATTTTTGGGGGTTTAATGTAAATCACCCTTTATATATTTCTATTGGTTGTCACTTTACTAAATCGTTCTCTTAGTACGAGTATTAAAAGTTTCTTTTAGTGAAATGCAACAAGTGAAAGAGTTCTGATATTTTTGTAACTTGTGACACGTTTAAATCTTCGCTTGTATCTAAGGTATGAATAATTAACGGTTAAATATTTATCAAATCTCATGCATATGTATTTTGGAATCACGAACTTAAAATATAAAAACTACGGAATATGACGAATTAGCTTTTTTTTATAACCATGACATTAAGTTAAATGCTATTTTTGATCCAATAATGTATTATTACTTTTATATTGTTAAGGATTGCTTAAATTTTAGGTTGCATCGTTACGACAATGTATGTAAAATTAAGTAGTGGGGCGGAACATCGCAGATTAAAATCACTTTCATAGTATATTTCATTGTTACCCATAATTTGTCCTCTTAATTTTTTACTTGAGGTTTTTGTTACACCCTGTATGTAGTAAGTGGGTTGAGTTAGTGCAAACATTAATGACATTAAAAACAATTAATGGCTTGTTATTAATTTGTTAGAATGCAATGTTCGTCACTATCTACGCATAGTTATAATCATGAATAGACAGCACGTAATACAGCTTCAACCAGCTAATTGGCTGTGTAAATGGGGTATTGGATCGAACACAATGTCCAGCGCCTATGAATCAGGCTAAAGCCTAGTTCTTGGCACGTCGCTGATTTACTGCATTTAGCGTCCGTTAATTCTTGATTTGGTGTTTGAATCGTGGAAAATTTTAACGTAATTGGAATGTACCCAAAAAATAATCACCCCTTATGTTTTATGAAGAACATGATATTAATCGTGTTTACAAACTAATCTGACGATACGTTAGTCAAGTTGGTAGTGTCTTTGCCTTCGAAGCTAGCTGCGAGTTCAAATCAGGGTTGGCAACGCATTTGCAGTCTTAGCATTGCATTGCAGTCTTGTGAATGCGAATGTCTATGGGTCACAGTTTCCATTTACCATCAGGTGGCCTGTGTGCTAGTTTGTCTTCTCTATGCCATAAAAAAAATGATGAGGGCGAATATTTGTTTCTCAACCTTGTATGTTCTCTATGTATTTGAAAATGTATTTGTTTATATAAGTACGTTTATCGTTGTCTAGTACCCATAGTACAAGTTTAGAGCTTAGTTTGAAACTAGGTCAATTTGTATGAGATTGTCTCCCGATATTTATTTATATTTTATCTTATTTTAGCCAATCAAATGACAAATTATGAGTAGCAATGCTAGTAACTAATTACTTGAAAATGTGATTTGAAAATGAGTGAAAAAGCTTATTTCTTAAAATATAAGACAAGTAATTTAAGAGTTACGTTAAACGTAAACTAATTTCTAAAGTATATTATAGGTTTAAATACTATATTAATGATAACAATGCTTGGGATTAAATTGCTTGTAATATACGTTTAGTCCTAACGACATAAGGTTGCGAACGTCATAAAAAAGGAAATCCGATAGAGTTTCTTACAGGTTCTTCTCTGATCGGACGCGTATGAACCTGCTTTGACGTTTCAAAAGTGTGTATTATGTAAACATACTTGAATTAAAATTATTCTGATTCTGATCCATAGTACAAGCTAGCTAAGTTTAGGCCTAGGTTAGTTGGTATGACATTGTCCTTCTGATATTTATTGTTTATTTCATAGCGCTTTTCCTTGTGACAACCGAAAAAAAATAACTCACGCGTTGAGAAATCCATTTCAATTAAATACAAATTCTGCGTAATGAATTTGAAATGAAATTGGTACCAATTTCGAGTATAAGGATTAGGATCAGTTTATTTAGAATATTTAAATGTGTTGTAGAGTATCCAACAAGGATCAATTGATAATAATCTGTTGCGGCGTACAATCCATGATAATGTGTATCATCGATGCAACGTTTGCTGGTAATAACTTAATTAAGTCGGCTTCCAATTAGTAGCTTATGTCGATTAATTTGTAATCGATAGTGCAGTAGTGGTCCTAAGTGAATCTTACCGTATACCTAGCTAGCGAGCAGTATCAATAGTGTTCATACAGCTTGAAGATATTCTACTAAACATATGAATAATACAAGTAGTACTAATAGTAATAATAGTACAAATAGTAATAATTACTTTATGCCCATTCCCGGGGTTCAAGTTATCTCCGTACAAAATTTTATAAAAATCTGTTTTGCGGTTTATCTGTAAAAAGTAACAAATAGAGTTTGCATTATAATATAAGGTAGTATTTTAATCACGCTTAAAAGATTGACGGATTTAGGGTGATAATGATAAAACAATGCACCAATGCAACTTAACTGTTAATTCATGCGGTCATAATGCGGTTTAATGTATTGTTGTTTTTTATTATTTGTACCTAATGTTTTGACTTATTTTAAGACGATCCTCAACGGTGATAACTCCTTAGTTCTGTATTGTAATTGTTATCCTGACTTCTTGTTAATATTTTGATTATATTAAAACTCATGTATATTGTTGACGATTCCAATGTAATTTCTTGTACTTTTGACATAACATGCAATGTATACTGTGACTTACTTTGGAATATAAATATCATTCATTCATTCATTCATACATTATGTGGCAAAATAAATGAATAACCCTTATCTTTTGTAAAATAAGAATTAAGTGTCCATCATTGGTCCCTTTTCCATGGTTCCATAACCCTGGTTCAAATTTGGCACACAGTCCTCATCCTGTTACATCTCAAATAATTGGACACAGGATATTTTCATCCCAGATAATTATATTTTTTCAAAGAAAGTGCGAAAAGATTTCTACACAAACGAAGTCACGGGCAAAGCTTAGTTCCATTTAAATAAAAATAGAATCAGACTCTTCACGTCTTATTTTTTGTCCATCTCAAGTTAAGCTGCCGTTAAATTAATTACCGTTACAATTTAAAAGACTGCCGCTGGAACGCTCCGTAATTGCATTTAATTCAACTGTGTCAAGGCTTTAATTAATTCTGCTATTCAAGAAACGGAAAAATCGGACAGTTCAAGATTAACTGAGCGTTTCAAGTGCTGGAACTTAAGTTGTACGCGAATATTGCTGTAGTCTTGCCGTCACGTGGAAAAAAAACCGGTTGTCTTTAGGTTTTTTACATAAATTACGAAAATTACTGATAAATATGTAGGTTACCAGAAACTATTCTCAATATGTCACATTGTGAAAACCACACCATTCCACGTTGCTAGTGTTTTCCAAAGATCTAACTTTGTTTGAGGTAATTGGTCTAGGAAGACGAAAAGGGATAGATTTATTTTGAGTCATTATGTACCTTGCTGCTTGGATAGTGATTCTCTCAACAACGGTCGGATGGAGTGAATGTCCAAGCGGCGAGTTTAAGTAGTCCCGTCAGTGCGAACAGAACATATTTTTGCAGTTACGTCATAACCCTGTCCTTTTCTCTCAGCGTAAAATGAATGGCACAGATAGCTCATTATAACCCCACTGGTCAGAGAGTGACGGATGTTTTATCCACGTTTATCCCCATCCATTTAAATCACCATAATATTTGACAGAGTCATTATCATTATCTTTGCTCTTTTTTACAAGCATTTAGTAACTTGCAATGTAGTGTAAGTGCTATTGTATGTTCGGGTCAAATCTTGCAAGGAAGATTTGAAATACTTTCCGGGAACCGATTGAGCTGAAATTTGCACCTACGTAATTTCAATAGCAATACAATAATATGGCACCATTGAGCTGGTTTGATGAAGTCTGAAAATGGCGTCAGAATCTCCGCTATACTTAACCAAGACCCACCCTGTGAACTTATTCGATTAAGTAAAAAAACTACAGTCGAGAAAAAGCTTGTTGCAAAAATGATTATTTTGACAGATATAACTTTGTCCCCAGTGCGGATGGCAACTACGAGGTGACGATCATGACGAAGGCCATCTTGCACTACGACGGCAAGGTGGTGTGGAAGCCGCCGGCCATCTACAAGTCGTTCTGTGAGATTGACGTCGAGTATTTCCCGTTTGACGTGCAGACTTGTTTTATGAAGTTCGGAAGTTGGAGCTATGATGGTTATACGGTAAGATATTTATACTGTTATAAATGCGTAGGTAATTTGGTCTGTCTGCAAATTAGATTATTGGAACTCCGAAAATGTATCTAATATAATTTTACAACCTAATAATCACTCTTCATACTCTTAATTTTTTTTTTATATTATTGATCTGAACTAAATAATAACGCCAATATTCATTCAGTTTTTGGTAAATATCAAACGTGTAGATAAAATTAGGTGAGGTTAGGTTAGATTTATAAAAATCTAAAAAAAGTAACAGTTTTTTGAAAAAATGCATTGCGATAATTATGTTTTAAAAAAGTATGAACAAAAAAGTATGACCAAATTTTTTCGGAGTAATGATGAGTATAGTCACAAATCGTGATTTGTATAAATAATCGAAAGATCAATTCTATTGGTAGGCCATTGGAATTAGTATTTTTCGTAATCGTGTTATAATAGAGAGCTTTTTAGTCGAGTACCGTGTTTAGGCCACGAAGCTTCAGCACACACTCAGCAAGCTTCGTGGCCTAAGTAAGGTACGAGATTAAAAAGCTTAATTATGACACTATTGTGAACAATACTTTTTGTACGAGTTCATTAAAATTAATAATGTAAGTCATTAATACGAGTATATAAGAAAACTAAAAGTAGATTTTTGACAGATGATGCGACGCTGCTACGTTCCGAAACGACACAGATTGGCAATTTTGTATCGGATCGAGGCTCCTTAAACAAGGACACATATATGGAAATCCGAAGTTCTATTTTCAAATTTTTTTCGGCTGTCTAGAGCGTATCGAAATAGTTATTTCGGTTGTCTAGAGCGTATCGAAATAGTTATTTCGGCTGTCTAGAGCGTATCGAAATAGTTATTTCGGTTGTTTCAGAAGTAACATCTAGACTATTCAACGATGAAAAGAGTGACTTTACAGTATTCTCTATGAAATCGTAATACACACATTTTAATCGACGAGTACAAAAACATTAAACAAGGCGTCTATTCAAGGCGTTAAAAACCATATCGTCTTTGACCTGTTATGGTATTGTTTTAAACTCGACCCCCATTACTGTCAAGTAAGTAAAAGCTATAAAAACGTTGGCAAAACAATAACAGGTCAAAGACGATATTAATTTTTCCGCCTAGAATCCTATCGTAAAAGATAACGTCAAATCAGATGCATATTTCTAGAAAAAGTCATCTTTCTCTTTTAAGATTTATCGTATCGGGACAGGGAAAACCACTTAACAAAACCATTTATAAAGTATCGAAAGAAAAAACAAAATTGAGTCTTACGAAACCTCCAGTACACTGTCGAGAATAATATTTATCGCGCTGCTATAAATAATGTGGACAATGAGATATGCTCCTCGATGAGAGACGGGAAGTAATAAAAAGTTTCCAATGGAGTTTACAGAGATAGGTTGAAGACTGCCATCTATCGGGGTAAGGAAGCCAATAAATCTGGACCGCTGACTCGCTCATAAATAAGGCTCAGGCCTATACGTCCGCGCTTTAGCTCCGCGTGTGTTAAAGTTCGCGAGGGATTGTTCCAATCTTATCAGGGAACACGCTATCTGATCGGTGTTAGAGTCTTTGAGACAGCAATAAATGTCTTCGCGGGAATTAGCGTTAGGCAATGAAATTCTTTGTGTAAAAGGAAACTTTAAAAAAAAGGTTAAATGCAAGACGGTAGAAAATGGGTGCCATTATCATTATGGTACGGGGCTTTTTGTTTTTTTTATTACATTTTATTGTTTGTTATTATTATAGCTGCTATAGAAACCTTAATTGGCAACCTTTGGGTGTAAGCACTAAAAAACAGTGAAATATAAGAAAATACTTTTATTGTTTTTTTTTTCTATATATTAACTGTGGTCCTAAACGTGAATTAGCAACTGCTTTGTAAATATAAGCAGTACAAAACGAATTCAACCTCCTAAATAAAATAAGAGAAAAATATCAGGAATCGATTATTTGGTTCATGCCTACATAATTTTCCCAATTTAAGAGAACTTAAGTAACGAAAATTTAAAATGTTGTGAATTTATTATAGCGTACTGCAGCTCATTTCGTTAAAAATAGCGCTTTAGTAAACAACCCATTAATCCGATATCCGCCGCGTTGCATCCCGCTTGGCGCTACGTGATATAATTCGAGCAGCAAAAAACACAAATTATCAACCTCTTTTTTCCGGAAACAATATCTGTAGGTATAATTAACTTCTGACGGTAATTTTGACACTATCAATTCAACTGTTTCACTATTTGTGTAATAATATAAGATAAAAAAAAATAAGATTAGACCGCGTATTTTTTACCATGTGTTTTTTTATTACTATGTTTTAAAATGTAACACTTTATGGTCTACAACAAAGAGTTTTTTTTTATATATATATAATGGTCTTGAATTTTTTTTTCTTACAGGTGGACTTAAGGCATTTGAAACAGACGCCGGACTCCGACCACATAGGGATGGGGATAGACCTATCAGAGTATTACATCTCCGTGGAATGGGACATCATGAGAGTACCAGCAACGAGAAATGAGAAGTTCTACTCGTGTTGTGAAGAGCCGTATCCTGACATCATTTTCAACCTAACACTCAGAAGGAAAACGCTGTTCTACACTGTCAACCTCATCATCCCTTGCGTTGGGATCTCGTTCCTCTCAGTCCTTGTCTTCTATCTACCCTCGGACTCCGGGGAAAAGATCTCGCTCTGCATATCTATCCTCCTCTCTCTCACTGTGTTCTTCTTACTGTTAGCAGAAATTATCCCCCCAACGTCACTGACTGTCCCACTTTTAGGCAAATATTTATTGTTCACAATGATGCTCGTCACGTTATCAGTAGTCGTCACAATTGTGGTGCTGAACGTTAATTTTAGGTCGCCCGTCACCCACCATATGGCTCCTTGGGTGCGCAAGCTATTCATAGATATTTTACCAAAAATATTATGTATACAAAGGCCAGAGAAGCCTGACGATGATGAGAACGACAAACCGACCGAGGTGAGTTACACAGATTGACTCTTCTACCTGGCCTGCCGCGTCACCAGGCGCACAAACACCCGACCCACTCGAGGAAACATTAATCATCACGCATAAAAGAGACGTTTACCTCGCTCAAACAAAGTGCGCCGTCCCGTGCAGCGTTTTAATTAAATTCGTAAACTAAAAGCTCTTACAAATGAAGTCTTCACAGGGAATCCCTTTCAAAACGAAAAAACAACACGACGCCTTTTCTACTCAAGCTTCCTCCATTCAAAACATTTTCCATCGGAACGGATTCAATACAAACAGAACGCTATTACTGTCGAGCCGAAGCCGCCCCCAACAATAACCATTTTAATTGTCCTCAGCCGCGGGACTCTTCTGGGAAACGCTGCTTTCAACAATATTCTAAATCCATTGTGTTCTGTGTGTATCGCGAAAATATCGCTTCCAGCCCAATTTCATTCCATTTCGATTTTCTTTTATTACTCAACGCCGGCGGGCTTAACGAGCGCGCGCAGCCCCTGTTATTTATGTTCCCCTGGTGGCCGCGGACGGATCGCGCGATATACGAGCCGGCAGACGCGGCCGAAACCGAACCCCACTCCGGCCTAATTGTGTGCCGGCTTAAGCCGCCGATACACCGGCCGGCGGCGCCGCGGAACGCCCACTGACGCCTTAATCCCTCGGTTCGGGACGTCTCCAGTGATTCTGTTATGTCGATGTCAGTGTGTCATTCCGTTTAAGGCTACCCGCACTTTACACTCAATTTATGCAGGGCATTTAGGTACATTTTTTTATGATGCTATACATTTTTTTTTATTAATTCATTCAGACCAAATGTAACACGAACAAACACATTGGTAGAAGCAACAATATTAAAAAAAAACCTGTTGCATGCACCAATTATAGATGTGCAACAGCATTATTTAGCATAGTTGGGGATGAAAACAATGAAAACTATACATTTATCACATTACAGTGAGGCTAGACTAGTTACTTAAAACTAACGTAGGTAAACGAATTTCGAAAACGGACATAACATAAGGTATGGGATTGATGTGGCCGCTGAACGCAATCGTCTGACAGCTTACGTCAATCCTAAACTTTTGATAATGATAACGAACGACAAATATATATTTTCTAGGGCCTATTACAAAGGAAATAAAATTAACAAATATTATTTTAAAATGATGGCTAAAACAAGATTATGTAAAAACAACACAGATGCTAAAATTTGAATAATTTCAGGTCCTCACCGACGTATTTGGTGGAGATGACCTGGACGGTAAATTTAAAGAATGGGGCTGCGAGGAGTATGAACTTCCCGGCATGCCCCCGTCGCCTCCTCCTCCCCCCGGCGGGGACGACGAACTCTTTTCCCCACCCCCTGGCTCGCCGTGCCGCCTGGACCTAGACGCTGACAGTCCCTCTCTAGAAAAGCCCTACGTGAGAGAGATGGAAAAGACTATAGAAGGCTCCAGGTTTATTGCGCAGCATGTCAAAAATAAGGATAAGTTTGAGAGTGTAAGTATGAGTTCTGATTTCCTGGTACTTTTGGATATAAATCCACCAATACCACTACTTTCATTAATTTATTTATATAAATACTATCACGAAACATTATAGAATTTAAATAGCGAACTCAATTCGTTCATTGAATACAAAACGGACACAATCCGAAATGAGTCAGTGTTGCATTTTAAAATTAGAAGCGGTTGGAATACGATTTTTAATGGAAGAGCAATTTTTTTTAAATGTGTCCGTTTTGTATTCAATGAGCGAATTATGGCATACGTTTCCAATCAGCCAACAGGTTAAATTTGATCACGAAGTAAATCAATTTGACGGTTTCTATGGATAGTGTCATACTGAGGACGAGCATAAGATTAATCACTTTACAGATCATCTCGCATTGGAGTCCAGGAATTCAATAAGATATTATATATCTTTGAGCCTTTTGGATACTGTCAATAAAACACTGTTATCACTGTAACAACACTCACTTCGAATACCTACGATGATAGAACTACACCAAGGACATGATAATATGTTGACAGCAGTATATTAAACTGTACTGAAATGTCGAGATTTGACTTATTATTGGCGTAGTTGGTAGTGATAGTGACCCTGCCTACGAAGCTAGCGGTTCTGGGTTCAAATCCCGGTAAGGGCAAATATTAGTGTGATGAGCGCAAATATTTGTTCCTGAGTCATGGATGATTTCTATGTATTTAAGTATATATTTGTCTATATAAGTATTTATATCGTTGTCTAGTACCATCCTAGAGCTTAGTTTGGGACTAGGTCAATTGGTGTGAGATTTTCCCCTAATATTTATTATTATTATTATTATTTATACATATGTACTATGTATATACAATAATAAGTCAAATCATACACACTTGTACTCGTACATACACTCACGCCTCTATTCCTAGAGTTACAGAATTACCAACAACTCTAAAAACTTTTTTTGCTACTAATTTTATAACCACATTTTGCACAAATCAGGCTTGGGTTAATAAAGATAAGAAGTCAATTTTATGGTGACACCTGTCACTGTAATACAAATTTTAACCTACTAGCTTTTCCACCCGACTCCGTCCGCGTAGAAGTCGCTCATCGCTGTTTCCTCGGGAACTGTAAAAATTTTTGGGATAAAAAGAAGTCTATATGCTATTTTGGACTATCTATCTTTGTGCCTTATTTCAAAATCAAAAAAGAAAAATAACATCCAAACTTTCACATTACTAGTAAAGATTCTTGGGTGTGAGGCTATAATTTGTATGAGGATGACAGTTGCCATTGACTTCATTGGACACTTTAAAAAAATTCTGACCTCCTACGGAAAAAAAGCACATCTACCATAAGAGTTGTATTGCACTCCCAACGTTATTATAACCTTTGAGACTTCAATATGCTTCTATGAATTAATTGCACTTGTGCCTTTCCTCCCAAGGAGAACAGTATTGTCAAGTGGATAAGACTCTGTTTATTCCAGGTGGAAGATGACTGGAAGTACGTGGCCATGGTGCTCGACAGGATATTCCTGTTCGCATTCACGATAGCGTGCGTGCTCGGCACCGCGCTCATCATCTTCCGCGCCCCCACCTTCTACGACAACTCCAAACCCATCGACATCCTCTATTCCAAGATCGCCAAGAAAAAGCTGGAGCTCCTCAAAATGGGCTCCGAGGGGGACCCGGGTCTCTGAAATTCGTCTTACGTCTTCGGCCACTCGCCGCCGAAGACGTTCTGGGAGCTGATAGCGATGTGGTGGTACGGATGATCCCAGTGAAACTCCCAGTGGTGACAACGAGGCGAGGACTTTGCGCTGTGCGGCACCCGTGCGCGTACGCCAGCGAAAAAAGCCGTCTTTTTATATAAACTCGAGTTAGACTGTGTCCGTCGACGGACGGTGGTGTGTCATGAATCCGCCGCAACTATTTTTATATTAGAATCGCTGTATTGATCGTATATACTTGAGCGGATGTGTAATTTTTGTATGTTTTCATCGGACGATTACTTTCCCAGGAATTATTTGATACGAGCGCACAAACATTGTACAGATATATTTAGGGTTTTGTATTTGTTTCTCGCGATTCGTTCAGACACCATGCGAGGTGACGCCGTATTATTTGTAACTGTAAGTCACTTCAAATGGAGCTCAATTTCGTAAACTTTAAGTGTTGTAAAATGGCGTTATCCATCAGGAGTCGATTAGCTGTCGGAGTAATTATACATTTTCACGCAAACGTCCTCGATGAGAGCCGGACATTGACCCGTGTATTTCGTAATGATGGCGTAATAAATTAAAATTATACATTTAATATTTGATAAACTACGTACTCGCGTAAAAATCATAAGGACAATATCGATAAATGACGAATGTATTAATTCTGCGTAGTTGTAAGAGATGTAGATATTGTTAGGAGAGCCTAGCCCACAGGCGCGTGCGCCGCTGCACATTGTCGCTGCCAAACTAGAATAGCCACGTCGCGACAGTGATATTATTTAACAACTTAGATATTGAAAGACAATTGACTGCCAATTGTATAAAGAATTTTTATAAGGACCGTATTCTTAGATAGTTCGATAACTTATTTGATTAGATTTTTTAAGCAGTGCCAAACGCCATCGGGTTCGCGGGAGAGCCAGACGTTCGTTTTGTTCACGCGTTCCGTTTGAGACTGTTTGCTTGGATCACAATAATAGTTGGTATTTGTAAAATAATCAATGCTTGCCCTTAAGATGACTGAACACAGCCTTCGTTGCTAATCGCGCCGGCGCGTGTCTTATGTAAGTCTCCGCTAGAGGTCCTTCTCGTCTTTGCGCAGGAAAGACACTTTTCTCTAAAAAACTGAGCTTGAAACTCCAGCGGTACCTCCCCTGCAAAGACGGTGCGGACGTCGGCAGACTTGACCCGATTCACTAATAATCCTAGAGTACAGGGTAAACTTAGTACACATTTCTTCCCTTGATTTGAATTCTCACAATCTTCACCGATAGTATATCTTTTACACACTTATCGGCACTTTACCACTTACTATTAGATGATAATCATTGTTGAGGTTGACTTTAGTCTGTACTTAGGTAACCTGTTTGTTTGTTAGTCTAGATTCATTAGGTGTTTCTTTCGATTGTGTTGGTGCGTTAAGCACGTCTAGTTTCGTAGTCGTACGTTTTAATCGAACACTTTCACGCGTAAGCGTTATACCTCACTTCGACCCATTATGTAGGGTATTGTAGCAACTATCGTAATAAAAAATATTTCGAGCCGCGTATCTGATATGTCAAAGTAACTCATTATAAGGTTGATTAGGTAAAATAACTTAGATAACTCAGAGTTATTGGTAAAAGGATTCCACAGCGAGCAGTTAGGAAAACAGGGATGGTTATAGTGAAATTATTCGAATTGTTTTTGTGGTTTGTCTTCATATTCGTAAGTGTTATGACTGTGTATAGCTGTTCGTGGGCCGGGGCTGCTGCTGCCGGGGGCGCTCGCTCTCTAAAGGTTGAAATAGTTCAGAGGACAGGACGTCGAGGCCCTGCTCCTACCAAGGAATTAGAGTGGAATTGTCTAGAATGACTGTAATAATAATTTTCTAATAAGAATACACAAGTCACGAGTGGGATAATTGAAGTAGGCATGTGCTATTGCACGCACCGAAATACACCAATTTAGAATTATTAATTACTAATCGATAAATAATAATTAGTTAAGACCACAGGTTTCCCACTGTTCCGTGATCACCTTGAATTTTATTGTAGATATTGCTAGAAAATGATCGATCTGTTGTTATTTTTATATGACTGCAAATAAGTAATAGTTAGATTTTCTAAATCACCGTAGCCTAATGGATGTGCATCGCGTAAGAGTGTATGGACATGGATGGCGCGACGGAGTTCATTCAAATTGTAAATAATGTATCAAATGAGGAAACAGGTCAAATTCTACAATGGCTATTATAATAAAGGAAGATCAATACCGTGGAAAAGGTAATTTCAATTTAAAACGTTTTTGTTTAGGTAAATGTAAAATTAACATCATAAATACAATTAGTAAGCAGAATGTATGGCTAAAATGTACAGTCGGCGTCATATAGATATTGTACGAATATACTGGAGCACACACATAGCGCCTCATACTTTGTAACATTCAAGCCACCGTTATTACCGTATCTTCCACATTACAACACCACTGGTATCTTAGCATCCAAAGCATCCAAAATCACGGAACACACTAGAAAACTGAACTTTATTTCGAATGTTACAGAGCTCAAGAAAACACTTAACGGTATTTTTGATCTACATTTTTGACTTTGGTGCAATATGTAGACCTGTTCTTTTTTTAAAGAAAAATATTGAAAACATGCAAAATCAACCCAAAGAGATTTATGACACATTTTGATAAAAGAGAGGAAATGACTTGATAAGTCGGCACTCTTCTCGGTGATTGTCAAAATTCAAAGTATGCGATGATAAAAAATACGTAATAATTAATTCATTGAACGAAGATTAGGTGTTATGACATTTGAAATAAAGCTCATTTAGTGTGATCCGTATTTCTGAATAGTGCTTACCATGAGTAACAAATTACCGTACTCGCTAGCGAGTCCAATGCTCTGTCCCTCGCACTCTATAAGAATACTGCGAAGTCTGCGAGGGACAGAACATTCAACTCCCTAGCGAGTACGGTAATTGTAGCTCATGGTAAGATTAAAGTGGCGTTGTAGGTATTATGGTGCGTTGCGTGTGCTCTGATATATTAGTAGAAGGCGGATGAGCTGAACAATTTGATCTCATTAACTGAGACAATTTTAATTACTACATTGGATGTTGTTAAACTCTTGGATTTATTGACTGTCAATATCTATCTGTATGAGGTTGACTGCACAGTCGAAGAATTTAGTTGTTTAGCAGTATGACATTATACGTCAATTTGCCGAGTTATACATTTTCCACGTTTCATTTCTCGTGTCACGCCAGGAAATGTATAAAACGGCTAATTTACGTAGTCTGTCAAGAAAGTCATGAAAAAATCCAAAGAGTTAAATTACAGTATAAAGTAGCAATAATATAACACAGTAATATAGTATTTACCAAGTCTGTTTACTGTATTTTTAGAATGCTATTTTACACTATAATGTAACACTTTGGATAGATTGTAAATTCATTTTCATTTCATGACTTTCTTGACAGACTATAAAATCTTATCTTGCTGTTTTCCTGGTAGCATGAAACTGCATAAATTTTCGCCTGTCGCAGCAAATTAGCTGAAGCACCTGGACATTGACCTTTGATCATGATTGATGTGATGATGCAGGTTGAGTACCATACGCAATGATGATGATGATCTTAAGCTGCTAAACAACTAATTTCTTTGACTAAACACGAAATATGTCAAAATTTAATTGAATTCATTCTCATGGTGTTAAAAATGTGACGATCAAGCGTCATCCTATAAAGGAAAGAACGCTGATAAAACTTAATTCTAAACTAAGAAGCATTATATCCTAGTCCTTAGCGTCTTAATATGACAGTCTTGACATTGTAATCTTGACAATGCAAATATTTATCTTTGTGGAATCAGCTCTCGGCGTATTTCCGAACCAATACGACACGGAGGCTTTCATACAACGAGCCTACTCTTTTCTCAAAATTCTCAGGTGTTTATGGGTCGCGATGATCAGTCACCACCAGATGGCTTCTTTTTCACATAAAAAAATAAAAAAAACTTTGGGTTGAGGATCACACCGATCCTCAAACAAACGCCAAACGTACTAAGACAAAAGCGTTGAACAAAAGTTGAAATTATCTTATCCACCACTCTGCGTCAATAATAAATGAGCTAAGCCTATACAACGACTAATGACCCTAAAATTTTGAATGCGTGTTATAAAAAAAAAACTCAGTTTACTATAAATTTGCCATCTCTACGGCCGTGCTCATTGTAATTCTATAATTTACGGGTGTCTCTACAGGAAAATAGTATATTCGACAAACGAAATAATAGGTTTGGAGATTAATCCGTGTGTAGAGGCACCCACCATTGTGATTTGTAACCTTGGTTGTATAGTTATTGACGTCTATAAGACCTGACTAGTCGATGTTACATTACGTTTAACTTATAATAAGTCGCTACAGTTTGTTTAAAATAATAATGAAAAATTAAGCATGTTATTTAAATAAAAGCATAATCAACAAAAAACTATGGTCACAGCCTGCAACAATAGTAAAATTTTCCTCATCACATAATTCTAAAATATGATAGCTCGCTGCTATTGTTAGGCTTATAATTCTGGGGACCTAGTGAAAAAGAGTATAACTCGATTTAACTGGTTCTACTAAAGAATAATATCGCTTATTGAATACAAAACGGACACATTCCAAAATAATTTGCTCTTCCATTAAAAATCATATTCCAACCGCTTCTAATTTTAAAATGCAACACTGACTCATTTTGGATTGCGTCCGTTTTGTATTCAATGAACGACATATAAATAAACGGAGTAAATTTAAACCCTTTGTCACTTGATCCTCGGGAGACTTGCCCCCTTTTTCAATAGGACCCTAGAATTTGTGTACAGCCAAAAATCATATGCTCCAAAGTCCAGCTATAGCTATAGTTATTATATTATTAAAAAAATCCAAGATTGAGGAAAATTGGATTGGATTGGTATGTTGCAGGTTAGGACCATAGTTATATGGTTTTATGGTATTCTTTGGGAATACTATTTATTGCCAAAACTTTTCAATAGGCCTATATCATACACATTGGCTTATCGTCAATAAAAAAAATGTATGTACGAAATAAATTTAAATGTAAACACTGTTTTAAAGCCAACGTAAACAGTGATAATTTAAATATACTCAGTTGAATATAAAGAAGAAAACATTGATGAAGAAGATCTCACACTCATTAATATTGGCCAATGCAAATAACCGGTTATAACCGGTTTTAATCGGTTTTAACCGGTTTTAACCGGAAATAACCGGTTAAATTGAATTCCCTAATTAACATGGACTGTAGCGAGTTATTCTTCTGTGTTGTGGTTGTTCTATTAGTTCTTATTGAACCAGACGGTTCTCATTTCGGGTGATAAACGGGTAAGCAAACGTAGTGAATTGTCGTGTATCTGATGGTAGATAGGTAATAAATTTAACAATAAAACTCAGAAGATTAATAGTTTCATAACTTGGGAGATCGTAAGCTAAAATGGGTACGTGTAATAATTCTAAGTGGTACTTAGCTTCTCAGTGTTTTAGAGTTAGTCGACGAATGAGTCGGCTCGAGAACGCGGTGGCAGATAAATTTGCTTTAAGTTTTGTTTAGTTATTCATTATTATAACTCGTTACTTGAATAAAGTCTGATTAATATAATAGGACTGTCAAATTAGTTTTGTGTATTTGCTGTGTCCACGTCCAAGTTTACAAAATAGACAATACCTATCCTTTTATTACAAAATTTGTGTTTGGTGACCTGTTTAAGGTGATTTGAATGCCTCAGAATTTAGGAACAAATTTTGAAAGGGAAATCTATATTGGATTTAACAAAATCTAATTTAACAAGATTTTATGATAATTTAAGCAATGAGCTCCGAAACTTTTATGAATACCGTTATTATCTATAAGACGGTATAAATATCTACAACATTTACCTTTTTTTTTTTTTGGAAATGTAAAGGCATAAAAGCAGCAATTACAAAATGTAAACATTTCCTTATGCAAGATAAAATTATGAGGCTACAGTAAATTATTCAATTCGCAATTTAAAGAGACAAAAATCATCACAGGTTATTTATATTTACGATGTTGCTGCCATATTGAGTCAAACGACCTGTTTAAATCGAGAAACTTTTTCGAACTATCTTTACTTTTTTTTATTGGCAAGTTTATCTCCACCTGGCGTTGAGCTGCGAACTCATAGTCAGCTGTCACATGGCTGTCAGTAATTTTAAGGAATCAACTTAACCGAAATGTTGACGTGTACATATAGCTGATCAACATAGTAATTTAAATAACTATAATTGACAAGTTATTTTTCTACGTTCCTTTCAGGCATTAGAGCTAATGTAGGAAGATACGGTCGTAGGAACGTTAAGGATACCCAGATACAAAAAAAACAGCAATAATGTTCTAAAATTAATTTTAAAGGTTATAAGCGTTTCTGAATTTACATTTGTTTAATGGAAATTGACTCGGAAAAGTAATCCGTAACGCTTTATAATTAGGTTCATCGAGATCTCGATAGAGTTTAGTATTTCCTTCAGTAACACTTTTGGATGTACACTTGCTTTAATGCACTTGTTTTCTCGTTGGTTTTTTTCGTATTCAAATCTACTCGTAAATACAGTAACAAGTACTAATACTTATGTAAGTTAGGCGTATTTTCATTATTAATCAGACGTCTTCCAAAGTGACGTAAGGTACTTACCTACTATAATGTGGCCATTTAAGTCATAAGGGACTCTTTGCCAGTTTGCCGTTTATGCTTTTCTTGCCATTGCAATACATCTTAACGTACACGTCAACCGCAGTAAGTCCCTTTTTATTTGGATGGCCGCTTTAATTTTGTTTTTCTTTGATTTATAATGTTTACTGTTCTTGTATTCATTATAATGATTTACAAATTACAAATAAGGATTTTACAGATACTTGCGACTCGACACAAAACTTAATCTAACCTAAAAATAGTCATTTTTACAAAATACAAAATATTCAGAAAGACTTGTCACTTTTGTAAAAAAATGAAATCTTATGTCCAAGACTAAAAAAAATAGTGTCCCTCAGAATCCCTAACAACGCTTGTCCTAACACATTGTTTGTCCGAATTTTCATTTGCCCTAAACTGGTTTTCAGATGAGTCAAGCCTCTTTATAGGTTTTCCTATTATATCTACGGTTCGGTTAGATTAGGGTTGTATTACCACACCACTAAAATTTAAGCGAATATGGCTTTAGGACAAATGAAAATTCGGGTAAACGATGCATTAGGACAAATGACGATTCTGAATTCCTAACCTAGTTTGGCAAATAATAGCGACTACACAAAATAATTATCTGATCGCAGTAATTTGTAAGACCTTATTTCGTAGCAAAACTTTCCGCCCTCTTCGACTTTCCTTTCTCTGCATCTAACTCTAGCAAGTCGCAAATTTGAGAACGGATTCCCACCCTAACGGTTTCTGACGTCAAAGTGACAAACTGTCACCATTACTTACGTTTCAAAATGTAACCTTATTTTGTTCCTGTTATCTGAAATTCTGCTTGAGCTAATTATGGAATAAACATAGCTAATCATATTTTGTGCTATTTCAATTAAGTTTTCTTGACCTTGATATATTTTAAAATATTTAGGTACAATCCTAATCAAAATACTTTATATTAAGGTGATGGGTAGAGATGTCTTTTCGTAATATATTTGTGCAAGTTTTTTTATTTTACTTATTATGTTAGCGAAAGAGATTTCTCAGGATCGTACCAGTTGGAAAAAAGTTGTCTCTGCCTACCCCTCTGGGAAACAGGCATATTTTATATGTATGTAAATATTACGTTCTTTTATTTTTTTATCTTATTTTATGTAAAATAAAATAGGTCAACGTACGTACGTAAACAAAACTAAAGATATATGCGAATAACTAATGTTTTTCTACAGCTAAAATAAAACCCTTCATAATGTTAGTACGAAAAGACGCCCAACTCGTCACTTGAAATTAAATGATTTTATTAAATCGGTTCCCATTTTTATTTTAACAGGTCATCATGCTCAAGAAAATACCATGACTAGAGTTTTCAAATTGTGAATGCCTAGAGTTAGATACTTTGAGTTATCAGTCATTTCTACCCAAGTAATGTCTCTATAGCTTATTCCTATGATATAGATATATAATGTACTAATAAGTAGAAATCACATAAAATTTGCGTTGAGCTTCCAACACGATTAGATGTAAATACAGAATTAATGAAACCCTTCACTAAAGTAATCCTATCTTCGACTCGTTACGATTTTTTTATAATTTTACGCCTTTTTATTGACCTATTTTTCATGGTTTTTGTATAAATTAAGATTTGAATTCTTTCAAAGCTTTGGTTAGTTGCGATGATAAACAATCACTACACGATTAATGCTACACTGCCCTCATTAGAGAAAAAGGCGTATGTCTCATACAATCGCAAATGTATTAGGGACCTTATTTGTTAAGGCTCAATTTGCTTTGACTATCAAATTGCGCATACGTCCTTTTTGATTTCAAAGCGTAGTACAGTAATTCATATGTTTTCGTTGCGCCAAAAAGTTACCAAAAGATTTTTACCACTTATTCCTGACAGTCTTAAAGTCGTGTAGACTACAACAAGGACAGTGCTACCATTTCCCTGATACCAATCGGCAATCTTAGATTTTCTATGACACAAGAGTGACTAACGATAACGATAGCCAGCCGAAAGTTATTAGAAAGATGGGAATACTGTAAGTACCCCAACGAAAATGTTAAGCACTAAGCACTGTCATAATAAACTTCAAAGTAAACAACAAAAGACAAGTATGACAATAACAAGCGCAGTCACAATGACAAGGTTATAAGTATGCTGAAGATTTTTATTGGGTGATTAATTGTACATTTGATTCTGACAAATTGTAGTATTCCGTAAAGAGAATAACAGGGTCTTTATTCTACTTTGATAGATGCCATCTTGCATCGATATCGAGATAATATTGTTGACAATAAAATCTGTCATAGCGTCAACAGTGTGATTACCTCCGGTATTGTAGGAAGATCTCGACAACCAAAGTAGAATAGGCCATGTTAATACGTGTCACAAGGTTTATATTACGTTCGAACACATTAATTTGTTAGTTTTATTACAGCCCAAAATGCGAGCAAAAATTATTTAGATAAGTGACTCCAAAGGATGAGAAGTAATTTTGGAACTCTTAACTAATAATAATTATAAATTTAGTATTCTTTTGACGAAGAGTAGAAATCAAATCTTAGATTTGTCATCGCTAGCAACTTTTGAGTTCTTTAATCCAAAGATTTCTGTGTGCCTTATTTTATTAGTCTTTAATTCTAAGTTTAAATGTTCTGATTGTAAGAATTATTTATGAATGTGTTTGCGTGGCAAATCGTCCCTTTACTTAATCTCGTATCTGATCGAAAAGTTAGATACGAAAGCAGTCTATTCTTTAAGGAACATTTGTGGTTTTCCTATGTAACTATTCGAGAAGATACGAGGTTAAGAAAGTAAAGGGACGAAATGTGAATTATGTTAAGGTTCAACTGAGCGATAGTTTCGTACAAATTTATCTGCATTTAAAAATACTGCCATTAATGACTAACCAGCGTAAGGATTGTTAGGAATTTCAACATCTTTTATGACAGAATAAATTTGTATGAATGCGATACGCAAAGTTGCTGTTAATTAAAGCAATCTAAGCTTTCTATTAATTAAGTGGATTTTTGTATTAATAATTAATTAATTATTAAAAATTACAAATTTGAGTTATTGTCGGAACGGCATATTGTAGTTAGGGTTCAATGTATGTTTGTGACATCTGATATTATTAATGTTAACATAATTAATGACTTTACTATTGTAGTGATATTGAAATTCTTATGTTCGTTTTTGTATTGTTTTTCACTTTTCTCGTCAGGAGTAACGGGGCTTGTTGTGTTTTTTTTTAATGGAACTGTAGCTTATATAATTATTTTGTCGTTAACCACTTAACTGCTAACTGTTTGCACTAGCTTTTAATTATTTAACCAAATTTTAACCATAGCAAGCTAGCTAAATTTTATTTTAAATACAATACTATAATATATTTGGGTCATTCACACTCGAAAAACCAAGAGTAGTCTTTCCTGTGGTCAATAGTAAAAGGCTTTTGTGCAAAAAACTGGTAATAACCGGTTTTAACCGGTTATTTTGATATTAAAACGGTTAATAACCGGTTAAATTGCACTCCCTAATGTTAACAGGAAAGATGTCAACCTAAGTCTGTGTATGACCAATTTCTCACGTAACTATACATAAAACTGTAATGGTAAAAAAAGCGGTAAAAAAAGTCTACTTAAGTTCCATTAAAAAAACATCTCTCAGGCTTTCCAGTGAAAATGGCATCTGCAAACGAACACCACACTATTGATACAAATATAGTAATAGATAGTGCAAGATTGAATTCCTAAATTTATTTTAATGATAAGGTATGTAATTATAAATACGATGAACTAAACGGGAAAATTGATAGTCGTTCAGTTAGAATAGCGTTAGCGAAAAGAGCAATCGAAAACGGGCCCGTTGTACGATACGCACTACGCTAACAAAATGATCGTAAATAGTATCTAAACGTAAGATAGCTCAATAATCTAATGTACTTTATGAAATTGTATGATAAACTATGATTAAGCTATTATTTTAAGCTTTAGTTCATTGCGAAGTAAGTAACGCGAAATAATACTCATAATGACTTAGTACCTACTTTAAATTAAGTCCCATTTCGTAATGTTAAATTAAAATCAAGCACTACCACCTATTATTATGAATACACTCATGACTTCTTACTGCTAATATTGAAATGTAATATAAATATGAACTATAAATATTAAATGTTATGCGTTAATAATAAATTTATGCGTTTTTATTTTGGTCTGCATTCTGTTGCACAATAGGCCTTATTAAAGTCTATTGATTTAGACACAACCTTCGATGAAATTAAACTGCAGCTTTTTTATGACAAGGAGAAGGCACACGAGTGCACATGTGAGTTCTGAGATCCATATTTTCATTTTCAAAACTGCAACCCTGAGACTCCAAATGCGTTGCCAACCCTGAGGAGTAAGATGGAATGTCTCTATGTAAGTTATTCCTACAGTTGTCTTATTCCCACACCGGAATACAACGTTAGGGCAAAACGTTAATACTGGGGTCCTAGTGAAAAAGGTTATAACCCTCCTGAACGGTCGGCCAAGAAAGTGGTCTACAAGTTTTGACAAAAGTTTCTGTGAGAACTAAATTATCGCTAAGGTTGACACTTTGTCACTGTCATAATCGTATTGCACGGCAAAATGAAACTTGTTGTATCATGACGTGCAAATGAACTTCAACCGTAGGGTGGTAGACCACATTTTTTGCCGACTGTGCCGTACTCTTACCATGAGTTACTATTAACGTACTCGCTAGCGAGTCGAATGCTCTGTCCCTCGCAGGCCTCGCATTATTCTCAAAGAGTGCGAGGGACAAAGCATTCGACTCGCTAACGAGTACGGTAATTGTAACTCATGGTAAGAGGACTGAAGATCAAGTGAAAACGGATTTAAGTCTAGTTTGCTCCGTTTAGTATATACCCTTTTTTAGTACGAGTTAAGTCGACTTATATCCTTTTTCACTAAATGCTTGGTACAACTTTGCTCTCCGGTTGAAATAATGCATAGACGAATTAAAGAGAGAGTTAAGTAAGGTAAGTGTAGTTAGTAATTAAGAAAAACACCCTGAACCCCTTCCTTCTTTGCTTTCAGCCTTTTGAACACCCCGAGGGATTCATTCGCAGTTAACTTAGGGCGGTATTAAAAATTAACTTAGTCAAAGTGAATACGTAAGATGTCACGTCAAACTCAACGTCAAGTCATATAACTGTCATGTCTGACATGTCTTGAGATGGGAATCTTAGACAAGATCAGTTTATCAATATGGTCATGGTATCGTACTGTACTCTTAATTACTTGACTATATGGTGACCGAGTTAAAATAATACGATAACATGTCAAAGGTAATAATATTATGGTTTCATCTAATAGAATAGAGCATTTAATTTATCTTGTCGCTACAAGTTGCTATAGTACGTTAAGCTTGCAGAAACACAAGTTAAGCAGCCGAACACTACTGAACACAAGTTCCCATAAAATTCACAATCTAGTAACATACTTAGTGAAATAACTATCAATCCCCAGATTATAAGTATTTCTTTTTTCTTTTTCGTAGAAAAACCGAATTGAAATTCATCTAACAGGATTATTTACAGATCGAAAAATAACCCATAAGCGTTTATATGTATACTAGCGGAACTACCCCACCATTTCTTTTTCTTTATTTATCGTGCTACAAAATAAGTACAAAATATGTTACATTTAAAAAACACCTCATACCTAAACCACTTCAGGGTTTATGCGAGGATAGAACGCTCTAAGTTACAATATTTATTTATTTATTTATTGGTGGGATATCCAACAGTTACAAATATAACATATGAAACAAGAATAGGAAGCACAAAACCAATTACAGGATTTCACATGTAGTGATAGAGTAGCAAACTTAAAGTTTAGTACAAACTTCAAAGGTACACGCACTTACACAAAAACACTAGCGCAAATAAAAGGTAAAATTAAAACTACTGCTACACACTAGCTAAAGGCAGATCGCCAAAAGGTTCTCATACCTATGGTACAAAACATGCTCAAACAACACATTTCGCTATCAAACTTCGCCTCACGAAAGGGATTTTACAATTGAATTATTTATCGATATCCAGCTTATTCACCCAATTATATATGAAATGAAATAAAATGAAATGAAATAAAATGAAATGAAATAGTTTTATTCCGGAAAACAGGTTCCATAAAGAGCACAAAAGAAAAATAAAATAAAAATGCAATAAAGTCATAAACTAAAGAAAGTACTCGCAGCGTGGTCGGCGCCACGGGTCACCCGGATCCCGCGATGACAGGCTTATGGTAGCCCCTCCAACGCTCATGGAGCGGACTCGCGTCCCACTCCCTTACCACCGAAAGCAGAGTGTTGGAGGAGGCGTAGATAGCCCTTCTGGCGGTAGCTGGTGGCTTCTGGTATATATCTAACAATTACAACACAAGTACAAGTACACTATAACTACTAAGTAGTATATATATCTGGTGTTCGATACTAAGCCGCAAATCGATGACTTAGTCCCTTCATAGAAAGACTGCTTGGAGTTTAACGTTACAATCAACCTTAAACAGGGACTATACTGTCTAGGCCTACCTATGGCTGTGTCTATATCGCGTGACAAAGTTTGGATAATATATCCGTCACCTTCTGACTGTTCTGACACGTAAATAAGCACGACAGTGACGCATGCTTTATCCACATTTGACACGCGATATAGACGCAGCCATACGCCCACAGGGGCCTAATATGGCTGCGTTTATCACATGACAAAGTTTGGATAACACATCCGTCACTTTCTAACACGTACATAGGTACGAGAGTAACGGATGCTTTATCCACATTTTGTCACGTGATAAACGCAAACATACGCCACTAACCAAAGTATGTTAAGACAAATAACGGTATTTCAGACAACACTCCTGTATTTAACAAGTTCAACCTCATTACTAACAGAAAAGGACTAAATCTGCCTAGGTTATTAAAAGGATACTACCTATTGCTATTTTTTTAGTGCGAGCGCAAACGAAATGCTTTTGTGTGACTTAAGGCTCGTGAATTAGAGGCTTTAATTATTATAATGAGTTATCGTAACCGGACAAGTTCTACGTAGTGAGAATGACAGAGATATTTGTGTCCTATAGCTCTATTTCCTTCACTAACTGAAACTTGGCAGGTATTGAGAATTCATAATACGGCTCTGATGGCCTTTAGAATGTCAAGGTCTAAAGTTTTAATTTTTTTTTGATACATGTTTAGAACAGATCTCGTACCTACATATAGAAAAATAACATTTATTCACAACAATGCATACAAATATAAAAATATAATCATTAACATGAAGGACCCCACAAGATGGCCACCGGAGCAGAGGCAGACCAAAAAGGAGATGGCGGGACGACTTAGACGCGTTTCAAAGCAAATGGCGGGAGCATGCACTCAATCGGGATGAATGGCGGAAAAGAGGGGAGGCCTTTGCCCAGCAGTGGGACACCCAAATAGGCTAAAAAAAAAACATAAAGTGGTTGCAAAACGGTCCCGAATTAGCATCTGTGGGTTGGTAACAACGCAAGCTATCGTAATAAGTATAATTAATATAACTTATAGGAATTCTGCCGTCCTAAGTCAATAGGCAATAACTAAGATAAACCTCCTGTAGTAATATCAACCTTATCACAAAAAAAATTGAATTGAATTTGCTTTGGTAATAGAATTTAAGATACTGCTTATTGGCTTAGCAGGGCAGAATCGTTTCAAACTTACACAGTATAATACAGTGTGACTTCAAATTGGTAATACAAAATATTTGATTCTAGCTCAGTCAGTGACAAATAGTGTATTACATTAACCCGCTACGAGACGGCTAAGGGAATTAAGGCGTATAGTACTGCTAGGCGATGGGCTTGCAACCTGTCACTAATACACTGGTAAACATCATAGCCTAAAAGTGCAAAATGTGGTTACAGAATTATTAACAAGTTTTTAGAGCTGTTGGTAATTCTGTAGCTCTGCCTACCCCACTCTGGGAACAACAGCGTGAACCCAGTTCTTTAATTATCGTTTATTTTATAATAAAACAAATAATTATAATCCTGAAGTGTGGTTACCCTACATTTAAATCCTAACTGTCATAGCCTGTCATTCGACATTTTCAATCTAATTTTGTGGGTAGGGTAACCACATTAAGCCAAAACAATTAGGATAAATTACTATATAGAAAACAAACTTTTAATTACATCATCAACATTAGGAGAGGCGTTTTGTTCAGGGAAGATGTATGTACAGTCGACGCCATAAATATGTTTACACTTTAGTACCTTGTCTATTTAGCGTCATGTTTAAACTGCCATTTGAAATTGTCATAGCGGGTAAAGTGACGAGGTACTAAAGTGTAAACATATTTATGGCGTCGACTGTAAAACATATGAATTCACCACATAAAATAGCGTTTGAACGATTGTACTTTTTAATCAAACTGGCTGTTAACAAATTATCCAAAATTACTGCTAAACAACGACCACGGGTGTTTTGCCGGGTCTAGTTTAGGTGCAGGCGCGTTGTAATACCCCTGGGCCCAGTCGACCAGGGAAAGAGGACACTTGTACTCGTCACAGTTGGACAGGAGTCTGCCCAGCCGGTGGGCAGCGTCGTATATCGAGTGCTCCAGCGGTTCTTCCGCGAAAACCTTGGTCATTGGTAACCTGGAATAGAAGGATAAGGTTGGTCATTAAGGGTGTCAAGTGTCAAAAAATCTTTAGTAACCATTGGCTGTCTTTTTGTTATTATTAGACCCCGTTATCTAGGCAAACGTTTTCAGTGATGTGACAAAATATATTGGTTCCGTATCAGAACGCCTATAATTAATAAGCCTAATGTATCATAATACCTAAAAGTAAGGCCATTGTATACAACTCATAAGGTTAGGTTAGGTTAGTTTTATAACAATCCTGAAAAATGTACGGTTTCAATAAAAAATACCATTAGGTATTATGAACTTTTAGGGATTCTGATCCATTAGGCTTATTAATTTTAGATGTTCTGATACGTAACCAATATATTTAATGTTTTTTTTTAATGTATTTAATATATGACATTCAAAATAGATAATAAAAAAACATATTTTTCAATGTATTTAAAAATTTATAGCTGGTTTAATTTCAATTTCTACACTTTCTTACAACTTACTAATTTGTTTGGTGATGATGAGGGTGAATATAAACTATCCCTGTTCCAAATCTCCCATCGATCGGTTTAGGTCAAATCGTTGAGACGAACCAAAAAACACATTAAAATTTGTATTTAAAATATAAATTTTATTTGCAGTTAAAGATGATCGTAAAAAAATGCAGAGAAAAACTTACGTAAATAACGCTCGGAACATCTCTTCAATCATGTTTTCGCCGTGAGGCACGAGGCGTTGGCTGGTCTCGCAGAGAGTCTTTAGGATGCACTGCCGACCGCTGTAGCCCATGCTGAAACGTTCAATTAAACATGCCTAAATTCTGGAAAACGTTTATTTGACCATATGATAATTATGAAGTTTCGCAAACATTACGTGGAGCGTAAGCGGCGCTTCTTCTCCGCAATGATGGTCTTGTCTGAAACGCTGGTAGACTCACACCATATTACAAACGTGTAAAAGAGCCCTCATGTGGCCAATTAACTTTTTTTTAATTGCTTTACAAACTTTCATTTTGCAAAAGGGCTTTTTACATTGTTAGGTGAGGTTAGCTTTGCGACTCAAAAAAAAAACTGCGGTTTGCCTTAATTCTTACCTAATAATGATTAGGAAGCATGTAATGTAATAAACTGTTAGAGTAAGTCATTTACTAGTAGATTAGATATCTCTGTCATGTTTCACAGTTCTTTCTCTTCATTAATAGGAAGAGAGAAATGCACACAGAAACTATTATTCACTTCACATCACTTATTTACACATATTGACTAATATCAGTAGAAAGTTATTTTTAATTAAAGCTTGAGAAATTAAACTTCAAAATATTACTTACTTATCCAAGATAGCCTCAATCTTCCCATACAGCTCTCGTCTACTTCTCCTCATGGCCATGGGTTTCTGCAACCTCTTCTTCTGGTGATAAAAGGCCAAGGTTTCCGTGGCGTTGGGTAGCTCGTACGCAATACCCCAGTTCATCCCAAAGGTGAAGGTACCAGGAGCTGATGTGGGGGCTGGCTGACCAATCAGTCCCACTGTCATGCAGCCGGCGCACTGGAAATTATCATTATACAACAATGAGGACGATTCCACACGAACTCAGTCCCAAACTAAGCTCTACGCTTGTATTGGTACCAGTAATCAGTAATCAGTAATCAGTGATCATTTATTTTGTGAAACACAGGTTATTACAGGTGATATAAGTACAATAGGAATGGACCTCTGGGATCTGCCTTACGGTGTACAAAAAAAAAGTTTCGGCTTACTAAAATAGGTGAAAAAGTAATAATAATTAAACAACAAAATTAGAAACACTTCAATGCTACCAAAAATACAAGTAGCATAAAAAATTTACAATAATGAAGAATACAATGACAAATTTACCTAATTTCTACTCGCAATTATTGATCTATGGAAAAACTAAATCCTACTAAATAATTAAGTGCAAGTTAGACTTTGTCATTAAAGAACTCCTCCATTGTATAACACTCTTTCGACCAGTTTGCATTTTAGTTTCTTGAAGATAACGATGAACTTACGTACATAGACAAATACGTACTTAAATATACAAGACTCAGGTAGTACAATTACTTGCCCGTAATGGGATTCGAACCCACGGGATTCGGGACCGGTGGCTT
The DNA here is from genome assembly GCA_963966035.1 of Acleris laterana. NCBI lineage: Eukaryota > Metazoa > Arthropoda > Insecta > Lepidoptera > Tortricidae > Acleris > Acleris laterana. The sequence continues at coordinate 15,633,092 of OZ014455.1, forward strand.
CGTAGGCAGGGTCACTACCAACTACAATAACGTGTCATCAAATGTTATTACTTATATGAATATTGTTTAATAATGCCGCTTGTTCCTGTTGATGAAGTTAATAGTAAATTATAGTGGGACTCCACAGGGGTAGGGTATTTCTTAGTAAAACAACGTTATGGTTGAATAATTAAAAAAAAAAAGAGGAGAGGTTTTGTAAACAAAGAGTTTTAAAAAGTCACAAAGAGGCCGGCACAGGGCCAGCGCAGAATAAAATTTGATATCAATAGCAGCAAAACTGTAAGTTTTTTAGTAAAATAAACACACACGCCTATATCAGTTGACTCTTGCTCTATATTTTGGCAACCCTAAGTAAGGTCTAAGCTATTTATTTTACTAGTTGTGAAAAAATAATAAAAAATATAAATACTAAATACGACATAAAGATGCTTGTTAGCCAACGGTTTCTCGTCTTCAATAAAAAACTTAAGATATTGAATCACCTTTTTCTAACTTTAAACGCTTGGTTTTCACAGGCTAGAAAATTTAAAAGACGTTTAATAGTAACACTTTACTCACTGAAAAACTGGAGCCTTCAGGGAACGTGACGTATCTTCGCTTTCTGGATAAAACTCTCGTACTGGAATCACTTCTATCCCCTGACCAACCTAGTTCCACTAAACCGCACATTAAAACAATCAAACTTTTCAAATTTAGAATCATTTTCGTTCCTTATTCAAAGTTCTTTGCTTTTATTTTCGGCCGGTACCAAAAAATATTCTTATGTTTTTTCAAACGTTACTCTCCATGCGTTATTCGTAAATGGTTGGATAGTTGTCCCATAATATGGCCAGTAAGATAACGGTCAGTATGAAAGTAACCTCAAAAAGTCTTACCATTATTTTATGCTTTATTCAAAATTTTCTTTAATTTGTATGATCATAAGATTAAAATTTACATGCACTTTCATATTCGGATACGTCCTTTTACAACGAGTGAGTCAGTTGTTAACACCGCACTGTGTCAAGATGTTAACAGTTTCGAGGAGAATTCTGCTAAGTGCACGGTTTTGGAGTAGGTCTTAATATTAAGGCCAGTTAGAGCCTTGTCGTGCTCTAAATAATGACATTCAGGTCTTAAAGCCATGAAAGGAAAAAAGTGAACCTCATTTGGTTAACATTAACTGTTTAAATTTAATCAGAATCTACTTTTAACATAGTTTTTAATAAATAAAAAATGCCATTATTTCAAAACTTATTATAAAAATAATCTAATTCACACTTTTTGAACATCAAATAAAAACAAAACAGAACAACAATAAATAAAATAAGTGTACCTACAGAAAGACAACGCGGCATCAACAGGCAGTTTTATTACTCAATAACGTTTCTTCCAGACATCTTTTAAAGAGATTTGGAAATTACGTTATAATATTACACTAAAACTGAAGCAAACTTCTCGCAAGTTCGTAATTAGTAAATAATTATTATAATTCCATAAACAAATGCAAACCAAGTAGATATAAAGATTATTACATGGCCGGTCTGGTTTTGGCCCGCAAAACTAAGTACTCGTATCACACTTTTAATGAAAATTTTGTTGAAAGTGTAATAAGTACCTACTTAGTTTTGCGGGCCATTGTATTTACCAAAAAAATCGTAATAATAACTTGAAATGAACCCACCACGTTTTTACAAAACTGAGTAAGCATACAAAAACAAATGACAAACGACGGTCATCGTTTGAAAAAGCAAATTGTCGAGCGATGACATATCCTGGCCATCCCATTAGGTGCATTAGACGCGTGGCTATTCCCTTCCGCAACAGTGGGTTCGTTCCGTGAACTCAGCTAGGGTCACGCTTAGATTCCTATTTTGACAGAGAGGCCAGTTTTGGACGTATTACACAGATCTCGACTGAGATACCTATTTCAAGAGACCGCAAAAGAAACGAATATTATTTCTAGTCAGGTAAGGCAAGAAGTAGCCGTATTAACTGATCGTAAGCGGTATAAAAGATGCTCAACGTAAACGTAAACGATTTTTGAAAACTGAAGCGGCCGTCCGACCTTACTTCAATCCTATATTATGTTCGATAACGTTCTCGTAATGCGTGTTGCTAAGATGAGAGAAGAGAAAGAAGGCTACTTGACTAAGATGTTTGTCTTCTTGAAGTTTTTTGAGAGGAAGGAGATGCCTATGACGATATTTACGATGGCTATCATAGCTTGATCTACCTTCCCGTAAGCATTACGCACAATTAGATGACAAGAAAGACACATTTAAGGGGATTACGATCGCATCAACGATATCCTGTAAAAAAAGTAAAAACGTTTTCATTTTTAAACTACATAAAAAAAGATTAAATCTTTGCAGTTGTATTAGAGAAACAAAGTTCTTGTCGATGTCAAAAGTTATATTTCAACACTTACAAAATAAACGACCCAGTGGGACTAGACAAGATGCGTTACGAGAACGTTGCCGGCCACCGAAATCAAAGATTTGACATAAACTACCGCACTTTCATGCGCTCCTGCCAATTCCATATATTTAGACAGTTTATGAAAAATGTTATCTTTCGTAAAATAGAACTTGTCTACATCCAATAGTAGACACCAATGGCCGCATAACCCAAACGCATTCAGAGCTCAATTTATACCGGTTCAATCAAACGCTGCCTTTGTCGCTTTCGCTTGAGAGAATACCTCCACGGTCCCCCGATATGTGGGACCATTACTCTCAATCTGGCCGACAAACAGAATGCTGACCCGGCGAGCCCGATGGGATGTTGACGGGGGTTATTTATCAAATGGTAGCGAACCGTATTAATAATAAAACTGTAGGTTATGCTACGGTTTAATTGATGCATGCATTTTTTAACTTTGACCCAAAAAGGGGGATGAATTTGAAGCATTTGTCTGGGTATTACTTATACGACTGTAGGTACTTATAATCGCCATCAAATATATCAGAATATCATAAGATGTTCGATTAGAACTGTATTTAAGTACTTAATTGGTTTACTTAAGTACTTAATTGGTTTACTAGTAACAATTTGCTACTCAATGCTAGGAAAATTAAATGTGTTAGGTTCGCTTTGCCTAATGTTAGACCGGTAGAATCAAGTATATTTCTAAATGGCGAGTGTTTGGAAATGGTAGATAAGGCGCTTTTCTTAGGGATAACTATAGACAAAAACTTGCAATGGAGCCCCCACATAGCAGTACTAGCAGGTAAATTAAGTTCTGCAGCTTATGCTGTTAGGAAAATCAGGCAACTTACGAATGTTGAGACAGCTCGCTTAGTTTATTATAGTTATTTTCATAGTGTTATGTCATACGGTATTCTGGTTTGGGGAAAAGCTGCTGACATACAGACTATATTCGTGTTACAAAAAAGAGCCATCCGTTCTATTATATAACCTAAACTCCCGTGATTCTTTAAGATTACTATTTAAAGAAATTAGTATTTTGACAGTAGCGTCACAATTTATTTATGAGAATATTATTTATGTCATTAAAAATCAGGACTCTTTTATTAAGAATTGTGATATACATAATTTTAATACAAGAAATAAAAATAAAATAGCTATTAAAAATTTTCGTTTTCGTAAGGTCTTTAAATCATTTGTAGGTCAATGCATCCATTTCTATAATAAATTACCTGACGAAGTTTTAAAGTTACCATTTCCAGTACTTAAAACTTACTTGAAAAAGTCGCTGATGTCTAAAGCTTACTATAGGGTCAAGGACTATCTATCAGATAAAAGTGCTTGGCCTAAACTAAACACCCAAATAACTTAATAATAACTTAAGTAATCGTAAGAAATATGTACTTAAACATTGTATATTGTCTAGGGGACACGGTTTCTGTAGGAGAATGTATCGAAACTTTTTATGTAGTTGTATTACACCATCATAATTAAGTATAATTTTCATAATTATTTTCTATTACTTACTACTAATTAGTTCTGGAGAAAATTCAGAGATTTGACACATTTTCCTGCTCAACTACGCGTGAATACCTTTATTTCTTATCATATGTTAGATTCATTGTTTTATATAATGCTAGGTTAAGTTTTAAAATTGTATATTTAAAAAACGACTAACTGTTGAGTTTCTTGCGGCGTTTCTTCTCAGCAGTGGTCTCTTGCGAAGCGCTGGTAGATTTTTGCCGTGTAAAAGTGCCCGTGCGGCCTACTTACTGAATAAACATCTTTTATCTTTTTTTTTTTATATTGAAAACGGGCTTACACGGTGTTTATGTTCAGTACACAGATTTTAACTTTAATATGATTGATGATTTTTTACACGCTTCAATTTTATATTGACGTATTGTATCTACCTTTTCACATTTAATTTCCTTAATCGTACATGTAAAACTAACCATAATTCTGGTAAAAGTACCTTTATTAAACTGTTCTGTCACGTCATATTATAACGCTCACGTAAAAATATCGAAAACACTATGTATGGAATTGACGTAAGCGTTCGACGCGATCGTCTGGCAGCTTACGTCAATCACAATTACTTACTCGTGTATTTTTATAATAACAGTAATAATTTGTCATAATTTGTAAAAAAAATTGTCAGCAAATTAACAAGTTTATCAAGAGAATCAACGATCTGGGTAGTGATTCTCTGAACAACGACGGTCGGACGGATGGACGAGAGAATGTCGAAGCGGCGAGTTTAAGTAGTCCCGTCAGTGTGAACAAAACATATTTTAGCGGGTGCATTTTCAATTTAGCAGCATGGTTTTTGTCGATGGATTGAACGTATAAAGCTGCTTAATTGAAAATGCACGCGCCAAAATGTGTTCTGTTCGCTCTGACGGGACTACCTAAACTCGACGCTGCGTTTTCGCTCGTTCGTCCGCGTCTTTTGTAACACCCCTGAACATTTTCATCTACTAGTCCATTACCTTTTTAATGACTTTAAAGGATTTTTCGTTAGAGAGACCAAGTTTCATCATTATTCGGGACTGCCTCGATCAGTGTAGCCCTTTGATATTCATGACCTTTGTTGTTAAAATCTAATACAGGTTTTAATGAAAGAATTAAGAGTAGATTGGATGTTGAGAGTCGAGGCTCACAAAGTTCCTTGGCTCTTTGTTTTTTTATAGGATACCTTTTAGGTAGAATGTATGTATGTAAACTCTTTATTCCACGTTAACCCTTTTAGAACATTATATTGCATCACTATAGATAATGTACACAGACGAACTTTTGAGTAGAATAAGCAAGAACAATGCAAGAGGATAGGCAAATTTACGAAATAACAGAAAATAAAGGCACATACTCCTAGCTACATCTGAATAACAGACATTAAAAAGTAAGCAGTGTTCGCACTGTTGTGTTCCGGTTTGGGGATAAGACAGTCGGTGAAATCACTAGCATAGAGGCATTCCATCTTAGTCCTCAGGGTTGGCAACGCATTTGCAGTCACAGGATTGCATTGCAGTCTTGTGAATGCGAATGTCTATGGGTCACAGTTTCTACTTACCATCAGGTGGCCTGTGTGCTCGTTTGTCTTCTCTATGCCATAAAAAAAAACTGCTGGTAGCAGTTAGCACTAGAATATCCATTCTATTAACAAGTGTAACAAAATTAAGTTGTGAGAACCCGACTACCTTTATAGTAGAATACAGACTCCACCTAGCAGTGTCAGGACTTGAGG